>OX418226.1:24969506-25154653 GCA_948455865.1 Conomelus anceps
AGCAACTCTCAGATCCACTAGTTGAAGTTAAGTACAGTTGATTTTGAATCGTAAACATAATGGTTGAATAGTTTGAGTAGAAAAGTTTATAAATACAACAGATATATATTCTAAGGTATAGTACAGCAGAATTTGTTTTAAAAAAATAATAATAAAAAACATAATGAAAATAGAGCTTGGATCTGAGAGATGAATTACAAAAAGAGGCGAAGTCTTGGCCGTTAAGGCCATTCTTACACTTGACCTTTTACCTCAACATGTCCTACTAGTTAAATTGATTTAGATGGAATCGTCTAATACGGGTTATCTAAGTAAGATAAATCAATTCAAATGAGATTAATTTAAATTTAAACAATTTTACATTTATACATTAGAACAAAAAATGAAAGCATATTGAAAATAATTTGTGGATTAAAAAAAGTATTATAAAAATGAATAGATAAATAATTTAGATTATAGATAATAACCTAACCTAACTTAAAGGATTATAGTATCATTGATCATGCAGTTGCCTCAAGGCCGGACAGACGCTGCCATTTTCTCCAATAGATGTCTCCTCAGAGACAGGGAGAAGCCCACTCGGCTCTCATGATTCCTAATTGGAAGTGGGAGTAGATTCCAAGCACGACAAGCGCTAACAACAAAAGACTTAGTATAAAGTGTCGTCCGGTGATTTGGCATCCTAAGAGTTCTGTCACCATTTCTGGTGTGGGAAACGTTGTTTCTCCGACCTTCAGACACAAACTTAAAATCATTTTAAAAATATTTAGGAGTTCCACTATTGAGAATGCTTTTTAGAAGTTTAACAGAGAGAGATAGAGAGTGAGAGAGATTCAGATTCAGATGACTTTATTTGTGTAAGTTTACAAGGTACATGAATGATAAAAGTATTATTAATATTAGCAACTCTCAGATCTCATTGTTCAAGTGATGTACAGTAACTTTTGAAAAGTGAACATAATGGTTGAATAGTTTGAATAGAAAAAATTATAAATACAGCAAATATATATTTTAAGGTAATGTACAGCACAAATAAATGATGTGATTGTCAAAAAAAGAAAAAGAAAAAGAGAGCTTGGATCTGAGAGATTAATTACACAAAGAGGCGAAGTCTTGGCCACGAGAGAAAGCTCTAAACTGCCCATATAAAGATTAATATCAAGTTTAAACTTCTTTGTATTGGTGAATAAATGAATCAAATTTATTAGATGTAGGTTGAAACCTACCTTATTAAAATCATAGAGATTGAAATTACATGAATTTCTCCTATCAAAAATTTACAGACAATAAAATTTCAAAAAAATCTAATAACGATAATGCATAGCTAATAATACTGAAATTTTTCAATCTGGAAGTAATTACAATCAGGTTTGATATAAACAAAATTAAATAGAATACAAGATGAAACTACAATAGACTAATATTGATTAACTAAATGAAACTAAAATTTGTTTTTCATTCCAAATTGTTAATGTGTTGTAAAACATTGGAAAAAAATTTTCTCATATGAGACTACACAAATAATAGCCTGTACGAGGTCTAATTCATTTCATTCTATTAAAAAAATCACCCAAGTCACGTCATCAAGTCTACGTTCCTATTTGCACTGGTAAGGCTGAGTTCTGATTAATTTCTGTGCTCCACATAAAATCACCTACATTATGACGTCACCACCTGTAAGCCTGTATTCCTACTTGCACTAGGTAAGGTCTGATTCATTTCTATGCTCCACATAAAATCACCTGCATCACGTCACCAAGCCTACATTCCTATCTGTACTGGTAAGGCTGAGGTCTGATTCATTTCTATGCTCCATATAAAATCACCTCCATCATAACGTCACCCTCTGTAAGCCTGTATTCCTATTTGCTCTGGTAAGGGTGAGGTCTGATTCATTTCTATGCTCCACATAAAATCACCAGCATCACGTCACCTAGCCTGTATTCCTATTTGGACTGGTAAGGCTGAGGTCTGATTCATTTCTATGCTCCACATAAAATCACCTACATCACGTCACCAAGCCTGCGTTCCTATTTGCACGAGCACATGGTGTGTGAGAGAGTAGGTTGAAGAGAAACATAGCATAGGATATAGGAGTGAGAGAGATGGAGTGCTATCCTTTCATATCAGTTCAGGTATGACAAAACTCCTACTAATGGCTACCACCAATGTAATAGCTCTAGATAATTGTAATAGTTCTGGTATTGCATTCTTCATAAACACCATTTAGATATAGCCTATAGAGAAGTATAGATATAGAAATATATAGATATATTCATAGGGTGGGTGGACCCCCTCATTTACATGTTCGAACTGCATGAAAGCATTTCCCATTTAATGCTTCACTGCACTTCAGCACATGCTAACACATGCTTCCAGTACATTAGCATACGTCCATGTGTGATGCACTTTTCTATTAGTATGTCGTTTTAATTCAATTATCTTTGTTGTTTGACATTGCAGTATGTATGGTGGAGCTTCACAATAAATTTCTTTTTTAAGCACAATAAAACCCTGTAATCAACCTTCTTCGCATAGAAATATATTGCATTATTTTATATTATCATTATAAATATTTTATATTATTGTTATTTTTATCATTATTATTAGTACTATTACCATTATTATTATTATTAGACATAAAACTCCCAAAGTGGAAGACGCTGAGTTAAGATAGTTCATTTTTTGGATTTGTTCTTCTTGTTTGCCCACCAGCTTTCCATTTTTTGTGCGAATTCAGCTTTTCTCTCTTCACTCCATTTTGTTCCAACTATTGGAAGTTTTGTCTCTGGTATAACTTCCCATTTATAAAGTTTTATTCTGAAGTTTTTTCTATTGTGAATTTCTTTGTTGGTTATTTTCGCCAGTACTAGGTCTTTTTTTTAACATTTCGTATCCATTCTCTTCCATTGACAAGTGATGCTACATAGTTTACAATTCTTTTTGTTAGTCTATTGTCTGGAAGCCTCATGATGTGGCCATCAAATTTAAGACGTCCTTTCCTCATATCTGTCTCTATATTAGAATATTCTTCAACATTGGACGTTCTCTGTAATCTATATCCGTTTTCGGTACGCCTTGGTCCAAGGATTTTCCTAACTATTTTTCTTTCTCACTTCTTTAGATTTTCCATATCCATTTTCCTGTTCAAGGACAGGGTCTCACTCGCATATAAAATTGCTGGTTCTATCACTGTATTGTAATGTCTAACTTTTGTATGAAGAGATAGACATTTTTTATTATAGATATATTGCATTCAAAGGATATTTGTAAACCAACCTTTGCTGAACATTCTTTTAGTCTCTATCTGTTTTATTGCAATTTCATAAGAATCCGTCATAATTGCTAGATCATCTGAAAAAGCCAAGTAGGGGATTTGTAAATTATCTTTCTTAGTTCCCAGTGAGATTGGCTTCCAGTGACTTTCTTCTTTTAGTTTCTTCTCCCATTCTTTCATGACTCTATCCAATGTTAAATAGTAAAGTTGACAATCCTTGCCTAACCCCAGTCTTTATCTCAAACGATCTTGACACTTTTCCCATGAATTTTACTTTAGATTTTGTGAATTTTTTATTACTATTATTATTATTTATATTATTATTATTATTATTATTATTATTCACGAAAAACTCCCTTAGAGGCTTAGAGGCAGACGCTAAGTATCTCATTATTCATGTTGCTTGTGTAAATTCTTCTTTTTCTTGTTAGCCCAGTATTCTTTCATCATCCTTTGTGAGAAGCTCTGTTTTCTCTCTTCATTCCATCTGGATCTATATCTTTTGTTTTGGTGGCAACTCTGGAGAAATCACCCACTCATCCACTTTCTTTCTGAACTCTTCCCTATTAAGGATCTCCTATTCATTTTTGTGTTCAACTGTTGTACGCATTTTCCAACATATCCTACCCAGGGTCCTGAGTGACATCAGGGTCCTGAGCTAGTAACATCAAATATTCAAAGATACTCTTTCTTATATAATGGTAAAAAGTAAATTCGTATGGCTTTTCGTGGTGGGGAGACCCTTACGGGTAGTTCCACCTCGCCGTTTTTTTAACGACTGCTTTTTTTTATATGCAACCGGGACCGACGGCTTAACGTGTCCTCCGAAACACGGTATATATATATATAATGGTAATTATTATTATTATTATTATTACTATTATTATTATTATTATTATTATTATTATATCATATAATAAATAGAAGCTATTTATAGCATTTGATTATCCATCAAGACTTATTTACAATACGTAAAGACGCAACTTTAATATTTAACTTTTTTTAATTATTTTTTTTTTGTGGATGATGCCCACATGAGTCTGGAGACCTTAAGAAACATCCATGGCTGAATGAGAACTTAAGGCTGCAGGGAACGAAGCCAGCCAGAACCTTATCTTATCACAGACAGGCGCTCCAACCAACTGCGCTACAAGAGCCGCCATTGCATTTTAGATAAATTCGTATATGCAATGATTGTAGAACTATAGTTTGTAGGACTATATCGTACTATCGTATATTTATCAAAAATGTATTTTTCTTGGATATACTGTATTATAATTAAAAATTCTAATTTTTATCTTATGCGATAAATTTCCTAACAAAACTTGTATCCGGTATTAAATTTTGAAAATTAAAAATATTATACTTGTATTCAATTGATTTGTGTTTTACAAATTAATTACAGCTATCAATTATATTTAATAATTTGAAACATATTAAAAAAAGTTGAGTATTTCTTTTTCTTTTTTTTCGGAGGTTGAAGGTCACATAGGTCTGAGACCTGTGCGTGGGTAATAAATTAATTGGATGATAATGATTCATGAGTTGGACTTACAGTTTTATGTGGATTCCGAACCACCGGGAAGAGATTTTACAGCAGAGAACAGAATCTTTTGCTGGTTAATCCAATCGGTCATCCTTACAAAGAGCAGCCAGGAGTTTCGTAGCTTATCTCTGATTGAACAGATACCTGCCACGGCACTCGGCTATCACTTCTATATTATTTAACTACACTATAATATATAACTAACTAGATTTCAAATTTATGAGTTAAATTGTAGAATTTGGCATACTTTCCAGTTAATTTTACAAGAAGAGAAATTCCAATGGAAGTTACTACAGTCAGGGTATGTATTTCAAAGACAGAAATGTAACTTCTGAGACAGATCACAACTTTCAACTTGGAAAAACTTTGTCCATCATTATAAAACAGAAAAGTTGTCAAAGAAAAGCGTGTAAAATTTTCCAGGAAAAATTAAAGATGGAGGATTTTGACAGGAGAACGACAAACTCCAATATCATCATAATTAAAGGAAAAACAACTCTTCCTTGATGTCCAGGACTGGAAAAGTTTCTCCAGTTCCTTTAACAGTTTTCTCCAGCATCTCTGGAGGCTGCGTTTCGGTGACTGTACTAATTCAACTGGAGAAAATGAAATGGAGAAGAACTGGAGAGTTTCTTATTTTTTATTATGTTGGTGAGGAAAATTATTAAAAAGAGTTGAGAAAAGTGAGACAGAGTGATGAGGAAAATTTGAAGTGAGAGGAAGAATAAAAGAACTGAAAAAAATCGACGGGAAATTGAGGAGAATTAAACAAGATGTAGGAAATGAAGACGGAAAAGGAATGAAGAATTAAAAATTGGCATAAAGAAAGTCGTAGAGGAAGAAGAAGAATAAGTGGGAGAAGAGAAAAGGAGAAGAAGAAGAAAGGGTGAAGGAGAAGGAGGTAGTGGGGCAGAAGAACAAGAAGGAGGAGGAGAAAGATAATAAAAAGAGATGGAGAAAAAGAAGACGAAGAAGAAAAATGAAAGAAGTAGAAGGAGAGAATTAGAGGAAGGAGAAGGAGAAGGATAAGAAGAAGGTGATGAACAAGTAAAGGTAGGAGAAAAAAATGAATAAGAAGAAGAGATGAATGAAGAAGAAAAAGATGAGGAAACGAAAAGGGAGAAGAAGGAGAAGTTAAAGAAGAGAAAGGAGTAAAAGGAGTAAAAGAAGAACAAGGAGAGGAAGCCAAAGAGAAAGAAGCAGAAGGAGAAAAGAGGAAGAAGAAAAGAAAGAAAAAGGATGAGAAGAAGAAGAAAAAGAAGGAGAAGAAGAGAAAAATAAGTAGAGAAAGAAAAAGAAGAAGAGGAAGAAGATGGAGAATAGGAAGACAGGTGAAGAAGAAAAACAGAAAGAAGGAGAAGAAGAAGAAGAAGAGAAAGAAGGAAAAGAAGTAGAAGAGAAAAAAGTAGGAGAAGAATGAGAAGAAGAGAATAAAGTAGAGTAAGAAGAACAAGAATAAGGAGAAGAGAAGGAAGAAGATAAGGAAGAAGATGGAGAATAGGAAGACAGGTGGAGAAGAAGAAGTAGAAAAAAGAGAAAAAAGAAGGCGAAGAAGAAGAGAAAAAGGAAGGAGAAGAAGATAAGAATGAAGAAAGAGAAAGAGAAGTAGAAGAAGAAGAGAAAGAAGGAAAATAAGTTGAAGAGAGAAAAAGGGGGAGAAGAAGAAAAAAAAGTAGAGAAAGAAGAACAAGAATAAGGAGAAGACAAAGGAGAAGAAGATAAAAAAGAAGAGGAAGAAGAAGAAGATAGAGAATAGGAAGACAGGAGAAGAAGAACTAGAAGAAAAAGAGAAAGAAGAAGAGGAAGAAGGAAAAGAAGAAGAAGAAGTAGAGGAGAAAGAAGAAGAAGAAGTAGAAGTAGAATAAAACAAGATGAGGAAAATGAAGAAGGAAGAGGAAAGAAAAATAAATAATTGGAAGGATGAAAGTCGGAGAGATAAAATGAAAGAACTGGGAAAGATCAACGCGAAATTGAGGAGAATAAAACAAGATGAGGAATATGAAGTAGGAAGAGAAATGAAAAATAAAACAGAACAAGTGGAAAGTATACAGTCATTGCGAAGTAACCCAGATTAAAAATGAAAATCCGGAAAAGCGTGAAAGCAGATGGAAAGCGCCTTGGTGTTTTCATTACTTCACTGACCTACAAACGGACTCCAGACTCATTTCGCTCCCTTCCTGTGAAGTTCGAGATTCCACTTTCCTGTCTGTAGTGGAAAAGTCCTGAAGGATATTGACCTGCATCCAGAGATTCAAATATCTGGGACTGGCGAGAAATTAAAAATCATGGAAATGAGGGATGATTGTAATAATTAGTGTAGCTTGGACTTGATGAATATAGCTCAACCATTTTTCTCCCCAACTAAAGTACTAGTCTCATTAGTTCAGTTTTAGAAATACTATAATCAATATTATTATTAATAATAATAATGATAATAACAACAACAACAATAATAATAAACAGAATTTATTAATTTCGAATTCCTTTAATTGCTATTACTTTATACTGAAGACTTCCGCAATGGCGGATATTGACAACAGCATTGAACAGCTGATGGGAATCGATGAATGCTACTGTACAAAAGAACCCACTGCGGTGAGCGTGGTGTTCAAGTGGTCGTGATGTTCAGTCACGACCGCTCAAGACTGCGCTTGGATGGGTGACCGTGCTTCAATGACTTGATGTTACAAGCTTTATTATCACTTACCCGGTGGTTCGGAACCCACCTAAAATAGTAGGTCCACCATGTTCCCCGTAACATGGCACAAACGGCGAGGTGGAACTACCCGTAAGGGTCTCCCCACCATTAAAAGCCATACGCTTATTATTATTATTACTGTACAAAAATATCAGTCACCACCGGGAATCGAACCACGGACCTCTCAATTGCTGGTTGAGCGCCTTAACCACTAGACCATGGAGACCTTTCTGCACAGGAGCATTCATTTTCAACTTTCATCGATTCCCATCAGGTTTTCAATGCTGCTGTCAATATCCGCCATTGCGGAAGTCTTCAGTATAAAGTAATAGCAATTAAAGGAATTCGAAATTAATAAATTCTGTTTATGTATATTTGTCAGTTTATTCAATTGTCAGTCACTTCAAACTAACTAATAATAATAATAATAATGATAACAATAAAAATGACATTTATTGGTAGATTAGTGGGGAATGATAGGTAGAATAAATTGGTAGATTAGTGAGGATTAGTGGCTATAAGTAAGAACATGGATAGCATACTATGGAGACGTACTATTCTAGGTGGTTTCCGAACCACCGGTTAAGTAATAATAAACCTTATAACATCAAGTCATTGAAGCACAGCTACCAAGCCGAGTTTTGAGCGTTTGAGAGTTTTTAAATAAAAATGAATAAAATAATAATTTAAAAATAAAATTTACTAGTTGATTAAAAAAAACGAGCCCTTTTTCAACTCATGAGCCATGTATAAGGAAGCATTCAATGCAAAATGGCCGTAATAAGTAAGTTTATGAGTAGAATAAGTAAGTTTAATTCACTGGTTAAGTCTACTTTCAATCTATTAATTTCGAATTCCTCTCAGTGCTATCAAATTATATAATTTTGTTCTGTATATTTGGCAGTTTGCAAAATTGTTAATAACTTCAAATCTGTATTTTGTTAATTTTTTTTTAACTCAAGTAAAAAAATAAAAGGAACTACACCACAATTTAGTTTCTAGAAATATTACAAGTAAGAATTTCAACCACTGCACCATATTGGTGCTCTTTGATTTGGTTTTCCACCCACCACATAAAACAAGAAAAATGTTTTGAATTTATCCTACAGTTGAACAGCGTAAAGATAAAAAAATTATATTCTACACTTATTAAATGTTGTAATGTGAATGTGTACTTGGACTCGTGTACTTACATAAACTTGCAAGTTGATATGTTATAGATACAATGTTACATATATGATATATGTCAGTGTATCCCAAACTTATTGGCTTCAAGGACACATTATAAGTAGAATCCTCGCGGACCCCCTATTTTTTCCCTCGCACTCTTCCCAGCCCCGTAGTATTACTATTTTACAATGAGACATTGAAATACCAATTTTAGAGGCGTAAATAAAATATGATTTTTGTATGGAGTCTTATGGTTTCAAATAAATATTGTTTGTTTCTCTATTATCAGAACTCTCAGTAACTGTGTGTTATGTAAATTTGACTAATGTGAATTAACCAAACCGAGCTACTTTCATTACATCTATTCAGTTTGCAAAAAATTAATTAGGAACAACTAATAACTACAACATTTTCAAAGAAATTTATTTTTTACAATATTATACATATTTGAAATAAGTCCTATTCGTACTTTCACAAAAAAATGGGCTCATCAAAATAAAATGAAAGTCAAATCCAAGAGAGTCAATGAGATGAATGAAGTTTTTTCTTTGATTTTATAATTTCCAATGTTTTTGGAATGATTTCCGATATTTCCAATGTTAATGCGGTTTCAACATTTTTAACAGATTTCTCTTGACAGTTTTTATGTTGCATAGTGTTGAAAAAGTTTGCTTGCACATATAAGTAGTACAAAAAGGCGTAAGGAGCCTAAGCGACTTTATTGATATAGTTCATTCTGGGCATATAGGTATTCTGCATGCACGAGAAACCATAAGTGTGGCAGATCGATTTTTTCGACGCGACCTGCACATAGTTTGAGTTTTTCAATCATAGCTTCAATTTTTTCCTCAACCAGGGAGATATCAGAGTCAGATCCTTGCAGTTTCAAGTTCAAGACGATAAGGTGCGTAAATAAATCTGCTGAATACGCAATTTTGCAAAGCCAGGAGACGTTATTAAGCCTTCGTTTAAATCAAACGACACAACGCACACTCTCCCAAAACAATCAAACAACTGCCTGCCACCATCGCAATATGATTTAGGAACTATATTTTATCAAAGAGCACTGGGTAAAATAAATTGTCTTTTTGAAATGTTTATTTTCTCATGCTAGTCCGGTTGCCATGCTAGACCCCCTTGAATAGGAACGCGGACCCCCGGGGGTCCACGGACCACACTTTGGGAAACTCTGATATATGTTACATACAGCTACATTTACTGATAACATGTCACAGTAGTATTTTTTCAACTGTTTTAGTTATCAACTGACTGTACTAGAATTAAAGACCTTTTGTAAAGTAAAGCTTTATTGAACGAAGAACTCAGCATGAATGAATAGAGTATGGTGAATAAACAGTTGAAGTAAATAGAGGTTACTATGGCAATGCCATATGTGATCACCACATTCTTCCCCGTTCAGAGAATCTTGACTTACAATGAACTTTGCGGTTTAGGAGCTAAATATCGTAGAGATACTGTAGACTCACGTCCATCCTGATGACGAATAAATGCATACTCAGGATTGGCTTGTATGAGTTCAACTTCTTCGACTAATGGGTCGTTTTTTGTTCTTCTAACGAACTTCTTCAACCAGACTGTGCCAGGGGCTGACAACCAAGAAGGAAGAGATGTGCTGGTCTGAGAACGTCAGGGGTGGAGGAACATTCGTTCGTGTGGAGTTGCATTGGTTGCTGTGCACAGTAGGGAACGAATTGAGTGCAGCGCTCCTGGTAGAGCTGTTTCCCACTTGCAAGTTGGTAGGCTAAGACTCTTCAAGCCCAAAGTGATAGTTTTCCTAAGTACTCCCACGTAACGTTCTGCCTGTCCATTTCCTTTTGGGTTGTAAGGCGTTGTATGACTGATTGCTATACCTTTTGACTGTAGGTGAGTTCTAAGACGATCTGACATGAATGACGAGCCTCGATCTGTATGTATGTATGAAGGTAGGCTAAATAAGACAAATAGGTTATCTAGACATTTGATGACTGTCTCAGCCGATGTGTCTGTACAAGGAAAAGCCCATGGAAAACGAGAGTATTCATCCACTATAATAAGTAAATACTTCTTTTGGGTAGATGATAAAAGAGGACCTTTGAAATCAATATTAAGACGTTCAAAAGGTCGCGTTGACTTTATGAGTGATCCAGAATGTTTGTAAAAATGAGGCTTCAATTCTGAACACACCTGGCATTTAGAGGCATCAGTTGTTACCTAAAATCAGCATATCATCAACTTAAAATCAGATAGATAAGCTGCGTTCTCGTAGGTCCTGTTTGTAACGGTGACCGATTAGATTGGCCAGCAAAAAAGACACTGTTCTCTGCTGAAAATCACTTCCCAGTGGTTCGGAACCCACCTAAAACTGTAGGTCCAACTCATCAATCACCATCATCCAACTCATTACCCACGCACAGGTCTCAGACCTATGTGGGCTTCATCCTCAAAAAAAAAAATCTTTCGTTCAATAAATTGTACTAGAATTAAAGACCTTTTGTAAAGTAAGGCTTTATTGAACGAAGAACTCAGCATGAATGAATAGAGTATGGTGAATAAACAGTTGAAGTAAATAGAGGTTACTATGGCAACGCCATAATTATGTGATCACCACACTGATCTATAACAAATAATATTGTATAATGTTGTACAATATGTATTATATTAGAAAAATGTCAACTTACAGGTTTTTCAACTTATTCTTATTTCAATAGGACTTATTACCTTAGAAATCAAAAATAGGTACTGTGAAGACTATTTTGCTATTTCATAAACCCTCCAAATTCATCAAAATAATATTCTACAATAATTATTCATAAGTTGGAATTCAGGCAGGATTATGGAAATAAACTTGTACTGTAAAAACGACATAAATTATGAAGGCAGAAAATGCATTCTGCTATTTCTGCTATTTGAGGCATTCGTTGATGAGAGGAGGTCTTGGCAAAATTGCCATATTGAGACACCACAAACATTCATTCGTGGAGGATTTTGTTATTTGGGAATTTGTTCTAGAGGAATATTTTTTTAATACGAGCCCAAGGTCGTTATTATACATAGCCACTTTAGTCGCCATCGAGCGCAACGTTTATGGCTAAATTACACAAGCCAAGCGTTTGAGAATTTGACCGAGCTCCTGCCCCAAAATCTTGGTAGGGTGTTTAAGATCCAAAAGAAAGCTGTTAGGTGTATAGAAAGAGTAAATAGATTAGATTCATGTAGGCCGTTGTTCAAGAGACTTGGTCTCCTAACTGTACCCTGCTTTTATTTGGATGAAGCTACTTTATATGTAAAAACGAATGATATTAACCAAAATCTTGACGTACATGATTATAATACAAAAAGCCGAGGAGATTATCACTTGGTGAGTCACAATAGTAGCTCATTCAAACAAAAACCTAGTTATATTGGTAGGAAATTCTACAACAAGCTACCGCAGTTTTTAAAGAGTCTTGAAAATATAGAAATATTTAAAAAACAATTGAAAAAATATTTAGTTGATAAAGCTTTCTATAGTGTACAAGAGTTCCTTCCACATTAAAATTAAGCCTCGCCTCAACTAATTGATATAATAATTATGGTAACTAGTGTATAATATTGTATTAATCTGACTTGTCTTATACTCCTTTTCAAGACGTAATCTACAAAAAAAAGAAAACAATGACAACGTATACAAAGTCGTACACGTGTTTAGAACCCTCGGCTCAGTAACCGCTGATTTTTAATCACTGTTATAATTTAGCTATAAAAGTCGCGGGCGACGGCGACTAAAGTGGCTCCGTAGAAAAAGGCTCTTGGGCCCTTATTATACATAGCCACTTTAGTCGCGGTCGCGAGCAACAATTAAGAATAAATTACATTAGGGTAAATTTGATTGAAAATTCAGCTGACCGTTCTAAGCCAGCTGATTTTTAATGCCTTCATCCACTATGACATTTTGAGATCGGTCAAACGATCAGCTGATGTAATTTAGCCTAAATTTTGGCTCATGTCCGCGACAGATGTGGCTCTGTGTAATTAGGGCCTAAGAGATCGTTTTCATAAGATTGCAATATCAAGAGACACCACAACAATTCTTACTTAAGCCGCATCTCCACCAACCGAACATGTCTGCCGAACATTGTTAGCGAATACAAAAAACTTACAAACATTGAACAAATGGGTAACCGAACATGTTCGTGAGATCAATTGAAATGTTCGGTCTGTGAGCGAACAGTGACGACCAACAACAAGTTCCCGCCACTCCGATCATAATGTTCGAGACGGCGTCCACACCAAACAATGTTCGGCGACATCAGATAATTCCAGCGAACACTGTTCGCCGAGCATGTTCGGTTGGTGGAGACGCGGCTTTAGAAGTTTCATTATAGAGAGTATTGACCGAATTCAACAGCTATTCATTCCTTTGCTCACCTTTACTTTAAACCACACTCTGTATTAGACTATCGTCACCAGATAAATATAGGTTAGTTGTAGTAGTACATCGATTAGCCTTGAACGTGTTGTAGGAAATGGAGTTCAACATACAGTAAGACTTATATAGTAGCCGGCTAAATGATTAGGTTAGTTTAGCATGACAATAGACCCGGCGGTATACCACACCCGGAACCACATACCGTGACGTCACACTAACAGCCCACTTCCTTTTCCCAATATATATATATGATTCGCACCTCCTAAAAGCCCACTTCCTACAAATATATAGAATATATACTTCCCTTCGAGCAAAATAGGGGTGGTTCCGGTTCATACTCCTGCAAAGCCCTCCCCCCCTCCTGATCACAAAAAGGGTCACCAGGTCATGCATGGCTCACAATGAACGAGCACACATGCACCACGCTTAACCACAGTTATTTTTATAGGAGTGATGACATTTTTTGTCACCCATCTTGTCAGTGAATTATGATGTGATGCTCGATTCACACGGATATCAATTTATCAATGGGTGGGTTCATGAAAGGAGAGGAGAGATACGAGGGAGAGTGTAGATAGGAGTGGGAGAGAGGGTTGTGGGTTTATATTAAAGAGGGGGTTGTAGTGTAAAAAGGGTATACTAGAGTGGGAAGGGTTGTTCCAAGTATGTAGTAGTTCGATTTTTTTTTCAAGATTTTAATTTTATCAGGTACTAGCTGGCCCGACGCGCGTTGCTGCGTTCTCATAAAAATTCTCCTTGATTTTATTATTCGCCACCTCCCGGTGAGGTTACATTTCAAATTAGAAAAGAAGTTAGTCCTAGGGCTCTTCCAGCTGATCATAGAGGCTTCGTTGTTTTCTTAATCACCACCTCTGAATGAAGAAACATTTCAAATTTAAACCTTAGGTTTTTTATTTTATTATTCGCCATCTCCCGCTGAGGCTGCATTTCAAATTTTTAGCTGCACTGGTTAACAGATGTCATCAACCTGGCATAATTACATTTCATCAAAACCAGTCGTATGTTTCCTACATATTACAAGGCTCCGACTGCACGGTAGCCTACATGCAAAGTGCAAAGTCTTTTGCTGTTCAAAGACAGCGTAAATAACGCCACTAAGGGGCCTGCTATATGATTAAAAACTGTTGACTTATATCAGCTGTTCCTTTAAGCTGTTTGGCCGGCATGTTCAGTAGGTTAGATCTATAAAATGGATTAATTAATAATAATTATTAGCTCCCCTATGGTCAGAAACCATCCCCAATATTCACACAAGATATTCCCAAAGTTTCATGCCAATCTGTCAAGTAGTTTTGAAGTCTATAGGGAACATACATACATACATACATACATACAGACAGACATTCATTTTTATATATATAGATTATGCCCGTATTTAAAAACGTCCCTTCAGTTTCTCTTGACTCGAGAGTCTCTTGAAATGCCTATATAAATACATTTCAAGAATCCCTCGAGTCAAGAGTCATTCGAGTCAAGAGTCTCTCGAGTCAAGAGACACTGAAGGAACGTTCATAAATACGTCCATTAATTACCCACTTTTTTGGACGATTGAACTGCTTTAGTGCTTCGTTTTCAAAGTGAACTTAAATTGATTTTGTTGAAAAGTTCATTAAAGGAACTCACAACCATAGAATTTTTAGTAATTTTGTAATAGCCACAGTGAAAAATATTGGTAATTTTGTATTGGAAAAATATTATTCTAAATATTAAAACATTTTCAAATTTAACTGAATATTTTTCATTGATTCAATAACTTACTTAATTTTCTGAATCCTCGCATTGCTTAAAAATGATATCCATACACACCTGAAACAATAACAAAATAATACATGAGTGGAAATGTTTGCATTCAATAGAAGAAAATATTTCCACATTTTCAAGTGACAAGAAAATTTTATCATCATCCAAATAGTGAAGCTTTTAGAAGAAATGAATAATAATGAATTTCAAAAATAATAAATAAAAGCCATGTACTGAAGCTACTATTCTTTCAAATACAATTTGTATTTTATAATAGTGTTTCAATCATCATGTTCATGTTGGAAAAACCTTGAATAAGTAAAGTAATTTTCCGTTCATACTATCTGTCATATCACTAGCTCATCCCCTTCTTCTTCTTCTTGTTCTTCTTTTTGTTGTTGTTGTTGTTGTTGTTGTTCTTCTTCTTCTTCTTCTTTCACTTCTGTTCTTACTTACGCAAGTATGTCTGTTATGGGAATCAGTAAGTTTAGATTTGTGGAAGAACTGATCTTGAGTCGACACTTATGGGTAAAAATTATTGAGTTATTTTCACCAATGACATATTTATGTTGACACTCATGTCCAATTAGTAGATCCGCTTTTCCCCTTTCAGAGAACGTAATTTGACTAAAATTCACTCGTTAAAAGGAAACAAGATAAATATAGATAGATACATAGGATACAGACATTTACATATATAGGGAAAGATCACTCCCAGACAAGGAAATAACTGTTCCAGTTACTCAAAATCACTCAATTACTCAAAAATAAAAGTTGGTGTCTTGGTGATTAATCACCGGGAAGCTGTTTCCTGTTCGTGATTAGTCCTTGATTCACTACATCATTTTTTTTTTTTTTTTTTGGGAGGATGAAGCCCACATAGGTCTGAGACCTGTGTGTGGGTAATAAGTTGGATGATGGTGATTGATGAGTTGGACCTACAGTTTTAGTTGGGTTCCGAACCACCGGGAAGTGATTTTACAGCAGAGAACAGTGTCTTTTTTGCTGGCTAATCTAATCGGTCACCCTTACAAAAATGGCCCAGGAGAACGCAGCTTATTTCTATGATTGAACAGATACCTGCTACGGCTCATGGTTCATTCTTGAATCTCTCTTTTTTCCTGAATGTCTGCCATGATCTACCTTGTTGTATCTCACTTAAGTCACAATAGTAGCTTGTTCAAACAAAAACCTAGTTATATTGGTAGGAAACTCTACAACAAGCTACCGCAGTTTTTAAAGAGTCTTCAAAATAAAGAAATATTTAAAAACAATTGAAAAAATATTTAGTTGATAAATATTTTTATAGTGTAAAAGAGCTACTTTCAGATCAAAATTGAGCCTCGCCTCAACTAATTGATGTGGTAATTATGGTAACTAGTGTATAAGATAGTATAATTGTTAATCTGACTTGTCTTTACTGGAGTCTTCAAGACGTAATATACAAAAAAAATGTGAAGCTTTATCACAAGTAAATTATATTATTTGCCTTTATTTGCAGGCATTAGTTTAAAACTTCAAATAATTTTTAATTTAAAGAAGAATAACTGTAACAGCCTAGCCTCTAGCTAGATGTTCGTCATATTCTAGACAATTTGATTCAATTGAATCAGGCAACCTGCTGAAGGCGTCTCTTGTTACATTAGATTACTCATGTGGTGACTAAAACAATTTAAAATAAAAACTCACTGAATGCAGTCAAGGTCAACCGAGAAAGATATGAAAGTACCGATTCTAAAATGTAGGCTAGAATTATGATGAAACCAACTTAGTTGTATTGAATTGGATGAAATAAATTTGACCAGTTAAACTAGTATTGGAATAGTTTTTTACCAACCTAGTTAACTCCAAAGCTTCTAAAATGTTCAATTGTCTGCTTTTGCCAATCAAATGCAGAAATTCAACATTTTCGTCAGCCTTGAACTTGTGTCCATTATTAGTAAGATGCTCTGCTAAAGTTTTAGTCTAGCCTAATTGTGTATTGTTCTTCTTTGTTGCTTTCTAGATGTTCACGGTTTTTGGTTCTTGATTTGACTAGTTTTTGCTTGTTACTCCTCCCACAAGGGGGCGTGACTTGTTACGGCCTTCAGCCAATCACAACCTTCAATGAAGGTCAGCCTCTTTCTCGCTTAGCCAATAGTATCATTCCATGTTTAGTATATATTAAGCTACTCTGTACTTTAGTTTTAGTTTGTTTGAGATTGATAATGGTATAAAACAACAGAAACTAGTTTCTGAATAATCTTAATAAATGTGGTTGTGACAATTTCGTCTTATTATTCATTATGGATACCTTCCACAATATCACCTTAGTCATTACAAAGAAAAATAATTGAAAAATTCATGGAGATTTATTCTCCTTTAGATTGATATCTATCATTCACAATCACACACTTATTTAAGTGGAATCATGGTACATTAAATCAATATAATATGATTCAATAATTTTGTTACATACAGCTATAATACAATACAGAAGTAAAGTAATTAATTTAACAATAGTTGACCAGTACTAACAGTACAGTTGTAGACAGTACTGACAAAATTTAATCCTTTTTAATTTTTATGGAGTTTCATAGCATCTATAGAAACATCTAGTAATTTGAATAGAAAAGTGGTTGATACTTTTTGAAAGATTGCAATGAATATTATAAGTAATTAGTAAATTATTTGTAATATATTAGTAATTAGTATTATTAGTAAAGAATATTTATAGTAATACTTGAAGTTGATATTGCAATGCTCATATTAATATATATATATTGTCCAAGTTGATTGTCCAAATTCAGTCATTGTTGATAGATCAGATAATGACAGGAGAAGAAGATTATGAAGGAGAGAAAAAAAGAAGAAAGAAGAGGAGGAAAAGAGGAGAAGCAATAGTGAGTAATGGATAGAAAGTGGAACGAAAAAGAAAAAAAGGAAAAAGAGTTAATAAAGGAAGTCAAGTTGCCAACGATATTGAAGAACGACAATCCATCCATTCCGGAATTGATTAAATGTCCTCTTCCCCTTTTTTCTACCCCTCAACACCCTCCAAAAGTTTCTCATCCCCGCAAAAAACAATATTTTTCAACACTTTATCAAGTCGCCCATCAAAACCTTCTGAATCCATCAGAAAACAATTGGTGAAGACTCAAAATTTGATAAAAATGAGTTTTCCTCTTTATTTCACCACTAGATTACCCTTTTTTGCACACATAGATAGAACCAAAGATTTTTGTGGTTTTCAAGAAATGAAAATAAATATTTCATCAATGATATGAGATTGATTGATTTATTTATTCATGACAAAAACCCTAGATTACCCTGTTTTGCAGACATAGATAGAACCATTGATCAGGGATGGTTCGTCTATGATAGAACCTAACATGAAAAAGGTTTTTAAGAAATTAAAATAAATATTATGATCAATATACTCAGAGAGAATAGAATAGTATACTTTGAATACACTGTATTGAGAATTTATTTACTCATGACAAAACATAATCAAGCAAAGATACAACAGACTATTGCCCACAACTGCTTTTTAAAAAAAATTCTAACACTGTAAAAAAACAAATTTTAGGTATAACTAGAAACTTCATTTTGAAGAACAATTACCCATTCTTTTGAATACAAGAATATAAATTTAGAAGATTGGTTTACGCATTATTTTATTTCATAAGACATGGCGGAGTTTAGACCAACTAAAATGATAGATGTATCATTTATAAAATAGTGTATTATTGAAAAAAAAATATTCAACAGAAATATTCACTGTTGCCTAGCATTTAGATTTAGATGTATCATCACAAATAATGATGTTTATAGATGAAAAATATATTATGGAAAACACAATTTAAATGCGATTTGGTATTGAGAGAGAACAAGCCAAGGTTTGGTAGGTGTATTGTATGTTAATTTATAGTTTCAATCGAAATTTGATCGATATTGAGATTGGTTTAAGAGCCAAAATTATTTAATTTATGTGATACGGTAAGTTATGTGGTTGTAACAAGCTTCATTCATTTTTCTATTCCCATTACATTACTTCTATTTATAACTAGCACGAGTCTTTAGAGGAAGTGATAGCCGTGAGCCGTAGCAGATATCTGTTCAGTCAGATAATGATAAGCTACGAACTCCTTGGCCCTCTTTGTTAGGGTGAACGATTGTATCGGCCAGCTAATAATAATCTGTTCTCTGCTGTAAAATTATTTTCCGGTGATTCGGAAACCACCGAGTTTCAACTCATTACCCACGCACATGTCTTAGAACAATTTGGGCTTCATCCTTTAGAAAAAAATAGAAAAATATTTATCTATTTTTTTCTCTTTTATCCGTTTTGTTTTCTCCTTTGGTTCCTCTATTCTTTTCTATTGTACATTTCATCTTTAGCAACAAAGTCTGAAACACAGGTAAGTAAATTTTAGAGTTAGGCTAATCTACATTAACGATAACGCTAATAAATCGTTGTAGCATTACACCATCCTTGTAGCATTAGCATAACACCCTCTTTAACTTTCTATAACTTCCTAAAGCTCTATATAGCTCTACAAAAACTATATTTTTTTATCAATATTCAAAATGACATACAAAGCTCAATAGTAGTAGAGTTATTGAAATGTTTTCATAAATTATTCGTAATGTCTTCATTGTATTATTATTGTGGAGGACTGGTCTTAACACAGGTCAAATGCTAGAGCAATTGCTAGAGCAGCGTGTGGACAAGTTAATTGGTTTTATAATAAAGCAAACGCAATAAAGTTGATTGAAAAATGGTTGCTAGATGAGCGCATCACATGCGGGGACAATAAACGAAATGATGTCTTTAGAGTGTGTCGTAAAGTTTTGATGGATCAATTGTTTTGAAAGCCGGAATTGGGATCTTTGTTGTTTGTTCATTAAAATTAGGACCGTTATTTTGGAAGTGGGGAAGATGCCAGAGATATCCAATTTTACTTTTTAGCTCTAGTGGAAGACCAAATACATTTTCTTTGAACGAAAAAGAAACTTTTTTTTAGTTATAAATGAAAAAGAATCAAGGAGCTCGCATTTGTTTTGTAGATGAATGGGAGACTTGTGCGTGGGTTATGAGATGAAGAGATAGTATTGATAGAAAAGGACAGAATTGGAACCGACGAAGAACCTTGGAAGGAATGTCAAGGTCATGCCATAAAACCTTTAAAAGGTTTTGGAGTGATGCTTTTTATTAAAATTTAAATTTTTAGTATAAATTAACCTCAATGTTTTGAACAATATAGGTGTAGCATATTCAAAATTTGTGAAGAGAGCAGTTTTGGAATTGAGAATGTTGCATCTTTATATTAATTTTAATTTTGTCACAAATAATAATTTTTTCCTACAACTGCTCGTAAAGTAGTTCTTTACGTACTGAAAACTAATTGTAAAATACCTCTTTACTGCTCCGCAAGCGGTAAAGTACTTTACGCTCGCCAGCTGTTTTCTTTACGCTTCTGTTTTGATTTTGATGTCTTCTCATTGGTGGAACATGGAATCTGTGAAATTCACATAACCTCAAAAAAGTCGAACGCTAACCAAATCCGTGCACGGTCTGTGATGCTACAAACTACAAACTTTTATTGTGTTGGAATCCAGAACTGCAGTTGTAGGAAAAATATTGTATGTAATTCGCGCGTGAAGCTTCTTTATCGCTCTCGCAAAATTACTGCGCTCCGCTGTGCGTCGCGCAGTAAATGTTTTGGCTCGAGCGATAAAGTCGCGCTTCACGCTCTTAATACATAAATAACTATTTTTTCCTACAACTGCTCGTAAAGTAGTTCTTTACGTACTGAAAACTAATTGTAAAATACCTCTTTACTGCTCCGCAAGCGGTAAAGTACTTTACGCTCGCCAGCTGTTTTCTTTACGCTTCTGTTTTGATTTTGATGTCTTGTCATTGGTGGAACATGGAATCTGTGAAATTCACATAACCTCAAAAAAGTCGAACGCTAACCAAATCCGTGCACGGTCTGTGATGCTACAAACTACAAACTTTTATTGTGTTGGAATCCAGAACTGCAGTTGTAGGAAAAATATTGTATGTAATTCGCGCGTAAAGCTTCTTTATCGCTCTCGCAAAATTACTGCGCTCCGCTGTGCGTCGCGCAGTAAATGTTTTGGCTCGAGCGATAAAGTCGCGCTTCATGCTCTTAATACATAAATAACTATTTTTTTAATGTGATGAGACTGGATATTTACGAAGTCACAAACTTGAAAATTGGATTCTTTAATTAATAATAATGATAAACACGTGGGCCGCTTAGTGCAGTTGGTTGGGGTGTCGCAACTTCAGCTTGCTGTCGTTTAAGCGGTCGTGGGTTCGAATCCCGCTCCTCTGTCTGGCATCTATGTGTAATCATTCACCTCATTACCCACTCACAACTCATGTGGGCATAGTCAACAATAAAAAAAATCAGACACAAATCAACATTTATAATAAATAAAAATGAATGGAACCATCAAAAATATAACAGGGAGATATTGCAGAAGGATAATAGTTATTTATGTATTAAGAGCGTGAAGCGCGACTTTATCGCTCGAGTCAAAACATTTACTGCGCGACGCGTAGCGGAGCGCAGTAATTTTGCGAGAGCGATAAAGAAGCTTCACGCGCGAATTGCATACAATATTTTTCCTAAAACTGCAGTTCTGGATTCCAACACGATAAAAGCTTGTAGTTTGCAACATCACAGACCATGCACGGATTTGGTTAGCGTTCGACATTGTTGAGGTTATGTGACTTTCACGGATTCCGTGATCCACCAATGAGAAGGCATCAAAATCAAAACAGAAGCGTAAAGAAAACAGCTGGCGAGCGTAAAGTACTTTACCGCTTGCGGAGCAGTAAAGAGGTATTTTACAATTAGTTTTCAGTACGTAAAGAACTACTTTACGAGCAGTTGTAGGAAAAATAATTTATATAACAATAGTTTCCGATTGTTTAAAACAACTGTATAAGTAATATTTTTCGGATGTTTTTTTTTAAGATTACTTCTTTAAGAGACTCCTTTTATAAGGTATAAGACTCATCAAGACATCAAAAATTACCATTACACAATATTACCATTCTTATTCAATAGTTACCACAATCACAATCCAAATTATTTGAGGTGAGGCTCTGGTAGGAACTGGTAGTAATTTTGGTCTGGTAGGAACTCTTGTATACCATAAAAAACTTTAAATACATTTTTTCTCAATTTTTTTTAAATATTTCCAAGACTATTTAATAACTGCGGTAGCTTGAAGAGTTTCCTACCAATATAAATAATATAAGCATATAGCAATATAAGCTACTATTTGGACTACCAAGTGATAATCTCCTCGGCTTCGAGTATTATAATCGTGTAAATACGATTTTATTTTTAGGATGAAGCCTTTACTAAAACTACAGTTTCAGGTGGGTTCTGAACAACCGGGTAGTGATTTTACAGCAGAAGGAGTCATTTTTGCTGGCCAAACTATTGGTCACCCTTACAAAGAGGGTCCATGAATTGGTAGCTTATCTTTATCGATTGAACAGATACCTGCTACGGCTCACGGCTATCACTTCCCTTGAGATTATGTTTTATATCACTCTAAGTTACAAATCAAATTCGATACATTAAAGAAAATCACTGGAAACATTGCTCATCAGGTAGCGAATCTTTTTCACGTGAATTTCTACCTCAAACTTGTTTGAAGAGCAATACTTGTCTTAAATTGAGTTCGCACCAAAAAGTTTCTCAAACGAAAAAAGTCTAAATCTGTGCCGAAACTAAGTTGAGATTAACGCTACAACTTTTTCAGACAGCCTGACTCTCCTGTCTGATAATCCTTTTCTCTAGAAAAGTTGCGTACTCAAATGAAAAAGAAAAAGTTCCACGAAGTATCTTTCATTTACTTATTTCAAAGTTGGTCGGAATTTGTTTCTTCGAATTTTGATGAGCTTACAAGGTGTCAAAATGTGAGTTTTACTGACATCGTAACAGGTATGATTTGCTTTGAATGAAAACCTGCCAACAAGTTTTTAAGTAACCAACTTTTTGCTTCAATCATTCATTCATTTTCATACCTTTTTCCCTGGATTTTCTTAGTGTTTTCCTCGACCTATTTCGTGTTTTCCCTTTTCTTTCAACTTTTCTCAACATATCGACTGTATTTCCAACGCACTCCTTTTAATATGCTCTCATTTTCTTGGAAATATTGAAGTATTTCAAATACAATTGAGAAAATATTTGATTGATAAAGGTTTTTATAGTGTGCAAAATATCTTCAAAATTGAACCTCATTTCAACTTATTTAAATTATCTGACGACTTGTCTTTACTCTCTAAAGAGTCTTGGAAATATTGAAGTATTGTATTTAAAAAACAATTGCGAACGTTATTAGTTGATAAAGCTTTTTATAGTGTAAAAGAGTTCCTTTCAGATCAAAATTGAGCCTCACGTCCACTAATAGTCTTTGAATTGTGGTAACTAATAAATTAGAATGATAATATTGTATATACCGTAATTAATTGTTGATCTGACCTGACTTGTCTTACACTTCATAACCGGAGACTTCAAGACGTAATCTTCAAAAAATATATACATAGTGTAGCGAATATGAAATTGGAGTGAATAGAGAGGAAGAAGGCACAGTGGTTCTTGGCATTATCTGCTATGTAAATGTTTACTTTTAAGCAATTAATTACTCTGCTTTTGACACTTTTATAGTGTTTACTTGGTAATTTGTAGAATGTTCTAGTTGTTTGATTAGACATTAATGGAATCTTTTCGAATATTGTAGAAAGTGATAGTTTCTTTCTTTATTTATTTAGAAGATGATAGTAAAATCCAGAGATATCTCAATTATGGAAAATCATATAAATAGAGGGACACTTTTGTAAATGAGTTGAGTTGTCTTTGAAATTCGTCGTGATAAACAAGTGTGACAGTTAAGTAGTTCAGTTATTGTTCTACGTTGATAAGTGGCAGTAGTGACAGTTCCCGTTAATACAGACAGTGAAATCCCGTTGGTGCTATTACAAACCATGCAATTAACTTTCGTTATCTGTAGTGATATTTCTCTTGACAGTTCAAAAGTGATCATTCTTTTACCTATAACTTTATTACGGACTTGTGCTTCGTCTGTTAATTGTTCTTCCTCGACGATTCTTTTTGAATATTATTGAACAGTTTATTGTACAGTTATTATTTAATATTAGATCGGCCTTTTGACATTTAGTGATTGATTTTTGTTCAGTTTATTGGAAACTCATTATCAGTTGAACAATATCGTGTTATCTGTTTGTAATTGCTTATTTTTCTGTAAGAGATTACTGAACAGTGTGAGTTGAAGATTATTTGTGTTAATAAAGTGAAAGTGATAAATTTAAGTGTTGCCAGCGTTATTTTAGACATAGAACCCGTAACAATATTATATAGTGGGAAGTTTTTCAAATAATCGGAGCTTTGGCAATTTGGTTTGTAGAATATATTAATATATAAATATAAATATATTAATATAGAGTTCAGCATCAATTAACCGAGGTAATGTGGACTGAGATTACACTCAGCTCGGATAATCAGAAACTTGGATAACACGGATTCTGCCGAAGGTCACACTTAGTAACTTTTGAGTAACGAACTTTTTGCTTCAATCAAATTCATTTTTATTATTTTTTCTGAATTTCCCAGTTGTTTTCCTCGTAATTTCGGAATACGAAAATTGGAGAAGAAAAGGAAGGAGAAAAATAAGAAGAAAAATATGGAAAAGTATAGTTAACTTTTTATGTGAATTCAACGACTTGCAGTCAAATATTCATCAAGAATAAATAAAATTAATATTAACAACGCAGTTCGTCATGGAACAAGAAATCCAGGAAAAGTATATGTTGTCAATGTAGCATTAATCGGCGTTCGACCGATAGGAAGGTCCAAGGCTCGATTCCTGGCGCTGACTAAATATTTTTGAGCCGTGGCATTCATGGATTTTATTAGCTATTTAATGTCCACAGTGGCGGAGGTCTTTGGCATGATTTAGCATCAAAAGGAATACCGAAATTATTATATTGAACGAAATCAACTTCTCTTGAGAAAGACATGCTCAAAATTAAAGGAAAAGCTGAAGAAAGGTGATGAAATTGGACAAGTAAGTTGAGATATCGATACAAGATAGACAACCCCTTAAGAAAACGGCAATTAAAAACGCATTAAACTTCTTTTGTCATCTGCATTGGAGTGTAAGAAAGATAAATGAAGACGATAGAAGCTCAAAACGAAAGGTAAAGAGGTGGAAAAATGGGGGTCGTATTCCTCCTCTCCCCCCCCCCCCCGTGGAGACCACCCTCCCCCTAACACAGTTGTTGTTTTAGGGGGCTAACTTTCTCTCAGGGTGTGCATAAGAAACGAACTTAATTCAGGACAGATAATGAAAGCAGCGAAGGATGAAAAAGTCATTAAGAAGGGGAATTAAATGAGCATTAAAAAGAAAGAAGATTACATAGAGGGGGGGGGGGGAAGATGAGAAGATGAAAAATTAGGAAACGGTAAATAAATAGAATTGAAATGACAAGATGTTGAAAGAGAAGGAGGAGGAGGTGGTGGAGTAGGAGCAGGAGGAGGAGGAAGAGGTGGTGGGAAAGTAAGAGTAGGAGGAGAAGGAGGAGGAGGATAATAGGAGGAGGAAGAGGAGAATGGAAAGGAGGTGGAGAGAATAAAAAGGAAGAGAAGAAGGTGGTGGTGGGGAAGGAGTGGGAGTAGGAGGAGGAGGAGGAAGAGGTGGTGGGGAAGGAAGAGTAGGAGGAGGAAGAGGAGGAGGTAGAGGAGAATAGGAAAAGGAAGAGGAGAATGGAAAGGAGGAGGAGAAACATGAAAAGGAGGAGGAGAAGAATGAAAAGGAGGAGGAGAAGATGTAGTAGTGAAGGAGGTGTTGGAGAAGAAGGAGAAAGAAGAGGAAAAGAGAATTAGCCAGAGGAGGAGAAGGTAGAGAAGGAGAAGAAGGAGTTGAAGGAGTAGGAGGAGGAGGAGGAAAACGAGAAAAAGACGGAGGAGGATGCAGAAGAGAAGAAGGAGAAGCTAAAGGAGGATAAGGTGCGAAGGAGGAGATGGGGCGGATGAGATGGAGAAGGGTGAGGAGGTTAAGGAGGAGGTGGGGAAGAAGGAGTAGGAGGTGCAGAAGGAGAAGGTGAAGGCGGAGGTGATTGTGAAAGTGACGAGGAGGAAGTGAAGGAGAAGAAGGAGGAGGAGGAGGAGGAGGAGGAGGAGTAGGAGGAGGAGGAGAAGGAGAAGGCGGAAGAGGAGGAGGAGAAGAAGGAGTAGGAGGAGGAGGAGGCGGAGGCGGAGGCGGAGGAGGAGGAGAAGGAGAAGGAGAAGGTGAAGGAGAAGGAAAAGGAGTAGTAGGGGGTGAAGAAGAAGAAGAAGAAGAAGAAGAAGAGTGTACTATGCGATGATAATATTTATTATAAGCTGACTCCGTATCACGGGAGCATTTCTTTTCGTTGCAAGTGAGGTGTTCCCTCGAAGCCCGTTGTTCCTAAACCTGCAATGTTATTTTCACGGCCGATCTTAATAGCTATCGGTTACGAAAAAATACCATTGGATGTACTTAGCTACAGTTTTGATGTGTGCATCATTTTTAATGTTACATCTCGTTAAAAAACGTTCGGGATGATTTCTTTCATCTACTATGCTTGACATCAGTAATTCACCCCAAAATACACACATATAAATATCGCCACAAAAACAACGTTATCAATAATACTGTAAATAAATAATATAGGATAAATAATAAATTATTTGTTAAAATATTATTTATAGAAACCATTTTTAATATTACAGTACAATGATTTTATGTAAGTTATTGCAGGCTACAGAAAATGTAGGAGATTTTACATTTCAAACACTGACTTAATACAAATAAATGGGCCTACCAGAAATAAAATAATCTAACATTAACTGTCCATCATTAATTATACTGTATTCTGATCAGATAATGTTCTTTGAGACCTTTTTCTACGACCATGTCATAATTTATACATTACAGTTTCACAATTGATGCCAAAACAGTTGTTTTTTCGAAATGCTTTATGAAACCTGTTGTATAAAGAGCTCATTATAGTACAGGTTCTACATTATAACACGGGTTCTGAACCAATCAGAAGCATTTTTGATGGAATCAATATCGTAATTCAATATTGTGAAACTATCAGCTGATTTGATCAAACTGCTACACCAGCTGCTTTAACCTAACAATATACTATAACTTCTCATATTTGAGAGGTTAGGTATCTCTGACAGTCACAGGTAAAATGAAATTGTTTTAATTAAATGTATACTAGTGGTCGTAGATAAAATAGTGTATGCAACGATTTTATTTGGCCATTAAAGCACTCGTGAGATATTTATAAAACTCGCATTCGCTCGTGTTATAACTTACATCTAACTCGTGCTTTAATAAGGGTCAAAATAAAATCGTTGCATAAACTACTATTTTGTTAATAGGATTCAAGACATTAATTTTCACGAGTTGGAGGTGAAGGAGAAGGAGGAAGAGGATGGGGAGGAGGAGGAGGAGAATGAAAAAGAAGAAGAGGAGTGAATGAAAAGGAGGAGGAGAAGGTGGTGGTGGGGAAGGAAGTGTTGGAGAAGAAGGAGAAAGAAGAGGATGTCAAGGAGAAGTAGGAAGAGGATTGTGGGGATGAGGAGTAAAAGGAGGAGGAGGAGAAGGAGGGGAAGGAGGAGAAGGAGGGGAAGGAGGAGGAAGAGGAGAACAAGGGGAAGGATGAAGAGGAGAACGAGTGGAAGGATGAAGAGGAGTAGAAGTAGCAGTAGGAGTGGGAGGAGGAGAAGGGAAAAAAGGAGGAGAATGTGGTGGTGGGGAAGGAAGTGTTGGAGAAGAAGGAGAAAGAAGAGGATGTCAAGGAGAAGGAGGAATAGGATTGTGGTGATGAGGAGTAGGAGGAGGAGGAGGAGAAGGAGGGGAAAGAGGAAGAAGAGGAGAACAAGGGGAAGGATGAAGAGGAGAACGAGTGGAAGGATGAAGAGGAGTAGGAGTGGGAGAAGGAGAAGGAAAAAATGAGGAGAATGAGGAGAAGTTAAAAAAGGAGGATAATGAGGGGAAGGAAGCGATGGAGGAGGAGGAAGAAGAGGTGGCGGAGGTGAAAGTGGTTGTGGAGGAGGAGGAGGAGGAGAAAAAGGAAGAGGTGGAGGAGAAGGATGAGGAGGATGAGGAGGAGGATGAGGAGGAGGAGGAGGAGGAGGAGGAGGAGGAGGAGGAGGAGAAGGAGGAGGAGGACTAGAAGAAGGAGAAAGAAAAGAAGGAGGTGATGGAAGAGGAAGAGGATGAGAAGGAAGGGTATATGAGAGGTAGGTAAGAGGGTGCAGATAAACATACTTAATTATTGTTTTAAAAGAGAAGGGAATCGAGATAAAAAGACGTGATGGAAATAAGGGGAACAGGAATATAGAGAAAAGGAAGATTAAAACAAACTGTGAGAAAATAAGAAAATCAAGAGAAGAATTCCGTAGTTTTTAAGGTTTTATATAATTAGCACTGTGTAATGGGGAGATAAGAAAGCTGCCAGTCCTACAAATGAAATACTGCAACTCAACCGTGCATAATATGGGAACGGTATGCATTTTTCGCATTATATTCTCAGTTTCAGCTTCAACCGACTCGAAGGAAGTAAAGATCTTAATTTCCAACTTCCCCTTTATTTATATGCGAGCGAAACAATGAATAACTTAATGATGGAAATGATATCTGCTTGAAGCGAAATAATGAGATCAGACGTTTGCTGATGGACAATCTATTTGCTGATGAATAAGTAGCGGAATAACGAGGTATGGGGTCTTGAAATTTGAGTGGAATAATTGTTTTTTAAAAGGAGACATTTTGGGTTGGGAAAAGTTGTTTGTTTGCATCTACTGCCACACTCGATTTTGAAATTTGATTTTTTCACACTCAACGTGTTTTAAATTTACACTTGAATTGTTCTACAATGATTACAATATCACAAATTTTTACAATTACAATTATTGTTTAACAATTACAATCATTGTTTTACAATTACAATTATTGTTTTACAATTACATTTATAGTTTCACAATTACAATTGTTTTAAATGTATCAACTAATTCTGAAGAACATGGGTTGTTGAAAATTGAAGAATTGGAATAGCGGGAAGAACTGGAGCAATTAGGTTATAATAATGTTTTTTCAAGCTGAATTATCTATCTATATAATAAGAGTGAGTAGTTTGAGTGTGTATGTGTCAGTCTTACGGATTTCACAAAAACAGCAATGATTTGAAACACTAAATTTGGCACAAAGCTTCCTCTAAACTCAATTCAGTTCACCTCGAAGCTCAATTTCTTATTTTATTTCTACATTTTTCAAATTTGTATTCAAGTTTCATTATCAATCTCAATCAAACTAAAACTAAAGTACAGAGTAGCTGAATATACACTACACATGGAATGATACTATTGGCTAAACGAGAAAGCAACAACGAAGAACAATACACGGTTAGGCTAGAATTGAATAAATTTAAAATAAAAAATAGAAGCTCACTGGAATGCAGTCAGGGTCAACTGAGAAAGATACCAAAGTACCGATTTTAAAAAATGTAGGCTAGAATTAGGACGAAAACAAGTTTGTTGTATTGAATTGGTTAAAATAAATTTGATCATTTAAACAATTAAATAATTTCCTTAACTATTTGAAATTTGAATAGTTCACAGTTACACCATACGATTAAATTCACCATAGAGTTTAGAAGAGAATAGTGTTTTAAAATTTCTAGATTTAAGAATAGACCATAGCACATTTATTTATTTATTTTCATTATTTCTTTATTTATTTTCAGAAAAGTAACTCATACCGATTTAACCTCATAACCTCATCACTCATGTCAGCCTATATCCCACAAACTTGCAGTTTTCAATAGTATGATTTTTATAGAGCTTTAACTATTCCAATCAGCAAACATTACTTTGAAAAAGAGATTAGTACTATCAAACAGATAGCTATTACAAATTGAATTTGGATGGATCATTGTTGATAAAATTTTAAATTAATAAAATAAGTAGGAGACTAGCAATCAGTACTAGCATTGCTGTAACTGAAACTGAGGAAAAGTCATGGTTAACGGTCCCTTATCTTGGCCCAGTATCTGATAAATTAGGGAAAGAATTGAAAAAGAACGGTTTTGATGTAGCTTTTCAAACTAAACCTATTTTAAAGAGTTTGTTTGGGTGTAGTGAAGACAAAATTTATATCTGGGATAAAAGTGGAGTTTATAAATTAAATTGCGGTGATTGTAATGCTTGTTATGTGGGTCAGACCGGTAGAAGTTTCAAATGTAGAATAAATGAACATATTAGGGATTGGAAAACCCAAAAAGGAGATTCAAATGTTGCAGAACATCTCATTAATAATGGACACAAATTCAAGGCTGAAGAAAATGTTGAATTTCTGCAACTGATTGGCAAAGGCAGACAATTGAACATTTTAGAAGCTTTAGAGATAACTAGGTTGGTAAAAGACGTTTCCAATACTAGTTTAAATGATCAAATTTATTTTAACCAATTCAATATAACGAACTTGGTTTTGTCCTAATTCTAGCCTACATTTTTTTAAATCGGTACTTTGGTATCTTTCTCGGTTGACCTTGACTGCATTTCAGTGAGCTTCTATTTTTTATTTTAAATTTATTCAATTCTAGCCTAGTTGTGCGTTGTTCTTCTTTGTTACTTTGTTGATGTTTACAGTTTTTAGTTAATGATTTGACTCGTATTTTTGCTTGTTACTCCTCCCACCAGGGGGCGTGACTTTTTCAGCCAATCACAACCTCCAATGAAGTTCAGCCTCTTTCTCGCATTAACTAGGTTGGTAAAAGACGTTTCCAATACTAGTTTAAATGATCAAATTTATTTTAACCAATTCAATATAACGAACTTGGTTTTGTCCTAATTCTAGCCTACATTTTTTTAAATCGGTACTTTGGTATCTTTCTCGGTTGACCTTGACTGCATTTCAGTGAGCTTCTATTTTTTATTTTAAATTTATTCAATTCTAGCCTAGTTGTGCGTTGTTCTTCTTTGTTACTTTGTTGATGTTTACAGTTTTTAGTTAATGATTTGACTCGTATTTTTGCTTGTTACTCCTCCCACCAGGGGGCGTGACTTTTTCAGCCAATCACAACCTCCAATGAAGTTCAGCCTCTTTCTCGCTTAGCCAATAGTATCATTCCATGTTTAGTATATATTCAGCTACTCTGTACTTTAGTTTTAGTTTGGTTGAGATTGATAATAACAATCGAAAACGTATAACAACCGAATCGATATTTTTAATAAATGTGGTTGTGACAATTTCGTCTTATTATTTATTATGGATACCTTCGCAACACATTTTTTTCGTATCAATATTGAAGCTCCTTTTTTGAATTGGCATTGGCAGTTGACATCCATGTAACACAAGTTTTATTTTAAAAAACCTACCTCAAATCCCGTTGCAAAACCAGAGTACACTACCAGTTATCCTATAAATGGGATTTGATGATAAAATTGACTCTAGTGGAAAATTTACAAAATCAGAAGTAATAAGTAGGCTAGCTAAAGAAGGTAACAAGTGAAAACAGCAGGTCAATATTCAAGTAAAATAAAAATAGCAATTAATAGCAACTCGGTGGAGGAAACCAGAAACGATTTGTCAGTTAGATCTCATTTATTATTCACGTTCAATAGCTCTTTCAATTTTCAACACACTTTCAATACCGTCTCTAGTTAGGTTGGGGTAATACACCTGGGAACTTCCTCCAGCACTCCCAGTTAATTTGACAATGACAGTGTTATTTTCAGAAATATAATCCCGAGTGAAAGTCACCGTTTTATAGACTATTTTCGCAAAACTTCCTAAACATAAATAATTCGGAAGGTAAAAACGACTATTGCTAAATAAAGCGATAATTGAGACAGGGGTTCTCCCACATTCCAAATAATATTTTTACGCGCCCTGACGCCAAGTTTATTTTGTTTCAACATCCTTTTTTTTTATTCTACATTTCCTTCTATTTCTATTTTGAGCTATGCTCTATGGAAAAAATGATAATTAATTGTAGGGGCAATTTTTTGTTGAAGAGTCTTTTTTGATGTCTTGTTTTCGATAGTCCCACAACAAGAGAATTAAGCAGGTTTTTTTTTTGAAGGATGAAGCCCAAATAGTTTTTTCGGAGGATGAAGCCCACATAGGTCTGAGACCTGTGCATGGGTAATGAGTTGGATGATGGTGATTGATAAGTTGGACCTACAGTATTTGGTGGGTCCCGAACCTCTGGGAAGTGATTTTACAGCAGATAACATAGTTCTGAGACCTGTGCGTGGAATATTCCTATTTAACGGCTTAATTAAATTATTGCTTGAGTACTGAATTCACCCAGTAAAGCTATAGTTTAGGGTCAAATTGAGCCTAAATTTATTACTGAATTTTCATGAAGAATGCACTTTCCAGCCAAAAAACAAGAAAAATTAATTTTTTTAATTTCTATTCACGGTGAATTTCTGCACTTACCAAGCTCACCACACCTAACTATATCAAGGCTCATTTATTATCGATTATTATTATTTTATTTATTTTTCTTCATTACAAGAACACAATCAAGCAAAGATTCAACAGGAACTACCCACTACTGCTTTCTCTACAAATTTTCACCAATAAATATATTTTTTTTTAAATTAATTATTTTTATGCTTTTGATTTAATAAAAATATTATTGTTATTTTTATAATTGATTATTATTGATGAATAATAAGACGAAATTGTCACAACCACATTTATTAAAAATATAGAGATATTAGTTCCGGGTGTTACTCCATTATCAATCTCAGACAAACTAAAACTAAGTGCAGAGTAGCTTAATATGTACTAAACACGATACTACTGGCTAAGGGATAGGTTGACCTTCATTGACGGTTGTTATTGGCTAAAATCCAATAACAGGTCACGCCCTCTGGTGGGAGGAGCAACAAGCAAAACTAAGAATCAAATCAAGAACTAAAAACTGTGAACATGTAGAAAGTAACAAAAAAGAGCAATACACAAATAAATTAGGATAGAATTGAAGGGATATAATTGCACTGAGTGTGTATGAAACTGTTTGTATTTGAGAGAAATAAATAGAAAATATCATTATTACTGTTATTATTATTATTATTATTATTATTGTTATTGTTGTTGTTATTATTATTATCTCAACTTCAGATTTATACACGGCTCTCATCTAGGATGATGATTTGTGATGATTAGTTGATGATTTAACGTATTGGAATCTCTTGCACAGTAGAACATCCAATAAAAATCACCATCAGATAATTAAATACATGCTGTGGAATAGTGGTATTCAAGCTGTTCCAATCTGTTATGCACTATTCCACAGCATGTTTTTGATTTTGCGATGGTGATTATTATTGACTATTGAATGCAGATGGGAGTATTGAACTTCCATGTTTTGTTGTTGTATCATTGTTATTTTTTATGCAAGGTATTCGTATTCTGGCTTTCCGTATATATTACATAGCTCATGTAACTTCTTCACACTTCGGAACCCACCTAAAACTGTAGGTCCAACTCATCAATCACCATCATCCAACTCATTACCTACGCACAGGACTCAGACCTATGTAGGCTTCATCCTAAAAAAAAGTTTAAAAGATAGAGATTTCAGAGATTCCTTAACCTACATGTAAGTTCTACCCATATAACTTATGTGGCATATACGACTCATGTAACTCATTTAGCACATGCAATATGCAACTGATATAGTTCATGTAATTTGTAAACAGTTTAGCATCAATGTTTAAAAGTGATAGAACTTTAAGAAATTTTACACATCTACTGTATTACATAAAGTGAGTTAAACGTCGATATAGTATCCAACGATAAAAGGGCAGAAACCAATTTTAACTTTCAATTCGTAAATTGAAAGAGCGAGTTGTTGGAATGCACAAGTTCGAAACTGAACTCGTGAGTTGGCCCTTTGAGGTATGAGTTGCCCCCCCCCCCCCTAATTGAGGGGGAGAAGCAAAAGGGTCAAATTCCCAAAATGGGAGCTCCAGGGTGCCTTCCCTAAAAAGGGAGAAATGAGCTGGATGCGTATGAGAACCGAGAAGGCTGGATAAATGATAGGAGTGGTAGTGTTGATGAATTTCAAATAGAAAGGGGCACATTTGTGGGGTTTAAGGGTAGAGGAGGCTCTCAGCGTGCCCCAAACTTTGCCCTTTTGGGGGATCCGACACTCTGTTGCTAACACTACGCTAGAAATTTGGAACAAATTAAATTTGTCGACAGCTCAGACAAAAAGTTGAAGTCGTCCTGCAAGCTATAGAGTATGGAGCAACGCCTAAACTAAAGGGATCTTTTGTTAATGTTTTACACCGCCGGTAACTCGTTACTACAGTGAGTTGAGAATGAAGAAACTCGTTACTACAGTGAGTTGAGAATGATGAAACTCGTTACTACAGTGAGTTGAGAATGAAGAAACTCGTTACTACAGTGAGTTGAGAATGATGAAACTCGTTACTACAGTGAGTTGAGAATGATGAAACTCGTTACTACAGTGAGTTGAGAATGAAGAAACTCGTTACTACAGTGAGTTGAGAATGATGAAACTCGTTACTACAGTGAGTTGAGAATGATGAAACTCGTTACTACAGTGAGTTGAGAATGATGAAACTCGTTACTACAGTGAGTTGAGAATGAAGAAACTCGTTACTACAGTGAGTTGAGAATGATGAAACTCGTTACTACAGTGAGTTGAGAATGAAGAAACTCGTTACTACAGTGAGTTGAGAATGATGAAACTCATTACTACAGTGAGTTGAGAATGAAGAAACTCGTTACTACAGTGAGTTGAGAATGATGAAACTCGTTACTACAGTGAGTTGAGAATGAAGAAACTCGTTACTACAGTGAGTTGAGAATGAAGAAACTTGTTACTACAGTGAGTTGAGAATGAAGAAACTCGTTACTACAGTGAGTTGAGAATGAAGAAACTCGTTACTACAGTGAGTTGAGAATAAAGAAGGAGAAGAATAAGAAGAAAGAGAAGGAGAAGGACGATGAAAAAGAGAAGGAAGAAAGGGAGGAGGAGGGCAATGAGGAGGAGGAGGTCAGAAATGATGAAGTAGAGTGAGGAAGAAAAATCGAGAAAATGAAGAAAGATAAGAAAAAGACAGGAGAAAAGAAAAAAAGGAAAAAACAGGAGAAAAAGAAAAAGACAGGAGAAAAGGAAAAAGACAGGAGAGAAAGAAAAAGACAGGGGAAAAGGAAAAAATGAAGAAACATGAGAAAAAGAAAACGACAGCTGAAAAGGAAAAAAGGAAAATAGGAGAAAAGAAAAAGACGACAGGACAAAAAGAAAAAGACAGGAGAAAAGTAAAAGACAGGAGAAAAGGAAAAAGACATGAGAAAAGGAAAAAGACAGGAGAATAAGATAGAAGAGAAAGGAAAGAAGAAAAAGACCGGGGATGTGGAAGGAGAAGAGAAAGAGCAAGAGGAAGAAGGGGAAAGAGTAAGAAGAATGAAAGATGGAGGAGGTGGAGAAGTAGTAGGAGATGAAGGAGGTGGGAGGTGGCGGAGTAGGTGGAGAAGAAGGACTAGGAGAAGTAAGAGGAGGTGCAGAAGACGGAGGAGAAAGGGAAGAAGAATAAAAAGGAGAAGGAAGAGAAGGAGGAGAAGGAGGTGAAGAAGCAGGAAGAAAAAGATGATTGAGGAGGTAGAAGTGATGGAGATGAACGTGGAGAAGTAAAAGAAGGAGTAGAACGAGAAGGAGAACGGGGAGTAATAGGGGAAGAAGAAGGAAGAAGAGGAGAAGTAGGAGGAGGAGGAGAAGAAGCAGAAGGAGGTGGAGAAGAAGGAGGAGGTGAGAGAAGAGGGTAGGATGAGAAGGAGATGGAGGAGGTGAAGAACAAGAACAACAAGGAGAAGGTGAAGAAAGAAGAAGGAGATAAAGGTGGAAAAGGACGAGAAGAAGGAGATAAAGGTGGAAAAGGAGGACAAGAAGGAGATAAAGGTGGAAAAGGACGACAAGAAGGAGATAAAGGTGGAAAAGGACGACAAGAAGGAGAAGGATGAGAACAAGCTGAAAGAGGAAGGGGTGGTGAAGCAGGAAAAAGGAGAAAGAGTAGGAGGAGGAGGAGAAGGACGAAAAGAAGCAGAAAGAGGAGAAGGAACAGAAGGAGGAAGAGGAGGAGGAGAAGAAACAACAGGAAAATATGAGAGAAAAGGAAGATAAAAATGTGAAGAAGCACAAAAAAGAAGTGGGAAAGAAAAAGAGAGAAGGAGGAGGAGAAAAAGGAAGAAAATAAGAAGTAGAAGAAACAGGAAGGGGAAGTAGGAAAACAGAAAAAGAAGAACAAGAACAAGGAGACATGAGAAGAAGTGATGGTGTGAGAGGCTAAGAGAAAAGCTATATAGTTTGTTGCTTGAGTCAAGTCGATTGAGTTCCGGGTAAAGAGGCCAGCTTTTCAAAGTCCAAGTTGAGGGGCACTTTCTTTCAACTTGACGAGCTAAGTCAGACAACTTGCTGCCAAGTTCGCTTTGGAAACAAGTTTGCCAACAAAACACGAAAAAAGTCTAATCGAAGTAGTTGTGTTTTCTATTGCTTTCGTTTAAGTGTATTTAGAAAATGTAGCTTAAAAGAAAGGTGGAATGAATTGCTGTTACAAGTAATTGTAATTACAAAAGAAGAAGAAGGAAGAGAAGAATAAGAGCAAGAGGAAGAAAAAGAAGCAGGAAGAAGAAGATGGTGGAGGTGGCAAAGGAGGAGGAGGAGGAGGAGGAGGATTAGATTAGATTTGTCTATTCATGTAAATTTACAAATTTGCATATGAATGGTTAAAAACAAAATTATCAACATCACAGTTATATACATACAGTAGTGAACTCGGAAAATACTATTTTTATAGTGCAAGAAATTATTTACAATGATCTCATTTGTATGATATTAATGATATTAAGTACAGTAATGACAATCTAAGCGATGTAATTACATGAAATGGCGAAGTTTGGACAATGATTCGTCCATTCTCGACACTTAACCAGTAGTAGGAGGAGGAGTAGGAGGAGGAGTAGGAGGAGGAGGAGGAGGAGGACGACGACGAAAAGAAGCACAAAGAGTAGGAGGAAGAGGAGGAGGAGGAGGAGGAGGACGAAAAGAAGCACAAAGAGTAGGAGGAGGAGGAGGAGGAGGAGGAGGAGGAGGAGGAGGAGAAGGAGGAGTTGCTGAAGGAGAATGGAGAAGGAAGCTAATTGTAATTATTTAGAAATGTTTATTTCTTTAAAACTCGTTCATTTAAAAAAACGTTCATTTAATTTCAATAGAATTTTTTTTTTTTTTTTTTTTTTGAGGATGAAGCCCACATAGATCTGAGACCTGTGCGTGGGTAATGAGTTGGATGATGGTGATTGATGAGTTGGACCTACAGTTTTAGGTGGGTTCCGAACCACCGGGAAGTGATTTTCAGCAGAGAACAGTGTCTTTTTTGCTGGCCAATCTAATCGGTCACCGTTACAAACAGGACCTTCCAGAACGCAGCTTATCTATCTGATTGAACAGATACCTGCTACGGCTCGCGGCTATCACTTCCCTATTGTAATTATCTTAGTGAAAAAACTATAAAATTGTAATCAGTTCGTGAGGATTGCATTCAAAATTAGGTTGAAGAAATCAGTTATTTCATTTGGGCTCAAGATTCATATTTTCCAACAATTGCTCATTTTCTAATACATTTTTTATGTGATTAAAATTATTTTTTGATGCTATATTTTTGACTGAAGTATCTCGAAAATAATTCAAAATTATATTGACTTTCTTTGGACTATTGGACTGTTTTAGTGCTTCCTTTTAGAAGAAAATTTTCAGTCAACTTTTTAAAGTAACTTAATATTCTTGTTTTAGAATGAATCAGTCATAGTTGGTACTTCAAAGTGAAATTTCTAGTTAAATTTGGACATAAAATAAAATTTGGATATTTTAGTTTAAAATTTGTAAAGATGGCAGTTGAAGCTATCTGTGCCTGTTGTACCATCGCTTGATTATGTTTTTGTTTTGAAAAAATAAATATTGGAGATTTTACAAAATAATGTATGTATATAGTACCATAGCCGATTAGACTGTAGGTGACTCTTCAGACCTCAACGATATGTTTTAGTACAAAGAGCGTACTACACAAACTAGGAGTGAGGTTTGCAGAATAATCAATACTAAAATTAAATGAATGAGGGAATTATTTGTTAATAATGATAATTGAAGACAAATTGGGAATCATGAATTTTAATTCAAATTTACCATCTCAGCTAGAAATGATGTCCTTAATACAAGAACAATAATCAGTTGAATAAACCAATGTAAAAGTGTATCAGAACAATGAATAATAATTTTCACTATATTTATAATATCAATGAATTGATTTATAAGGATCCTGCTACATTGTAAGGTCAGGAGAGCCATAGGATTTGAATGATATCAAGAATAATATCAGTTTTATATTGATGAAAAAATAAAATAAATCACTCAAATATTATCAAGATCTCTCATGTTGTAACTAGTCTCACTATTGCATGAAAACATTACTAGCATAAAAATATTAGTCTTTAATTCCTTTAGTCAAGGAGGTTAGTAATAGGCCATTCTATAGCATAAAAGTATTACTCAGATATATTTTCCATGACGAAATACTAGATGAACAATCTAATATCAAAACTGACACTGTATTTCTATTTAATATATGATTTTCACTCACTTTTACTGAAGGGATGCATTTATCTTCTAGAGAGAAGCTTCATCTCCTATTGTAGCATGAAAGTATCAGGCAATAGTTTTTTTAGTAAGTTTTTTACAAAGTATATTGACCTGTAAACGTCCAAAAAATGACTGTGAAATATTGTTGCCTGTATTTAGGAACGTTCCTTCAGTCTTTTGACTCGAGTGACTCTTGAAATACCGATATAAATACATTACATTTCAAGAGTCACTCGAATCAAAAGACTCTGAAGAAACGTTCAAAGATACGGCCCTAAGATCATACTCCAAAAAGGAGGAGAAAACAAGAAAAATTCCAAACACTGTCAAAAAAATAAAACTCCAAAAATATATTTTTTTTGTCATATTAAAATTCAACTCCCAATATTTGAGGTACTTAACAGAGAGAATTGACATTGGAAACATAAATCAATGGAAAAGATGGAGAGTACAAAAATTCACTACAAGAGCCTCTTCTTTAAATTTAAATCATAAAATATTGTTTTTGCATTTTTATTTAATTTGAATAAATTTGTATTTCTTGGATATTGTTATCCAATTTGGATAAATCCTTAATTTTAAAAGCTGGTAATAAATATAAAAAAATAAATAAATGGTAGTTGAAAACCAGGCATGAAATTGATGTAGAATTCGACTTCTATTAGTGTTATTCTATTATTTGTAAAAAGTTTGTGAAAATTTCGATTGATTATGTTCAGCCTATTCAATTTTGATACAAACAATAAATTCTGAGGAAAACTGTGCTAATTCCGTTTCAAAACAGGTAGAGTAAAACTTGGGGAGAATAGAGGAAAGGAGGGAAGAGGAAGAAGAAGGAGGAGGAGGAGGAGGAGGAGGAGGAGGAGAAGAAGAAGAAGAGAAGAAGAGAGGAGGAGAAGGAGGTGAAGAAATAGCAATAAACTTGAAAAATTTGTAAATCACCAAGCAATCAATCGCCATCCTACCAATTAATTCTAAATACAAACCCCACCAATAGTCTGTCAACACGTTTTTGGCAGTGTGCAGAAACACATACCCTGATAACAAAGAGTTTATTTAAAGTGGCTATTAAAGTACATAAAAAATGAAATATATACAAGAGATATTATACTATGTAAGATGCTACATAAGAACTATATAAGATATAAAATTCTTTCAAATAGATTTCCTCGATAGAAGCAGCGTATAATAATTGGAATGATTTACAGTGCAATCTTCTACGCTTATTATCAGAATTGGCCATTTCAAACCTAATCGAATTGCGAAATGATTATGGCTTCTTCATTCCTCCATTCCCCAGTAATTCTACTCAGCTTTACTACGTGATGGAGCCTGTTTTTCTGCTTTTATGCGGTTGGTAACATTGTAAGCTATTATTTTCGAACGCCAAATCAGATTGGCAACACTGGTAACTTATCAGGTTGATAATTTAGATTCATTTCATGCATTATTTCAGTTTAAAACCTCACATTAGAGGAAGATGAGTGGAGAGGGATAACTAGATTACTGAAAATAAACTAAATAACGTAGAAAATTTGAAGTGGATATCAATTTTGTTATAAAACAGGCGGAGAGGGAGAGGGAGCAGAAATGAGCAAAGAAATCATACTAAATATGTTGAAAAAGTGGAGATAATCCAAGGATATTAACTTGCAATTAAGGAGATTACATACAAGTTGTAAAACGTAACATGGATATAAAAAGTTCTCATTTACTAATACAAGGGAACTAGATGAAATTTTATTTATATTACATCCAAGTTGTAAAACAGAACTTGGGTATAAAAAGTTCTCATTTACCAATATAAGGGAACTAGATGAAATTTTATTTGATTAATGAAAATTAAATATGGTTATAAAGCAGGAGGTAATAAAGTAAACACAAAAATAACAAGAGATTAGAATAAGAGGAATTGAAAGAGAGGGCATGATACAAATAACTTTTCCTCCAATAACAAAACTATTTGAGTATTATATGAATAAATGAACCAATAATAATAATTAATCAATGGAAACATTAGGTAGAATCCCTTATAAACCTACTTACAATATATAAATTAAAACAAGAGAGAAAACCTCAATAACACTTAATAGAATAGAGGTCAATAACAAAATTTCCTCCAGAAAATTGATGAATATAATATAAAAAAGTGATAAACTAGAAGAAAAATACAAAATTTGAGAAGTTTATAGATCAAAAACAAAGGAAGTAGTTGAAATTACTGTAGTGGAAATTTCGATTGATATGTTTAGCCTATTATTAAATGATTCAATTTTGATACAAACAATAAATTCTGGTGATTACTGTGCTAATTTCAATTCAAAACAGGTAGAGTAAAACTTGGGAGGAATAGAGGATAGGAGGGAAGATAAGAAGAGGAAGATGAAGGAGGTGAAAAGAAGAAGAGGAGAAGGTGGTGGAGAAGGAGGAAGAGGAGGAGAAAGGTTGTGGAAACAAAAAGAGATGGATGAGGAGGAGAAAGACCAGTGAGAAGAGGAGTAGAAGGAAGAGGAAAAGGTAATGGAAAAGGAAGAGGTGATAGAGAAGAAGGAGGAGGACGAGATGGAGGAACAAGTAGAGGAGGAGAAAGAGGAGGAGGAAGATTAAGAGGAGGGGAGTGAGGAGGGAGGAGGGCGAAGAAGGAGCAGGAGCAGGAGGAGGAGAAGGAGGAGAAGAAGAAGAAGAAGAAGAAGGAGAAGAAGAAGAGGAAAAAGGAAGAAAAGAAGATAGAGAAGAAGGAGGAGGACGAGATGGAGGAACAAGTAGAGAAGTAGGAAGAGGAAGAGGAAGAGGAGGAGAAGGAGGAGGAGAAGGAGGAGGAGGGTGAGAAGGAGGAGATGAAGGAGAAGGAGGAGATGAAAAAGAAGAAGAAGGAGGAGAAGGAGAAGAAAGAAGATAAGAAGAAAGAGAAGAAGAAGGAGAAGAAGAAAAAGGAGAAGGAGGAGAAGAAGATGAAGGAGGAGGAGGAGAAGAAGAAGGAGAAGGAGTAGAAGAAGAAGAAGGAGGAGGAGGAAGAGAAGAAGGAGAAGAAGAAGAAGAAGAATATGAATAAAGAAGATAGGAAGAAAGAGAAGAAGAAGAATAAGAAGAAAGAGAAGAAGAAGGAGGAGGAAGAGGAGGAGGAGAAGAAGGAGAAGGAGAAGGAGAAGGAGGAGGAGGACAAGAAGAAGAGAAAAAAAAGGATAAAAGAAGAAGAAATACAACAGCAACAAGAATAAGAAGAAGAACAAGAAGTTTGAGTTGATATGAAAGCATGGCAATCAAAAAGGTCTCAACTTGTTCATCCATTAACAAAATTAGTTTAAATTCCAGTTGATTTTATTATTATTGCTGTACACTTATTATGGGATAATTCAATGTTCATGCATTCAATAAAAGTTTGATTGAGTCGAAATTCAAGTTTGCAATTCGATTTTCATGCAATGTAATTGAAGTGCACAGGAATTGAGCTCAAATTTTAAAGTACTGAGACGTGATGTCATTAAAAACTTGCAGGAATCATGCACCATACGTGGTAATATTCCCAATTGCAGCTGTCTCAAATATTTCAAAAGATCTTTAACTATAATTGAGTAGGGTATAATAACCCAGAATAATAGAATTGCAAGATTTGTACATTTGAAGTAGTTGATTGCTAATAGAATCACAGATTATATCGAGGATAGTGATGCGGCCAAGAAAAATATTAGATAAAAAAGTGAAAAATAGCTTTTTGTCATTCCTAATTCCTAATGTCAATGATAAAAAATCTTAATAGTTTTGCTAATACTTCCATTCAAATATTTTAAAACATATTCATCAACTTCAAGTCGGATAAAAAGCTATCTAAAGCCTCCAGCCGTGTCTGAGGAAGCATTACAACAATGCGAAATGACCACCACACGAATATGTAATACACTAGCAGAGAGGGACGTGATAGCCACGGGCAGAAGGTATCTGTTCTATCAGATAAGAAGAGCAACGCCTGGGCCCCCTTTGTAAGGGTGACAGATTGGATTGACCAGCAAAAAATACTCTTTTCTCCTGTAAAAACACTTCCCGGTGGTTCGGTACCCACCTAAAAATCTAGGACCACCATGAACCAATTACATGGCTCAATCGGTGAGGTAAGGGTTCCCCCGCCGATAAAAGCTACATGCAATTTCTGGCAAAGTATTTTCAACAAAAAATGTTCATTATTCAATTCTAATTGAATAATTATTATTCAACTTCAAATATCAAGTGAAATAGTAACATGAATCTACAAAATTAAACAAGCTGTCTCATTCTAATTTCATTAACGAAACATATTAGAAAGCCCTGTCTAAATAATAATAATTATATTAGTCGGTCTCACCTTTTTATAAAATCTATGGAGAATTAGGATTATGTCTTCTAACCGCACCTGGAACAAAAAATAACAATGATATTAATATCGATTAAACAGGTTTAGGTTCAATAAGAGCATTAAAATCACAAAAAAAAATAGTAGAACTCAGATATATAATAATATTAGGTAGAACTATTTCACATGTACTATTTCACTATTTCATAATAAGAGGTCTCAAAATTGCATGTCTTGGCAAAACCACAGAATAATTAAATTAAACTAGACTAAATTAAATTGAATAAAATTAATTGTTAAATTAAATATTATAAACTTAATTAAAAGTAGAAAGCTATGATAATAATTGTAAAAGAATCCCACATTCAAGAGCAGGCCATACATATTTACAGGGAAGTGATAGCCGTGAGCCGTAGCAGGTATCTGTTCAATCAGATGTAGACAAGCTGCGAACTCCTGGGCCCCCTTTGGAAGGATGACTGATTGGCCAACAAAAAGGACTCTGTTCTTTGCTGTAAAATCAATTCCCGGTGGTACGGAACCCACCTAAAACTGTAGGTCCAACATATCGATCACCAGTGAAGTGATGGCCGTGAGCCGTAGCAGGTATCTTTTCAATAAGATTAGTTAAGCTACTAACACCTGGACCCTCTTTGTAAGGGTGACCGATTGGATTGGCCAGGAAAACAATCTCTGTTCTCTGCTGTAGAATCACTTCCCGGTGGTACGGAACCCACCTAAAACTGTAGGTCCAACTCGTCAATCACCAAAATTATTACCCATCCCACTCATTACCCACACACAGGCCTCAAACCTATGTGGGATTCATCCTCAAAAAAAAAGAATTTCACTAAAAAAGGAAGGTTCTAGGAAAAACAATCTATTCAGAGAAAAATTTTACTAAAACACTATAAGCAAGATACATTTTACAAAACATTAGAGCATATAATCATGTGATCTAAATGAACTTTTTCAATAATGAATAATAAATAATTTACTATTCACAATGTATTTCTATTCATATAAATATGAACTATTCACAATAATAGGAACTATCTATTCAAACAGTACATAAATATTATCAACCAATATCCTATCCTTGACAAGTAACAAGAACTCATAAATAATAACTTATGTGTTACAGCCCCTTTAAAATATAGTTCCATATAACTATTCATTCTATGCAAATAGTAAGTGTCTGCCACTGTGAAATATATAGATATAGTTCCCATTCTACTATGGCTACACACATATATCGTAAAATATCCTGAGCAATTTGAGTGTAAGAAACATGATTTGTTCCAGGCTTTGAGTCTGCTCGTATATTTTACTGGAACTCAGGTTTAAAACCTTAGTAGGCATACTGTAACAGCAATAAACAATCAATCTTTACAATATACAGCCTTACAGATAAAGTATTTCAATGGGTTAGTACATGTATTCGAGGATAATAAATGTTATTGCTTGAGGTGAAATCATATCGAATTGATTTGGAGAGGCATGAAATTGGTTCAGTGAATTTGTACTCAAGTTATGATTTTATGTACTTCAGAGGCGTTGGTATTTATAAGGTGGAATAGTTCAGTGTTCATAGTAAATTTAAAGTAGACTTGAAAAAACAAACTACTACAGGGTAGAAAAATCAACATTTTGAAAAAGGAACATTATTGAGTAAAATACATTGAAACTTATGAAAAAAGTTAAGAATTTTTTATAAGAACATTCAATCTTTGAACCTAAAACCTGAATCTGAACCTTGATGAAGACCCCGGTACAATTCAAGTCAGATCAAAAATTATGTATAATATTACCATTCTTATGCAATAATTACCACAATAATTACAATCCCAATTAGTTGAGTTGAGGCTTAATTTTGACGTGAAAGGAACTCTTGTACACTATAAAAAGTTTTTTTAATTGAATATTTTCTCAATTGTTTGCAAAAAAGTTCCAAGACTTTAGTAACTGCGGTAGCATGTTGTAGAGTTTCCTACCAATATAACTAGGTTTTTGTTCAATTAATCTACTATTATGACTCACCAAGTGATAATCTCCTCGACTTCGTGCATTATAGTCATGTGCGTTAATATTTTGGTTTATATCAATTTTTTTAAATATAATGTAACTTCATACACATATAAGCAAGACAGAAGTTTAAGACTCTTGAACATGAACGGTTTACATGAAGCTAATCTACTTGCTTTTCCCATTCCCAGAGTGGAGGACCTAATTGCTATCCTCAAATACTAATGTCAAATTCGACAAATTCCTCTGAAAATCGAATTCATTATTTCATTTTTCAATTCTCATTCCCGATCTTCACATGATTTTCAACCTTTCCCAAAGCCGTCAGCACGCTAAATAATTTTAAAACACATTCTAGATGAAAATGAATCTATTATAAAATCACCATCTCTATGACTTCTTCGATTTATTTATCCTACAGTGACCCGAAAAACAGTGACTATTTTTGCACTAACTGTAACACGCAAAATAGTCTATTCCTGCACCAGTGCGGGAAAGTAAATTCCAGTGCGCGAAAGTACTTTTCCGCACTCCAGATTTGCAACCTAACAACACAAAATAGAGAGCATGTAATACGCAGGTTCCCTATTCTGCATTCAAAAATAGGTTGACTACTCTGCTTCAGCTACGAAATACAGTCAGCTGTAGTTGTTGAAATCGATTAGATTCGAAGATAGGTTATGTGAGGAATTGCCAGGTTATGTATGTCCTGTTTTGTTCAGTTTAAATTACTTTATACGTTACTTTAGGACAAAATTAATGTGTAATTCGAGCGCTAAGTATTGTTTCTGTAGTCGAAAAACTTTTTTCACTCACTTTCGGCTCGTGAAAAAACTGTTTCTCTCGGTGCAGAAAAACCCCACTTTGAACTCTAGTTACACAAATAGCTTTTTCGTCATACTCGTACATATTCACCACTTTACCAATGAATACAGATACTATGTATCTGTAGTATAGTATACTATAGTATCTGTATTCATTGACTTTACCGACCACTGAATCGAGCCGGTAAACGTCTGTTTACAGAAAGAACAACATGATTTTTTTACTTTTCCTTTTTTCGAAAAAACTGTTCCTCTCGGTGCAGAAACCCCCCATTTTGCACTCTAGTTACACAAACAGCTATTTCCAACCACATTCTCATTTTCAGGTGATTTTTAACCTTTCCCAACGTCGTCAGCATCCTAAATAAGAAATGAGAAAACATTTTAGAAGAGAATCAGATCGAACAAGTCGTGGTTGAGATCCGGCACGATTTTTGGCCGCAAACGGCGTTTAAACCTCGTCTAAATCGCGTCGGAAAGCTGTCAGTGCTTGATTACAGTTGCGTGGAAACGTTAGTTCACGCTTCTAATCACAGTTTTGTGCTTCAGCAAAGCACCTAAGTACCGCACCAAGTATCCAACTGTGAATTGCAACGGAGTGAAGTGGTAATTGCTCACGAAAGGTGGCTCTCCCCTCTCCTACTCATCCTCTCTCACTTTTTTTTCGCTCTTTATTCACTAACATTTCTGTAATTCCAACACACTTCTTATTTGATCTTCCCGTGTCTTGGTCTCACTTCTACACCTCTTCTATCACTCTTGATTTATTTCTTTCATCCAAACACACTTCTCATTTATTCTTCATTCTTCTTTGTTTGACTCCTGCACTTTTTTCATCATTAATTCACCTCCAACATTTCTCTTAATCTAGCACACTAATTTTATCTTCTCTATTTCTTTGTTTAATTCCACTTCTTCTACCACTGTTCATTCACTAACATTTCTCTCATCCACCAAACTTCTTATTTTCCCTTCCTCCTGTCATTGTTTCACTCCTACACTCCATTTATTACTCTTCTCCCTTTCTCTAAACTGTTATTCTCATTCTAACTGTGATCTGTATCCATATTTCTTGCTCTTGATTGAACTGGATTCGTATAAAGACACCGGAAATATATAGATTTGCTCAAACTGAGATACTCATAGCAGTAGAATGTTCCACTAAAACAAACTAGCCTCTTTCTCCACAAGTACCTCCCTTACTACCTCCCTACTTATTATCACTAAATAAAGGGAAGTGATAGCCGTGAGCCGTAGCAGGTATCTGTTCAATCAGATTAGACTAGTAGCTCTGTGAACAGTAGACCTCAGACCTCACTTGCTTGCCAGTTGTATCATCACCGCGTATCGTGTATCCACTATTGTATGAGTTTCCTGTTTATAAATGCACAAAAATGCTAAAAATTCAGTACCTACTCAACTGTATATAAGAAGGAAGCTCATATTGATACAATTTCGCTTTATACCTTGTAAATTGGCCGCCATATTGAATTTAAAAAAATGAAATATGTACATCGCCCTATAAAAAATCATACCATTTGGTCTAAGCGTTCGTTCGTAATCGTGAGACAAAGAGAGAAAATTCCGATCGTCTTAAAGGATAAACCTCACTCCGTTCGGTCAATAAGCAACACTCTCATGGGCCCTCTCTGTATGGGTACCGATTGGATAACCAGCAAAAAAGATTTTGTTCTCTGCTGTAAAATCACTTCCCGGTGGTTTGGAACCCACCCAAAAAAGGAGGTCCACCATGTTTCCAATAACATGCCTCAAGCGGCAAGGTGGAACTATCACTAACTAACTCCACTAGTTAGGGTCTCCCCAACACTTGGTGAGTCACAATAGTAGCTTATTCAAACAAAAATCTAGTTATATTGGTAGGAAACTCTACAGCAAGCTACCGCAGTTTTTAAAGAGTCTCGAAAATATAGAAATATTTAAAAAACAATTGAAAAAATATTTAGTTGATAAAGCTTTTTATAGTGTACAAGAGTTCCTTTCACATCAAAATCAAGCCTCACCCTAACTAATTGATATAGTAATTATGGTATCTAGAGCATAATTGTTGATCTGACTTGTCTTATATACTTGAGTCTCCAAGAAAATCTACAAGAAAAAATAATAAGCCATAAACATTTTTACATTATTACGTCACAAAAACCGACTCAATAACATTTACAATTGCCAAAATTGAAAAGTTGTGGCTTGACCATCGATTAATGCAACCTGAAGAACAGCAGATAGTTCAATGATTAAAAGTCATTCGGCCATATTGGAAAAGAGGAGGCCAACACCCACTGACAGGCTAACAACGCAGAAGACAGCTGGACAAACGGAGCCCGAAATTGTAGGTTAGAGTAAAAACTCATTCTGTTGTGGACTGAAACCCCTTTAACTTCGTTCACTCAGATATCCCAAGCTGCACGTTTCGATAAGCGATTTATAATGGACTCAAGACTATAAATTATTATTGGAGTGGCACACTGGCAAGGAAAGTGAAGAGAAAGAAGAAGGAAAGAGAACGATGAAGGAAAGAGAACAAAGAAGGAAAGAGAATGAAGAAGGAAAGAAAATGAAAAAAGTAAAAGAACGATGATGGCAGAGAACGATGAAGGAAAGACAATGAAAAAGGAAAGAGAACGAAAAAGGAAAGAGAACAAAGAAGGAAAGAGAATGAAGAAGGATAGAGAACGAAAAAGGAAAGAGAACGATGAAAGAAAGAGAATGAAAAATGAATGAGAACGATGATGGAAAGAGAATGAAAAAGGAAACAGAAAGAAGAAGGAAAGAGAACGAAGGAAAGAGAATGATGATGGAAAGAAAACGATGAAGGAAAGAGAATAAAGAAGGAAATAGAATAAAAAAGTTAAAAGAACAATGATGGCAGAGAACGATGAAGGATAGATAGATAGATAGATAACTTGTCTTTATTGAGGCGAAGTTAGGACTCGCAGGTCCTCTCTTACACTTAACCCTAAGGAAAGAGAACGATGAAGGAAAGACAATGAAAAAGGAAAGAGAACGAAGAAGGAAAGAGAATGAAGAAGGAAAGAGAACGATGATGGAAGAGTATGATGAAGGAAAGAGAACGATGAAGGAAAGAGAACGATGAAGGAAAGAGCATGAAGAAGGAATGAGAATGAAGAAGGAATGAGAACAAAGAAGGAGAGAGAACGAAAAATTAAAGAGAACAATGATGGAAAGAGAACGATGAAAGAAAGAGAATGAAAAAGGAAAGAGAACGGTGAAGGAAAAAGAACGAAAAAGGAAACAAAATGAAGAAGGAAAGAGAACGAAGAAGGAAAGAGAACAAAGAAGGAAAGAGAATGAATTAGGACAGAACGAAGAAGGAAACAAAACAAAAAAGTAAAGAGAACGATGATGGAAAGATAACGATGAAGGAAAGAGAAAAAAAGAAAGAGAACGTTGATGGAAAGAGAGTGAGGAAGGAAAGGGAACAGAAAAGGAAAGAGAATGAAAATGGAAAGAGAACGATGAAGGAAAGAGAATGAAGAAGGAATGAGAACGAAGAAGGAAAGAGAATTAAGAAGGGAAGAGAAAGAAAAAGTAAAGAGAATGAAGAAGGAAAGAAAACTACGAAGGAAAGAGAATGAAGAAGGTAAGAGAACGGAAAAGGAAACAGAATGAAGGAAAGAGAATGGAAGAGGGAAGAGAACGAAAAAGGGAAGAGAATAGAAGAGGAAAGTGAACGGAAGAAGAAAAAGAACATGAGTATCATTTATGAAAGGAAAAAGGAATAGAGCGAAAAACGAAAAAGGGAAGAGAATAGAAGAGGAAAGTGAACGGAAGAAGAAAAAGAACATGAGTATCATTTATGAAAGGAAAAAGGAATAGAGCGAAAAACGAAAAAGGAAAGAGAACGGAATAGGATAGAAAATGAAAAAAAAAGAATGAAAGCAGGGCAACATTTATGAAAGATAATAATTTATTCGGTATCCACTATTAAACCAATTAGACGAGCGTAATTTATTTCACTTGTCGGACAACTTTGAAACGACTTGGCAGGGAAATTAGGGGAGTATGGTTGTAGGCGTGGAGGGGTAATCTTGTTTTTACTATGGCCACATCGATAGAGTTCATATTTGTGGGAGGGGGGAAGGACATCGATAGAAGTCATAGTTATTGTATTCTATCATGAGAATATCAAGTACTTGAAATTTTGTAGTTATTTCTCACGAGTTTTTGAAAACAAGGTTGCTCTGTTTTTTTGAGAACTGGAAAAATGGTGGGAGTATGACGTATTTCAGTTCAATAGCATTGAGTAACCATGACATTGACAGCTAATCAAGATGGTAATGCCCATATTAAAAAAACGTTAGTGTAGTGTTGAATTTGTTGATAAATGGTTTGCCGTTTTATTCCAAAGTAAAGTTAAATCATTTTATCAATTTATTCAAGTAAATTCTCCAGATTTCTGTTGCTCTTTGCATCATATCAACTTGTTCTTATTCTAATGAAGTAAAAAATAAAATTAAATAAATAAATAGGGTCGCTTTTATAAGCGTTCCTTTAGTCGGGCCGTATTTATGAATTACCCTTGAAATTCTCTTGGCTCGAGGGACTCTTTTTCTTTTACATAGGTATTTGAAGACTCCCTCCAGTCAAAGACTCAAAAAAACATATGTTCATAAGAGGCATAAGAGGAATTGAGGAGGCATGGAGGTAATGGACTGGAAAGAGGTGGACATGATGCAGAAATATGAAGAGAATAGATATTTGTTAATTTTTATTCAGTGTGTCTTGACTCTTTGAATGACACATTACATATAAAAAAACCCTCGATTCAAGAGAAACAGAAAGACGTTCATAAATAGAAGAGACAACATTTTGAGACGTAAAGAGACAAATTTGTGATATTCAAAGAACTTTATTTTTGTAATGCAAAGATGTACAAATACATTACAAATCACAAACCCCCGAGTCAAGAGAAACAGAAAGACGTTCATAAATAGGGACCAAAGAGTCAAATCTGTGATATTCAGAGAACTTTATTTTTGTACTGAAAAAATGTACAGAGCTGAAATTTGCAAGTTGGAGGTAATTCTGAACAGAGTGACTTCACTATTTTGCTCATTTCAGCGAGTTATGGAACACCCTTGTTTTTATAAGCCTCGGCTATTACTGAGGTAATTGCATGAACTTCTTTTGATAGACATAAAATGTGTGTAGAACTTATAACCTAAAATCTTCGACTGTCACTTAAAAATTAAATTTATGTATTTCTGAATTTTCCTTCACTGTATCCTGACTCAAGAGACTATTGAAATACATGTAGAATAGAGGAAATTTCCAGATTCTTTAGAGTCAAGAGTCAGTGAAGGTAAGTTCATAAAAACAGGTCTTAAATCTTTTATAACATAAGGAGAATGTGATCATTACTAATTTTTGATAATACATTACTGGTCAATTTCAACACTTTTATATTCGTGTGACAGCTAAAAAAGTAAATGCGTCTGGCTTTTATTGGTGGGGAGACCCTTACGGGTAGTTCCACCTCGCTGCTTGAGCCATGTTATTGAAAAAGTAGTGAACCTACAGTCTTAGGTGGGTTCCGAACCACCAGGAAGTGATTTTACAGCAGAGAATAGTTTTTTTTACTGGCCTATCCAATCGTCACCCTTACAGAGAGGGCCTAGGAGAGCGTTACTTATCCAATCCGATTGAACAGGTACCTGCTACGGCTCACGGCTATCACCTCCCCATGTGCCATCTTGAATATTTGTTTTATCACCTATATTTTGATTGATCCAACGTCTCCTCCTAACGTCGCACCTATTTTTATTGAAAGCATTGACATTTTTTTGCTACTCCTTTTCTATCCATGATAAAAATTCATGAAAATTATTCTTCTCATGATATTAAAATAATTAAGCTTGGTCATAAGAGATCTTCAATCACAATTAAATATTATCTGAATGAACATTTTCATGCGCTCTGGAGTTTTAAAGTGAGCGCCCTTCCTGTTTTTGCACTTTAATAGTTCATGTAATATTGGTGTAATATTTCAGCAGATACAGTTGGAGGTCTACTCATTTATTTAATATGAAAGAGTGGGCCATCGGAAAAGAATTCCCGTATTTAAAAAATCACTACTTCGACTAGAATGAATATATACAGGGTGTTTCAAAACTATACGGCAATCTCTTGAGAGCTTATTCTATAGCAAAAAATAAGAAAAAAAGTTAATATAAACATATGCCTGAAAACGCTTCGTTAGCGAGTTACGGCTAGCGGAAAATTTCACCTGGAACTCAGTACCCTCGGTGAAGTAAGGCCGTATAAAAATGTTTAAAGCGGTTACAAAGATACAAAACGATAGTTTCTTATCTTATTTTATCTGAAAAATAGAATAAAATTGGTTCCAGAGCTGTAAATGCGATACTTTTAGAGATATCTTACGTAAAACACAAGAATTGGTGCAAAGAAATAACACATTTTTGTGTTTAACGTAAGATTACTTTGATTTATTTATTTATTCATTCATTTATTTATAACACATAACACAATCAAGTAAAGATACAACAGGCATAGCCCACAACTGCATTCTTTACAAATTTTTAAATGAAAAATCCAAATTTTAGGTTATGTCCAAGTTGAACTAGGAATTTCACTTCAAATACAATCACTGATTCATTCCAAAACAAAAATATCAATTTAGGAGTTGAATTTAAAAACGTAGCACTAACACAGTTCAATAGTCCAGAGAAATTTGAAATAATTTTGAATTTTGTTTAGATTTAAGAGCCAAAATAAAGAATCCATAACATATTCATTTCAGCTGATTTAGAGTATAAATGGTAATTAAAGGTGTATTTTTTCTTAGTTAAATTTGTAGAAATTTAATTCTGAAAAGAGTCATGTAAATTACTCAAGAAAAATTAATTTAATTTTTCAGATAAAATAACATAAGAAACTATCTTTGTAACCACTTTAAACATTTTTATACGGCCTTACTTCACCAAGGGTACTCAGTTTTAGGTGAAATTTTCCGCTAGCCGTAACTCGCTAACGAAGCGTTCTCAGGCATATGTTTATATGAACTTTTTTTCTTATTTTTCGCTATAGAATAAGCTCTCAAGAGATTGTCGTATAGTTTGGAATCACTCTGTATATATATATATATATATATATATATATATATTGTATATATATATCATACATAACTAACATTAATTGATATGTAATGCATATCGGAACACTGAAGTAAACATTCAACCGTGTCTTACAAAGCATTCCACCAATGCAAATGCCTATCACACGATTATATAAGTGTTAAAATTGACCTGTAATGTATCATCAACAATGATAATTATCATGTTTAAATATCAAGTGAAAAAGTAATATGGAACTACTACATCAAATAACGAGAGTGTTCAAATCCACATGCAATCAGATGTAAATTATTCAGATTAAATCGGCACACTTGCAGTGTGACATGGTAACAGCTTAAGATTTCCGCCCCTCAAACTTTAATCTAGCAGAACTGTCATCAATAAATTCCAACAGCAGATGGAAAACTCCACGAAAGAGCGGGAAATTTTGAAAACTTTGAAAGTATAACGATCATATAATATTCAAACTCAACGGGAAACACGAGTTAAATAAACTTGAAACTTTTGAACGTTTAAAATTTGAGAGAAGATTAGCTGTTCTCCGAGTTTGGACTTGATTTTTGGCTTTTTTCGCTCCTCTTGGATTTAATTTCCTAGAAGTTCATCCGAATATAATTTCCCACAGAACGATGGAGTTTCGAGAATTACTACTGCGAGTTCTGAGTTAATTTTATGGAACTAACAGTGATAATACTTGAAGTTTTCATAATCATCTTGGTAAGCAACGTTTGACGAATGATGGATGTTAGTTTGCTTGATTACACTTTCACAAGAAAGATGAATTGTTGAATAGTTTGTTGAAATTTAACTTTCAAAAGAGAATGATCATCTGGGAAGAATATTTTAATGCACTGGCTGAATAGGTGGATTCGTTTAAGATCTTTGATGGATTTGTAGAAACATATTACAAGTTGTAATAAAAACTGATAATCTAACACTTTCGAATCAAATAATGCATATACTACAAGATAATCAATATTCTTTAGATAAAACTGTTATTATTTCATAGCAGATATTATCACTTAGACGACATCAACACTGTTTAAAATAAATAAGTGGGAATTTTCTTTTCTTACTTGTGGCAGAACATGTTTTCGGGCAAGATGCCCATCCTCAGTGCCTGGTTGAACAGGCATTTTGTCAGCTTTATTTTTTTTCTCATTGAATGATGAAACCCACATAGGTCTGAGACCTGTGCGTGGGTAATTGATGAGTTGGACCTACAGTTTCAGGTGCGTTCTGAACCATCGGGAAGTGATTTAGAATTCAAGCATTGGTTGAAACGAAGTTTAGTTGAATGGTTTGGTTTAAGAATTACCATGATTAAGTGAACGGTTAGTTAAATGGTTGAAAAGGGTGTGAGATTTGAAAGAGGTTTGTTCATTTAGGATATTGTTTTTCTGAAATATATATATGAATTTCAATTTTTTCCAGTGCTTTCAATACAAGTTTTCATACGGATTTCAGGCTTAAACCCATAATGAAAAGGGTGCGAGATTTTAAAAAGGACTGTTCATTTAGGATATTATGTTTTTTTCTAGAATGTATTTATAAATTTAAAATTGTTCCAGTGCTTTCAATACAAGTTTTCATACGGATTTCAGGCTTGAACCCATAATGAAAAGGGTGCGAGATTTTAAAAAGGTCCGTTCATTTAGGATATTGTGTTTTTTTCTAGAATGTATTTATAAATTTAAAATTGTTCCAGTGCTTTCAATACAAGTTTTCAGGCTTAGAACCCACAATGAAAATGTTTGAAATTTGAAAAAGGTCTGTTCATTTAGGATATTGTTTTTTCTGAAATATATGTATAAATTCCAAATTGTTCCAGTGCTTTCAATACAAGTTTTCATACGGTTTTCAGGCTTAGAACCCATAATGAAAAGGGTGTGAGATTTGAAAGAGGTTTTTCATTTAGGATATTGTTTTTCTAAAATATATGTATAAATTTCAAATTGTTCCAGTGCTTTTAATACAAGTTTTCATAGGGTTTTCAGGCTTAGAACCCATAATGAAAATATGTGAGATTTGAAAGAGGTCTGTTCATTTAGGATATTTTTTTCTAAAATGTATTTATAAATGTCAAATTGTTCGAGTGCGTTAAGTACAAGTTTTCATAGGGTTTACAGGCTTAGAACCCATAATTCTTTTTTCCAAACCTAATCTCCACCATCTTGATCCCATATTCTCCTCGAGTGAGCTCAATTATTAATGGCAGCTAAGCGTGCTAGTCTCCGAATTATTAAACAATCGATAAGGTAACATAAAAAATAAGAGAGGATTAGCAGTGAAAGGAGGAGGAGGAACAAGGAAGGATGAAGGAGGAAAAAGACAGTGAGAATGAAGGAAGTAAAGGATTAGGAGTGGAAGGAGGAGGAACAAGGAAGGATGAAGGAGGAAAAAGACAGTGAGAATGAAGGAAGTAAAGGATTAGGAGTGGAAGGAGGAGGAGAAACAAAGAAGGGGAAGGAGGAAAAAGATGGAAAGAAGTGGAATGATGAAGAGAAGGGGGAAGAGAAGGGGGAAGAGCCAACGGGAATTAGTGTTTTGAGTCGTCCGAGGGTCTGAAGGGGGTTTTTAAGCCGATATATCGATTTTGCGTGTATTTATATTCCAAACCCACACAAAAAAGACTCCCAACTATATAATATCGTAGAGTACACGGTCCTTAACCGCACATTTTTTCTAATATAGCCGGTCTTTATTGAACAGGATTCTAACCTCATCCCATACTTGGCGAAAAAATGGAAAAATCACATCCTCTTACAACTATTCATCTTCATATCCGTTTAATCCGAACCATGTATAAGCTGAACACTGAGTAAACACTGCTATTCTGCGGGGCTTATAATGTACAATAATGACATATCGTTTCCTTTTATGTAAGCGAGGAGTCCTCAATAGGAGAGATTCCCTTTAGTAGGAATTATGGGTGTGTAGTTCTTTATTCTAGTAATATTAAGTCTGGATAAAACCTTGATGCAAATATAGATGTATAGTTGATGAATAAAGTCGAATTCTATATACAAAATATAAAACCTTAGTGCAAACAGGTGTATATAGGTATGCAGATGGTGAATAGAGTAGAATTCTATATAGATATATGACAGTGGGTGGATGCGATTTGCAATCGCAAGAAATTGATTACAGTGTTATAGAAGCAGATTCTTTGGTCTTTATCATTAGTTAGCAATGTATAGTACATATATTATGAAGAAGAATGTGTTTTTTATACTTTTATGCAGTATTTTATATCCTCAATTGGTAAAGAAGTCATAGAAGCAGATAAGTAAAGTAAATTCGTATGGCTTTTCGTGGTGGGGAGACCCTTACGGGTAGTTCCACCTCGCCGCTTTTTTAACGACTGCTTTTTTTTATATGCAACCGGGACCGTGTTTCGGAGGACACGTTAAGCCGTCGGTCCCGGTTGCATATAAAAAAAGCAGTCGTTAAAAAAACGGCGAGGTGGAACTACCCGTAAGGGTCTCCCCACCACGAAAAGCCATACGAATTTACTAATAGAAGCAGATAGTTCGGTCTTTATCGTAAGTTACCTATGTATAGTACATCTAATATGTAATATAAACTTGAAAAAAACACTTTTAAATGGAAATTAACTCACGTTATGGCGTGACGGCCGTTTCGCTCTGTTGTCTAGAGCATCGTCAGACGACCCACAGTACACTGACTTAAGGTATCTTGAGCATGATTTTCAAGTTTATATTACATATTAGTGGAAACAAGATGGATCTTCAACATCATAACACATCTAATATGGTAAAGAAAGTATTTTGTATTCTTTTATGCAGTATGTTATATTCCTCTATTGGTGTGATTAGGCTTGTTAAAGTTATAAAATTGGGAACATTGGTCCTCAGTTTGAAACATTTATTGCATTACATTTTTTGTATTGTGTTTTGAGGGTTAATAAAGAATTGATTGATTGAATTACTGGGAGCATTTATCGGTAACTGGTAAATGTTATCGGTGCCGTCTGATTGGTCTACTTTAATCCATAGCCGTTAAAAAATTTGAATAGACCAATCAGACGTCACCGGTAACATTAACCAGTTACCGGTAAAGCTCACAGGAACTCAACCATCGATGTATACCATACCGGTAAGCTATCTTATTAAAAATTGATATTAAAAACTGAATTAGAAATGAATGTATTCTTCCAGAAAAACTGTATTTTTTTCTTCTCGCAGACGTTCAAATATCTACATTGGATTAACCAGTAAAAATACTATGTTCTCTGCTGTGAAAACACTTCCCGGTGGTTTGGAACTCACCTAAACTGTAAGTTCAACTCATCATTCAACTCATTACCCACGTACAGATCTCAGACCTATGTGGGCTTCATTCTCAAAAAAAAAACTTATCCAGAAAAAAAAATAAGAAGAGGAAAAGGAGGAGGAAGAGGATGAATGATAGAAGAGGAATAAGACAAAGGAGAAGAAGAAAAAGAAAAGGAGGAAAAAGGACGAATTAAAGAAGAGGAAGAAAGAGAATGAACAGAAGAACAAGAAGAAAGAGGACGAATGAAAGAAAAAAGGAAGAAAGAGGACGAATGAAAGAAAAAAGGAAGAAAGAGGACGAATGAAAGAAAAAAGGAAGAAAGAGGACGAATGAAAGAAAAAAGGAAGAAAGAGGACGAATGAAAGAAAAAAGGAAGAAAGAGGACGAATGAAAGAAAAAAGGAAGAAAGAGGACGAATGAAAGAAAAAAGGAAGAAAGAGGACGAATGAAAGAAAAAAGGAAGAAAGAGGACGAATGAAAGAAAAAAGGAAGAAAGAGGACGAATGAAAGAAAAAAGGAAGAAAGAGGACGAATGAAAGAAAAAAGGAAGAAAGAGGACGAATGAAAGAAAAAAGGAAGAAAGAGGACGAATGAAAAAAAAAGGAAGAAAGAGGACGAATGAAAGAAGAAGAAAGAGGACGAATGAAAGAAAAAAGGAAGAAAGAGGACGAATGAAATAAAAAAGGAAGAAAGAGGACGAATGAAAGAAAAAAGGAAGAAAGAGGACGAATGAAAGAAGAAGAAAGAGGACGAATGAGAGAAGAAAAAGAAGAAGGAGAAAGAGGTGAAATTGAAGAAGAGGACGAATAAAAGAAGAGAAAGAATACGAAGGAGAAGAAGAGGAAGAAAGAGGACGAATGAAAGAAGAAGACGAAGAAAGATGACGAATAGAAGAAGAAGACGAAGAAAGAGGTCGAATGAAAGAAGGAGATGGAGAAAGAAGACGAATTAAAGAAGAAGAAAGGGGATGAATGAAAGAAGAAGAAAGGGGATGAATGAAAGAAGAGGAAAGAGGATGAATGAAAGAAGAAAAATAATAAAACGAAGAAGAAGAAAAAGAAAGAGGACAAATGAATGAAGAAGAAAGATAAAGGACAAATTAATGAGGTTATCTATATTTGAAATATTTAAGACAGTCTTCAAAATGTTATTAGATTGGTAAAAATTCATTGCATTGTTCTATCGGAAGTGGGAATACTTGACTGGTTCATGATTTATAAATGTTGTAGTACTAAAAGAGAAGTTGTTATTATGATGGAAATCTGTTATTTATTTAACATCTCCTTTTCATATCTTCAGTATGCAAATGTATTTTGTATTGTTTTCCTTAATTGGAGTGTATTATGAACAATTCTTTATGTTTATTCAAGTAATAGCTTTAGAAAACGTTGAAATTTCAACAGGTTATTGATATTTTTGTAATTGATACCAGTTTCAAATAAGTAAATAAGTTCTATTACAAATTATTCATATAAAAATATGCCAAAAAATGTAATAATTTATTTATCTGATAAGTTTGAGATGATTAATATGATGATAGAACTCAATTGAATTATAATTTGAATATATTTGTTTTTATGCAGCCATGCCCACTTTATTTCTGAGGATAGGTCTGAAACCTAGGCGTGGGTAACGAGTTGGACCAACAGTTTTAGGTGAGTTCCAAACTACCAGGAAGTGATTCTACAGAAAAAATAGAATCTTTTTCGCTGGCCCATCCAATCGGTCACTCTTACAAATACGACCCAGGAGCTCGTAGAGGTTCGCCTTTTCTTCTTGAGAATAAAGCCCACATAGGTCTGAGACCTTAGCGTGAGTAATGAGTTGTATGATGGTGATTGATCGGTTGGGCCTACATTTTTAGGTGGATTCCGAACTACCAGGAAGTGATTCTACAGCAAAAAATAGAATCTTTTTAGCTGGCCCATCCAATCGCTCACCCTTACAAATAGGGCCCATGTCTTCGTAGCTTATCTTATCTGACTGAACACGATTCACGACTATCACTTCCTGCTGCACTCTATAATGGTGTTATTATTATTCCCTTTGAATCGCTTATTTTCCAAAGGTCAGAAAGGTATTCAGAGGTGGAGGTTAATAAAATTTGGGGCTCTAAGAAGGCCCCAAAAACGGTGTTGGGGGGGGGGAATGAAGGGGAAAGAACATTCCTAACATACTACTGAGCACTGCGAGGTGGTATATATAGAAGTACCGCGTGTTGACTTTACCATAATATATAGCTACAAATGTTTGCTTTGTATGTTTATCTTCTCCCATTCACTTAGTCCCTCACAATCTATCTCTCTCACTCCCACTCACCCTCTATCACATTCTCCCTTCCACCCACTCACTCACACTATTTTTCTCTCTCTTACCAACTCACTCTCACTTTCTTTTTGTCTCTCATACTCTCTCACACACTCTTTTTCACTCTCTCATAACTCGCTCTCTGTACACTCACTCACTCCCACCCAATCTCTCTCTCTTTCTCTCTCCTCTCTCACTCTATCTCTCTTGCTCTTTGACAGGCTCTTGATAAGCCAGGACCATTTAATTGGTTCAGAGGAACGCAGAGAAGCAGCAGGAATGTGGTGTGCGATCCTGTGTGTCTACAACAAAGGACTCTGGATCAGGACTCTAGGTGGGTGGTATAAAGTTGATTACATTGCTTGATTGGCAGGTGGAAGAAGGCTGATGCATCAGTGAGGTTTAATTCATCAGTCAAAGTAGACAGTGCCGCATTGAGGGAGTAGAGATGTTTCAGACTGAGTATGCGGTGCACATTCCAACTTTAAAGCTAAAACTATCAGTTCTGTGAACAGTAGACCTCATGCCCAAGATTAAGAGGGCTTGCACAGAAAAGCATACTTGATGTACTCAATGACAACCACCATCGCAAAATTAAACACAATCATCAGCTAGACCTCATGCCCAAGAATAAGGGTATTTGCACAGAAAAAAATACTCGATGTACTCAATGACAATCACCATCGCAAAGTTAAACAAAATCATCAGACCTAACCCTTAATTAAATTTACATAGTCTATTTTATGTCTGTTTTCCACAAAAATTCACTCTGTATCACAGAAAAAAATAATCGATGTACTCAATGACAAACACCATCGCAAAATTAAATACAATAATCAGCTAGACCTCATGCACAAGAATAAGGGGACTTATTCTTGACATACTCAATGGCAATCAGCGTCGCAAAATTAAACACAATCATCAAACCTAACCCTTGATTCTATTTACATAGTCTATTTTATGTCTGTTTACCACAAAAGTCACCCTGTATCACAGAAAAACATAATCAATTTACTCAATGAAAATCACCATCTCAAAATTAAACACAATCATCAGACCTAACCTTTGATTCTATTTGCGTAGTCGATTTCATATCTGTTTTCCACAAAAAGTCACTCTGTATCACATTACCAAGGCTGGGTTTCTATTTTCATCCATCCTGTACATGTGTTGTTCAATACAGCTGATTACTCAAGTTAGATCAGATTTCTCATATCTCAATATAGGTTAAAGCAATATCTATATAAATAAAATTAGAGTTTTGTCTGTACATTTATCAGAATTATATATTTTTTGGTTATTTTTACAGTATTTTACGGGATTTTAGTTATTGAACAGTATTGAAAACATTATTGACAATGTCTTTAGCTATAAAAAACTAAATTAACTTTTTTTTTAACAGAGTAATAAACGTTTAAAAACCAAGTATTGTGCGATTTTGGATACATTTTACACGGCCTTCTCCTGAAAAACGAGAGCATCGATCGGGATTAATGTTATTTATCAGTATAGAAAACCTTTATGTCTTTAGCTATAAAAAACTAAATTAACATTTTTTTAACAGAATAATAAACGTTTAAAAACCAAGTATTGTGCGATTTTGGATACATTTCTTCCAAGTTTTATTACCATATAAGAACAAATCACGTAATTTATCATGATATATCAATCAGCTGTTCTCAAATATAAATGGTGGGCTCTTCGCGGCGTTATTTACGCTGTCTGCAGACTTGTGTAGTCGGAGCATTGCAGTCTTTTAGGAAGCATATGACTGGTGAATCAAAGCTAATCTTATGTTTTATCAATTATTTCTTTGTTGAAAAAAAAAAAAAAATTCTAATTTCAATTTATCGAAACAAAAATTAACATTTTAGGAAGGTGCGGTTTGTGCTAGGCTCTTGGGAATTCGCCAGGTAGCACTGTTATTACCACATAAGAACAAATCACGTACTGTAGTATTCATATAACTTGGCAGCGTGTAGAAGATGGGAAGACTTGCTGGATCTGAACCTAACTGCTGCCAATTTATATGAAAACTACAGTAATTTATGATGATATATCAATCAGCTGATCTCAAATATTCTCTCTGATAACTGTCACTAAATTGTTTACGTTCTAAGTTGTTTTCTAAGCTGCTAACAACTTCATGATCGTTGCTATCAAAAAAGCCGAAACATATTTAGTCTTATTTCTAAACATAATCCGTACGAAGGACGGGTAGCTGCTAGTTTACTACTAAAAAAATATTATAATATTAACTACTATTTTTCAGTAGTAGTAGTAGTAGTAGTTCTGTGAACAGTAGACCTCACACCCAAGATTAAGGGTGCTAGCTCAGAGGAACATGATCGATTACGATGTACTCAACGATAATCACCATCGCAAAATTAAACACAATCATCAGACCTAACCCTTAATTCAATTTGCGTAGTCTATTTCATGTCTCGTCACTCTGTATTACATCACCAATTCACATTCTGCCTGTACTTGTGATCTTCAATACAGCTGATTGCTCAAATCAGATCAGATTTTACATGTCCCATAGATGAATTTATAAAGAAATATTAATTAAATTTGTAGAATTATCATGAATAGACAGTATCTGAATGGGGGGAAGAAAGTTTCATCGGAGAACAATATAACTGTAGGACGCTTTCACAGGTCACTGCTGTGACAACCTTTGTGTAATGAAGCGTTTCCCTCCATCATTTACTCAGTAATCATACTTATCATATCCTCCGGGTTATTGGAGTATTAAAAATGAATAGTTTCCCTCAAAGAAAATATATCTTTCTTATGAATGATAACTTAATTCATATGAAGGCTCAAACAGATAAATAAAAGGACCTAAGGGCTATCTTGAAATGTGATTCTAATTGCATATGATTGAGAAGCTCATTTTGAAAATCATGTTTCCTTTAGAATGACAATAAAATGATATTCTTATAAAATTATATCATTTCCTATAGAATGATATTAAACTAGGGGCTTGTAGGGGCAAAAGCCCCTAAAAAACCAAAATACATAAATTTTTTATCAACCTTCATTGGTCATTTATAAATAAGCAATGATTTTCTAGCATTATAATATAGTTTACAACACAAACTGTATACAATATATTATATACAGTAGATACATTTACATCTAAATGGTGGTTTTTAGGGACAATAGCCTCTAAAACAGTAAACTTTTTTATTTTGAAAATAATAAGTATAAAAAACAATTAAAATTTGGTTTAATTCAAGTTTTATTTACATGAATAGAAATCACTACTTACTTATTGCATTTGATAATTAGTCAGAACCTCTGGATAAACTATGTTTTTTGTATATGAATTGTTTTCTGTATTGTTCTGTTCTCCTGTATTTGCCATATACTCTGATTCCATCTGATGACCTTACTCTGCTAAATGCAACATACTCAGCATAAATGCTACAAATGTATAACTGTCCGTGTGTAAAAACTGGTTTATCTAAGTAAACTCAAGCTTTCTGGAAGGTTTGGCCTTGTGCCTTATTGATAGTTATAGCAAAGGCAAGTCGTAAGGGAAATTGCAGTCTTGACATGTGGAAAGGCATGTTAGGATCTGTTGAAATAAGCTTTATTCTAGGCAAAAATATTATATTTCCCTTTCCAGATCCCGTAATAATAAGAATTCATAAAAAGTACAGCTGGTATCAATATCAAAGGCTATGAGTACACAGATATACAACTAAGACAACTCTGTGGCACAGCTGTTTTAATTTCAAAAGATGTAAACAAATTAAACCCCATGTTGTTTTAATGGGAAAAGTTTTATTCTGTTGCGAATTTATGGTGAAAAAATAAGAAAAATGAATAGTTTTCCCTCAAAATTCACGTCAAGACCTTTAAAATAAGACCCCTCCCATCCTTCTACGGCCATCCAGTCACTCACAATTTCTTTACAAAAATTTGACTTACGGAATTATATATTAAGATTTTATCTACGACCATGTCATAATGTATACATTACAGTTTCACAATTGATGCCAAAACAGCTGTCTTTTCGAAATGCTTTTTGAAACCCGTTGCATAATGAGCTCATTATAGTACAGGTTCTACATTATAACACGGGTTCTGGACCAATCAGTAGCATTTTTGATGGAATCAATATCGTAATTCAATATTGTGAAACTATCAGCTGATTTGATCAAACTGCTACACCAGCTGCTTTAACCTAACAATCTACTATAACTTCTCGTATTTGAGATGAGAGGTTAGGTATCTCTGACAGTCACAGGTAAAATTAAATTGTTTTAATTAAATGTATACTAGTGGCCGTAGATAAAATAGTGTATGCAACGATTTTATTTGGCCATTAAAGCACTCGTGAGATATTTATAACACTCGCATTCGCTCGTGTTATAACTTACATCTAACTCGTGCCTTAATAAGGGTCAAAATAAAATCGTTGAATCAACTACTATGATAACTTATATTATTATGATAACTTAATTCATATGGGGGCTCAATCAGATAAATAAGAGAGCCAGAGGGCTACCTTGGAAAAATGATTGCAATATTGTATATGATGGAGAAATTCATTTTTGAAAACCATTTGTTTCCTATAGAAGAAGGGCTTATTATAAAGAATTACTTCAGTTGCGGTCACAAGCCACAATTCAGGCTAAATTACATTGGCTAAGCGTCTGACCGATCTCATTTATGTCAAAATACATGATGGCATTTTTAGAACCATCACCTGGTTTTTAAATCAAATTAACCCGTTGGTGCAACTTGTCCTTAATTGTTGCTCGCCACCGCGACTAAAGTGGCTTCTTATAATAAGGTCCTAAGTGCCATTACTTTTTCCCCTTTCAAATATCCTTCAAATGCAATGAAACAAAGACCTCTCTTCGTTCAATCAATAATATTTATTATAATATCATAAATATCAAAAAGCCTAAATTGTAGATTACGACAACAACTGAAGTGGCTCTGTATAATAAGGGCATATGGCCTTCTTCAATAGGAAACATTCATGATTTTTAAAATGAGCTTCTCCATTATAATTATGATATTTACTATTATAATATTGAATAATAAGACGAAATTTTCACAACCACATTTATTAAAAATATTGAGAAACTCTTTCCGGTTGGCATACCATCATCAATTACAAACAAACTAAAACTAAAGTACAGAGTAGCTTAATATATACTGAACATGGAATGATACATAAAAAAAACCTTAAAACAAACTTAACCTCATCCTTGAGGTAGTATTTTGACGTACTAGTCTCGAGGACTACGGTGGTGAAAGTGAAAGTCAAAGTGAAAGTGAAGTGATACTATTAGCTGAGCGAAAAAGAGGCTGTCCTTCATTGAAGGTTGTGATTGGCTGAAGGCCATAAAAAGTCACGCCCCCTGGTGGGAGGTGTAACAAGCAAAAATAAGAGTCAAATCAAGATTCAAAAACCGTGAACATCTAGAAAGCAACAAAGAAGAAAAATACACAATTTTTCTAGAATTAAATCAAATTAAAATTGAAATTTAAAAAAAATTTGATTCACGGTTTTTGGTTCTTGATTTGACTCTTACTTTTGCTTGTTACTCCTCCCACCAGGGGGCGTGACTTTTTATGGCCTTCAGCCAATCACAATGTCAGTCAATGAAGGTCAGCCTCTTTCTCGCTTAGTCAATTGTATAATTCCATATATTAAGCTACTCTGTACTTTATTTTTAGTTTGTTTGTAATTGATAATGGTGTAACAACCGAAACTAGTATCTCACTATTGTTAATAAATGTGGTTGTGAAAATTTCGTCTTATTATTCATTATGGATATCTTCTACAACATCACTTTCGCCACTACAAAGGAATATTATAATATTCTCAAATAACATCTTTCACCTTGCAACTTAAAAGACCCAAAGCATGATATGATTTCTGTAACGCAGAAGCCTAGACTAATCATCTCCAATACAGATTTCTTTCATTATGTGAAGCATTCACTTGTGCTCATTATTATTGTTATCAGCCTGGTGATTGAATTCGAGAACAATCACATCTGTATTGCTGAGAGGTATGAATGATAGAAAAAATGAGAGCATAGCTAAAAACAGAGTCAGCTTCCTTTTGTGAGGACCAGATCTGTGACTAATGCACTAGATTAGTTTCGAAATTGAGAGTCTGGGGTCAAAACACTCGTCCATTAGAATTTCTGACCCCCTTTCCATCCCTCAAAAACCTCCTTACAGTCCCCTTTACCCTCAATGAACCCCCCTGAGCCCTCACCTCTAAATAATCTTCCCCCTCGTGTCACTAGATCATCTACACTAATTTAGTCACGGTCAGTTCAAAATATCGTTTTTTGAACTGGGACAACTCATGAGAAAGTTAAGGAGGAGGAGGAGAAAGAGGAGGAGAAGGGGATGGTGAAGGAGAAGAAGGGGGTGGTGAAAGAGGAGGAGGAGAGGAAGGATGAGAATAAGAGGTGGTGAAGGAGGAGAACGAGGAGGAGGAAGTGAAGGTGAAAGAAGTGGAGAAGTAGAAGAATGTGAAGGTGGAGAAAAAAAGGAGAAAGCGGAGAGGAAGGAGGATGAGGAGGAGGAGGAGGGGGGAGGAGAAGAAGATGCTTCCAATTCATTTGAAAAATACATTGAGGAGGAGCAGGAAGAGAAGGAGGAGGTGGAGGAGAACAAGGAGAAGGAGGTAGAGGAGGAGGAGGACGCAGAGGAGGAGGAGTAGGTGTAGGAGCAGGAGGAGGAGGCAGAGAAGGAGGAGGATGAGAAAAATGGGAAGTAAGATGAGGAGGTGGAGAAAGAGAAGGACGAGGCAGAGCAGGTGGAGGAAGAGGAGGAGTAGGAGTGAAGGAGGAGAAGCAAGAGGTAGAGGGGGAGGTGAAGGAGAAAGAGGAGGAGGAGGAGGAGGAGGATATAGAGGTGAATAAAGAGGAGGAAGAAGAGGATAAGATAGAGAAAAATGTGGAGGAGAAAGAGAAGAAGAATAATAATAAGAAGGTAGAGAAGAAGAAGGTGGAGCATCAAGAAAGTGATGAAGAAGGGAGAGGTGATAACGAAGAAGAAGGAAAACCCAATCCATTTACAAAGTAAATTGAATAAAAATATTCGAAATATCCTACAAATTTCTACTTTTGAGCGTTTGATGGAGGTAAATCATAACCTGGAAAGAAGTGTGTGTTATGTTCAAGGCAAAATACTAAAAATAAACAATCTTAAAACTGAATCTTATATCTCAAAATAATTGATTTATCTCACTTACATGCACCAGGAGTTGATTTTCGCTTCACAAGAAACTTAGTAAGCTGTTCGTCAAATTGTGCTTCTTTGTTGAGGCTGCATTAAGCTGACATTATTAAATCAAAATTTTCTTGGTGAGAATTTAATGCTTTCTGAATGTTAATATTATTGTTGTAGCTATTTATACTTTATTTTTGTGGTGAGAACATTTAAAAAAATATATATATTTGTCAATTACGAGAATTATTGTAATATATTGATGTTTATATTTTTGTTGTAAAACAATATTTATCATTTATTATTGGTCTTTCAATTTATATTTTTGTTGTAACTATTAATTTTTTGTAATGGGGAAAAATGAATTAAAATTTGATTACAAGTTCAAGATAATTAATTTCTACTTCTAGATTGAAGGCAGAAAATTATTGTACTGGGTTAATAGTTTGGTTTTTAGGAAAAGAGTGAAGAGTTTCCATGCAGTTTTGGTGTTTCAGTTTGTGTCCAGTGTCCCAGACAAGCCAGATATTTATTGAAAAATACTTTAATGCCTTATTCACAATACGAAGCAACCTGTAATATTACTAAAAACACTACAAAAAACAACCTGAAATGTCGGAAAATCAGCGGCACCAAACTGCAAGCCATTAATACATGCTTTAAAAATGCATAGATTCAAATGCAACCATGAAGGTATGAGTATGAGAAGGTGGAATCTCAATCATGCCTCCATGATGCAAAGAAGAAAGAGAAGGAGAAGGAGAAGTAGTAGAAGAAGAAGAAGCCGAAAAAAGAAGAAGCAGAAGAAGCCAGAAATACATGCTTTAAAATGCATAAATTCAAATGCAACCATGAAGGTATGAGTATGAGAAGGTGGAATCTCAATCATGCCTCCATGATGCAAAGAAGAAAGAGAAGGAGAAGAAGTAGTAGAAGAAGAAGAAGCCGAAAAAGAAGAAGCAGAAGAAGCCAGAAATACATGCTTTAAAATGGATAAATTCAAATGCAACCATGAAGGTATGAGTATGAGGAGGTGGAATCTCAATCATGCCTCCATGATGCAAAGAAGAAAGAGAGGGTGAAGGCGAAGAAGAAGTAGAAGAAGCCGAAAAAGAAAAAGAAGAAGCAGAAGAAGCCAGAAATACATGCTTTAAAAATGCATAAATTCAAATGCAACCATGAAGGTATGAGTATGAGGAGGTGGAACCTCAATCATGCCTCCATGGTGCAAAGAAGAAAGAGAACAGAGAGAGGGTGAAAAAGAAGAAATAAGAAGAGGAAAAATGTGGAATGAACAGCTCAAAACCAAAATGCAATGCATATTAGGAAGAACCCTTTTGAGACAAATAACACTTCAAATAATATTATTCAATCTTTTTGTTGATATAGGTAACAATCCCCTAACAATACTGCAATGCTAACTATCCCAAAATACTATTATACTAAATACTAAAATACTAAGATTATAGCTGAAAATGCAATAGCACCCTATACAATACTATACATGCAGTACAAGCCACTAATGCTACAGGCCAGGAATTTGAATGCATGCACTTACATGTCTCAATAAAGATCAAAAATAAAGAAAAATATCAGTGAAAAGAAGGAAAAAGAAGAAGTGACTTGTGAGAAGGAGGAGGTTGTGACGAAGAAATTGTGAAAACTGGTGGGGCGGCGAAAAGGAGGGTGGTAGGAAATATGGTAGTGGTTGGTTGGTTGAAGAGGTGGTGGAAGGGATTGAAGAAGAAGGAGAAAAAGAATAAGAGATAAAAACCATTGGTGAAGAAAAGGAAGGAGGAGGATGTGGAGGAACGAGTGGTGCAATAATTGTTTATTAGAATAGTAGGGGTAACGAGGTGGACTATTAGGAAACTCAAACAAGATGAACCTTTAAAATGCGTTACAAAAACACATAAAACATATTTGTACTGTGGTTTTTGTTCATAAATTAAGTGCGCAATACTTTCTTGCATTTGAGAAGCACCAACTAAATTTGCGTCTTACGTTTGCAAAGCACTAAATATTTTTTGTAAGCCCTGCAAAGCATTGAATTAGCAAGCAGCACAAACCACTAAATTTGCATGCACTAAATTCTAAACTAATCAAATGATTTGACACTAAATTTGCAAGCATTAAAAAGCACCAAACTCCAATGATGCATCAACGTACTTTAGTACCCAAAATGTGCATTTAGTATCTAGTAACCAGCTAGTCAACACTGGACACACCCATTTTAGAAATTCTCCACACTCATTACAAAAGCTTCAAATTCCTATACAGTACTTGAAAAATTCTAAATATTAAGTTATCTTATTATTTATTTCTATTAACAAGACAAAAATAACATTAAAAATGGCAGATAGATGCTGAATACCTACTTAGAAATATTTTATACTCATTTCTAAAGCTATAAATTACAAAAATTAAACAATTTGAAATATTCACACCTCATAAATAAGACACAAATAACTAAAGAAGGTGAAAGTATTGAAAAAAAACTAACGTAGTTTCTTTAAAATTGCTTCAAAAAACTTGAGGTGGAGGCAAATTTAAAAAGTGACGCAATTATGTTGTAGAATGAAAGAGAGAGACAAAGAAAGGAAAATTTGAAATATTCAAACATTATAGACAAGAAAAAGCGGGCCTTTTGCACTATAACCACGCATTTCTTGAAAATTGTCATTGAACAGTAGATTCGTAACCTAATCTAAGACCCGGTTAGGTTAGGAATCTACTGATCAATGACACTTTTTAAAAAATGCGTGGTTTATAGTGCAAAAGACATGAAAAAGCTAATTAAAGAAAGAAAAATTAAAAGAGTAACGCATTTTCTTAAAATGTTAAAAAAATCATGAGGTGGAGGCAAAATTATAAAGTGACGCTATAGACAGAAATGTAGAAAGAAAAATGGAGAGAAAGAGAGGACAATTTGAAATATTCAAACATTATAGCACAGATTAAACAATGTAACAATGTTAATAATGTTAAACAATGATTATAGACAAGAAAAACTAACTTAAGAAGGAGATGTAATATGGGAAATATTGAGTGTTATATTATTGTTATTTATTAGTGCTTTAGTGTTTTTCCAGGTGCATTGCGCTGGTTAGAATTAAGCTGATAAATATGGACTTAAGTAAACTTTGGATTGCTATGTTGTCATAATTGCGAGAGAGTTAATTCTTTTAAGAAATGGCTGTCTCACAATAACCTATTTTTTAGTGTAAGGTTTTGCTAACTTGCCTCTAAATAGTCAAAATTACTGCATACTTCAAGCATTGCAGGTTACAGAGAAAGCATTAAAAACTAACGAATTTTTTATAACATTGTTAAAAAGTCATGAGATTGAGGGTTAGGGAAATATTCAAAAACTGATGCTACCTTTAAAATGAAAGAGAGATAAAAAAGAAATGAGCAAAATAAAGAGACAAATGAATATACTTAAAAATGAATAGTGAATCTAAATTTTTAGTGTGGACTAACCTAAAAGTTTTGGATGAAATAGCTTGATAAAAATTTGTGAAGAGAGCAGTTTTGGACTCTGGTCTGTTGCATCTTTGCATTTATTGTTACTTTGTCTTTATAAATAAATAAAGAGAGAGTTAAAATTAAATCTGAGACGCAAAATCTTTCAAACCAGTAATGGTGGCTCAACACAACCTCAACGAACAAGCCCAATCCTGCCGTAACGAGCTGGAAATGGACTAAACACTGATTTTGAAGATTGAAATCGTTCCTAAATGTTATTTCAAGTTGCACTAACACTGATATTTCATTTATATCACTAATATTTAAAGTAAAACACTCCCGTTTCACATTTTTTTAATGAAAATGTGATCGCGAAACGCGAGAACCCGACGCGAGCAACCGACACGGAGGACGAGAACGGTTGACTGAATCAATGCTTTGCTAGACAATTTGAATCTTGTGGTGTTGGAGAAGGAAGAGACGATGTAGGAAGTGGGAGGTAGAGTGAGATGGAAGAAATTGGAGGGAAAAGCTTCTGGTTATGGTTGCAAGGGTGAGGAGAAGGGATACAGTGGAGTGAGGTGGTGGATATCACGATGGAGACATCAAAGATCAAAGAAAATAAAGCAGAATCAACATATAGAAACATAGATAAATTATATATTTATATAAATATAGCTGAATATAGCGATTGCGAAGTACGTTGGCAAGAAACAAAGATTATTATTTTATCTATATATTATCTACAATGCAAGCATTTATATATTGCAAGCTGACATTGCTGTCTCAGTGAAGCATTGTTTCATAGAACAGAGAATATAATTATTGTAGAGTATATCCATATATTATACAGAATATAATAAAATAGAAGATAAGAAAGTGCTGATTTGATTGTAGAGTGTAGAACAAGTGTTTTATGCTGTTGAATATGATTTTCTCAGTATTTTAAAATAACAAAATGCACTTTACAATAATTGAGACACTTCTCCTTCCCCTCCTCCTTCTCCTTCTCATCATCATCATCCTCTACAATTCCTTTTACTGCCTTTTTAGCTTCTTTTTTTTCTATCATTTCGTTTTCCAGCTCCTTCTACCTCTCTGGCTTCTACTTTTTTATCATTTTGATTTCTTCCCCTTACTCTTATTCCTTTTGAAGTTTCTTCCTTCTCTCTATTTTTACCTTCTTACTCTATTTCTTCTTCTCTTTTTTCTATTACTTTGTCTTTCTGCTCCTTCTACCTCTCTATGTAACTTCTTCTTTTTCAGCTTTTCAATTAACGCTTGTTATTCTCTCTCACTTTTTGCCTTCTTTTTCTACTCGTCCTCCTCCTCCTCTTCCTCTTCGTCTTCCTCTTTATCTTCCTCCTCCTCCTCCTCCTCCTCCGCCTCCTCTACCATCTCATCCTCCCACACTTCATGTTTAGCTTCCTCCTCCTCCTCCTCCTCCTCCTTCTATGCCTTCTTCAGCTTCTCCTTCTTTTCTATTACTTTAACATCCCCTCCTTCAACCTCACTTTTGTACTTCGTTTTCACCTTATGATCTCCTCTGCATCCTCTTACTCCTTCTTCAGTTTCTACTTTTACTGTATGTTTGACTTCTCTACTTCTTCTCCACCTTTCCTCCCCTCATCCCTCTCCATCCAACATCCAACCACCTTCTTCTCCTCCTCCTCTTCCTCCTCTACCATCTCCTCCTTCACACACTTCATCTTTAGCTTCTAATTTTTTCTATAACTTCGTCTTCCTGCTCTTCTCTATCGCCTGCTTCTTTTCCTTTTACCGCCTTCTCCTCCTACACCCCGCCCACGTCTTCCACCTCCTCATCCTTCTCCTCTTTCACCTCCCCTACCACCACCACCACCTCCTCCTCCACCTTATTCTTTTCCTCTCCATTTTCAATCCCTTATCCTCCAGCTACAGAGTTTCGTCGACATATAACAGCAAGTAGCTGTTCAGGATATTTTCTTCTACCCCCATAAATTTATAATTTCGTTTTTAAAAAAAAATACTAAACATAAGAAGACGCCTTATTCTCTCTACAAATCAAGATTGATAAATCAACCATTTAAGTGAATTCAACGACTTGTAGTCAAATTTTTATTAAGAATAAGTAGTATTAACAACGCAGTTCGTCATGGAACGAGAAATCCAGGAATAAAGATATCACCGAAAGTGGTTCGATTTTGCGGTTTAGGATCTGCAACAAGACTTGCAGAGGGGTTTCCAAAACATCCCTCTTTGCAAACAACTTTCAACCACCCCCCGTACATCACCCTCCTCATCTCTAGTAATTAAGGGTAATGGTGTGTTGAAATCTCCACCATCACAGAATTATTACGGATAATCCACACAAATGCCGGCGTTGCATTGGTTTTGCTTCGGCTTGGTGTGTAGTTTAGGGCCTTTAATGCAGAGGTACTTAGCCCTTAGCCCTTCGACAAGGGGGGAGGGGGTGGGGCCCATTGGGTGCACCCTAGGTCAACCGATCGGAAACACGAACTCAGCTAATAATGCCTGTTTTGCTGTTGTCGCAAATTTGGTTACTTGCTTAAAGGTAGCGGTATCTGGGTCTCTGCTACACCTGTGTAAGCCTACCTTTGGAGCCAAAATTTGATGACTTTAATGAGATTTAAGTGATAAATAAAAAAATTGTTGTTCACCATAGCAACAAGATAATATTTTTCGGCTAAAAATTTTTATAAAATTTAATATTATACTGTAGCGAATGTGAAATTGGAGAGAATAGAAAGAAAGAAGAGACAATGGTTCTCGGTGTTATCTGCTATGTAAATGTTTACTTTTAAGCCATTAATTACTCTGCTTTTGACACTTTTATGGTGTTTACTTGGTAATTGGTAGAATGTTCTAGTTGTTTGATTAGACATTAATGGAATCTTTTCGAATATTGTAGAAAGTGAATTCCTTGATTTATTTATTTAGAAGTTGGTAGAGAAATCTAGAGATATCTCAATTATGATAAAGTATATAAATAGAGGAAGTCTCTTGTAAATAAGTTCAGTCTTGTTTGAGATGTCGTGATAAACAAGTGTGACAGTTAAGTAGTTCAGTTATTGTTCTACGTCAAAATTTCATCTGGGGTATTTGTCCTGCGACAGCTCGCTAGATTGAATGACAAAAAGTTACTTTTTACAGCTTACCATGAGCTCTTACTGTCACATATTAGGTATGCTATCTTAGTATGGGGTAATTCATCAAAACAAAATCTTGATAGGGTGTTTAAGATCCAAAAGAAAGCGGTTAGGTGTATAGAAAGAGTAAATAGATTAGATTCATGTAGGCCGTTGTTCAAGAGACTTGGTCTCCTAACTGTACCCTGCTTATATGTGTATGAAGCTACTTTATATGAAAAACGAATGATATTAACCAAAATCTTGATGTACATGATTATAATACAAGAAGCCGAGGAGATTATCACTTGGTGAGTCACAATAGTAGCTTATTCAAACAAAAACCTAGTTATATTGGTAGGAAATTCTACAACAAGCTACCGCAGTTTTTGAAGAGTCTTGAAAATATAGAAATATTTAAAAAACAATTGAAGAAATATTTAGTTGATAAAGCTTTTTATAGTGTACAAGAGTTCCTTTCACATCAAAATTAAGCCTCACCTCAACTAATTGAAGTAATTATGGTATCTAGTGTATAATATTGTTGATCTGACTTGTCTTATACTCCTTAACTGGAGTCTCCAAGACGTAATCTACAAAAAAAAAAAAAAAAAAAACGTTGATAAGTGGCAGTAGTGACAGTTCGCGTTAATACAAACAGTTAAATCCTGTTAGCGCTATTACAAACCATCTAAGGAACTTGTATTGTCTGAAGTGATAATTCTTTTATCTATTACTGTATTGACGGACTTGTGCTACGTAAGTTAATTGTTCTTCCTCGACGTTTCTTGTTGAGCATTATTGGACAGTTTATTGCACAGTTATTGTTTAATATTAGATCGGCCTTTTGACATTTAGTGATTGATTCGTGTACAGTTCATTGGAAACTCATTATCAGTTGAACAATATCGTGTTATCTGTTTTCAATTGCTTATTTTTCTGTAAGAAATTACTGAACAGTGTGAGTTGTGAATTATTTGTGTTAATAAAGTGCAAGTGATAAATTTAAGTGTTGCCAGCGTTATTTTAGACATAGAACCCGTAACAATACACTATTTTTAACTGTTTTTAGTGTTTCGTTTGAAGTGAACTTTAAAATTAATAGTGGTTAAGTGGGGAAGATTCATTTTGTTATTTTTTGAGTGAAGGTTTTTAATCTCAATGTTTTGGACAATGTAACATATTCAAAATTTGTGAAGGGAGCAGTTTTGGACTTGAGTCTGTTGCGCCTTCACATTCGTAGTAAATTTGTCACAATAAAAAAAGAAATAAATAAAAAAATTCAAATAAATAAAATAATTTAGATATAAACATGACATAGATCAGGTGTTAGTGGAGAGTCATGACGTCATGACGTCATGACTATAATGATGTAATTAGATGATATTCAGTTACTTGCTTAAGGGTAGTAGTCTCAGCACTCCTGAATAGGCCACCTTTAGGGACGAAATTTGATGACTTTAACTAAGATTTGAGTGATAGTTAGAGATATTTAAGTGCTTATTCAGATAAAAATATTATATTAGTGAAAAAGTAATGACTTTGATGATACAATTAAATTATATTTACATGATTTTTTCTAGGTCCTCACCAGAAAAGCAGAAAGCTTGTGATCTAGAAGGGAGTTGGTGAGTTTTTCTTTTGAAGGACGCAATTTCAATACAGGAGTTCAACAATACAGATATGTATTAGTAGTAATATGGAGGAGTACATTTATATCAATATATTAAAAAAATTGAAGACAAATAATATTGGTATTGCAGCTTGAAATAAATATTATTGTCTACTAATCTATAAAAAATCTACTAATTATAAAAATTTTATAAATTCGTCATTTATGAATTTTAATTATAACTTATTTATTGTATTATATTAATTTATTATAAATCATATTGTATTATTCATTATATTTGGGTGGTATTAATGATAATTTATTAATTAAAAAAGTAAATGCGAGTGACTTTTATTGGTGGGGATACCCAATCATTACGGGTTCCACCTCGCCGCTTGAGCCATGTTATTGGAAACACGAAATTCTAGGTGGGTTCCGAACCAAAAGGAAGTGATTCCTAAGAAAACAGAGTCATTTTTGCTGGCCAATCCAATCGGCCACCCTTACAGAGAGGGCCCAAGAGAGCGTTGCTTGTATAATCTATTAATTGAGATATCAATCAAGTGTGAGTAAAGAATTCGTGTAATTAAAACTATTTTTACTTGTAATTTGAAGATCAGATAGTGTTATTTTACAGTGTAGAAAGTAGCCTTCTTCACCTTTGTTCAATAATTTCTATAATTTAAGCTATTTTTGAGGAGGAGCGTAGAAAGATGTCTTGAATGAAGTTTTTACAATTCAAAAACGTTCCTTCACCCTCTCTTGACTCGAGGAGATCTTGAAATGTAATGCACTTATATAAGCATTTCAAGAGGCCCTCGAGTCATGATATACTGAAGGAACGTTCATGAATAAGGCCCTTGGACTCTTCTGAATTTCAAAAATTGTATTACAAATAGATCATTGGATTATAATTATTATCTAATAAATCATAAATTTTATTAATCTTCTCAATCGAATTACTTCTCAAGTGGACCCAACCGCAAGTTAATTCAATGCTTTCTGCCATTTTTACGAAAAGGTAATCTAAATCAAATCCTACAAATCTACTATTTTCAAATAAGATGAAACTTTCAAAATCAAGTAAATCACAAAGTATTGCCGAATTTCCTTCAAAGTTTGAAGCATTTAGCTTGATTAAAATCCTAAAACAGGCGTTTTTCGTAAAGAAATTTCCGAATTAAAACATTGGCCCTTAAGGGACTGAAAATCCTGTAAATCCTGTTTTAGAAAGTGGGGGTGAACAGATTTTTGAAGGACTTTAAGACTTACTGCCCAAAAAACGCACCCTTATTCCCTACGAACCTTCCCCCCCACCCACTCTTTTACGGGTAGGTGTGGAGACACAAGATTCTTTATTTTCTTCTCCTCCTCCTCCACAATCTTCCTCTTCTTTCTTTTCATTGTCAGCAACTTTCTTCAGCGCCCCCTCTTGACTTGCTTCTTGATCTCTTGAACAAAATTAAAGCCATCAATTTAAAAGGAACTGCTTCAAACACCTTCCCCTCTCCAACTGCACTTACCCCCCTCTTAAAACTCCCTCCCCTCCTCATACACGCTTTTGACTTGCTGAATTAATTTTCCAACAAGCCGAAAATGTTGTCCCTGAATAGATGATTGATGTCTTTTAGACGCCAGAAAATTATCACAGGATTGATTGAAAATAAGGTCACCAACCCGAATACGATAGTCATTGTAATTAACACTATAAAATGTGGCGAGTAAGTTTTGGAAGAGTAACTTTTTATGGTAAATTCAACAACAATTTAAAATTAACTGCAAGTCGTTGAATTTATCATAAAACGTTAATATTAACAATGCAGATCGAAATCTTTAGAAGACTTTTAGGTGTTGAGAGAAATTCATTTACAAATGAATTTGTTTCATTAGAAAAGAAATAACATAAATTTCTATTTTATAAAGTTGATGTTGAACTAACTTAATAGAATTTGATCATTATTTATTTTGTCATTGTAAACAAAATACGGAATAGAGGATTTTTTTGCTTGATTTGATTTTTTCAATAAAATAGAATTTACAATGCAGTGGCTGCTTACATTGCAGTTTGACAAACCCAGAACGGGAATTGCTTTGCACCCTTTTTCCAAGATAACTCCTTCTTCCTTTTAAAAAATTACGATTTGGGGGTTCGTGAATTAAACCCCCCTGGGGTGTTAAAATTCAGCCATCTTCATCTCTGTTTCCAAACTCATGTTTATAATATGAACTTTTTATTTTCATGAGAAGAATTGGGAGGTGTGCGTAGCAGAGTTCTGGAACATTCGCGCTGATGTTTTGTTCAATAAATATTTCGTTTCGTTAGGTTGGTAGCTGTGACGTAACTCGTTCAAAATCAGCTGTTTTGCAAGTAGATTGTGTCGTCCGCTAACAGCTGGCAGTGTGATATTGATATGTGAATGTGATATAGTTGAGTCTTCATTCATGGCTGATTTTGCTCTTGAAGATTGCCAAAAATCTTTTGTCAAGTAAGTACTTTACCTACTGTTTATTATCTATCTAATTACTGCATTCAATATTTATTACTAATACTAGGGATAATTATTATTTATATCCCTTGAATTGTGAATCAAAAGTGTGAATTGATAACTAGGTTAACCTTGATTTAGGCTCCATTGCAAAGAAGGTATTTCATAAAGTGATTAATTCTTGCATATTATTTTTGTGAATATTATTTAATTATTTGGAATTTGTGGAGTACCTAGCCCAATCCTTCCTTATTTTGGCTCAAGTTTACATGAGTCTGAGACTTGTGCATGAGTAATGAGGTTATATTGATGGTACAATGGTGCTTGGTGCCTACTACGAATGATAACCTACATTTTCAGGTGCCAGTCACCCTTCCAATCGCAGTCTCAAGCGCCCGTGACTGAATATCATGATCTCTCTGACACCACGCTCAGTAAGCGGCCAATAAACTGTTACGCATCGTTGCAATGCTTCTTCAGACATGGCTGGAGGCCTACTGTACAGCATACGGTGAGTGTTCACATTCACTACAAAATTATTTCAGTAGTTAAGGACCCAACAGGGCTTTATTGGAATCGTGTCGTTGTCTGTCCGTCTGTTCTCTTGCGCATGAAAGGAAGATTCTTGACTCTTGAAACTTGGAATATAGCTTCCTTATTGCCCACATGAGATCGCTATTAATTTTGGAAGTTGAGGTTCCAATTTAAAAATAATTATAATGTGAAACAGATTTCCACCATAGACTCTAGGTTAGTTTTTGCTATTGAATATCAATATATCACGCAGCTCGGGCTGTCGCTGTTTACATTTGAATATCAAAACATTGGGCATTACAATGGCTGATGATTGGGCCAGTTACCCACTTTATTTTTTACTGTGAAAAAATTTGATTATATTGAAATCTTTTCTTAAATTATTTTAAATCGGATCTTTGGATTCTTAATTTTATTGTTTTATTTTGTGTAAATTCGTCGGGTCCTTGGATTCTCTATTGTAATAGTTTATTTTTGATATTTTTGTCAACCAAAAGTCTAATTTGGCTGGGCTTTCACTGGAAGTAACAATTTGGTAAATGTGTGATGTGATCCCAGATTCGTGTCATGTAGAAACAAGCCTCTAAATGTCTGTTTTAACACAAAATGGCGTCCAAAACTGCGTAGTTACTGGGAAGTCCTTAATTAGAGAATATGGACAGAGCAGAGCTCGGGTTCTATCTCACGTCCCTAATGAAAGGGTGCGCTAGAGCCCATTCACTTTTCACAGTAGCCCAGTTTCCTCCCCCAGTGGAAACTCGGGAAACTTTTCCTTTCCTCAGTTTCCCATTTGGGGGAAAGCTGAATTAGTGTGAACAGGGTTTGGGACTTTTGGGATGGGGGGGGGGGGGCACCCCTCAGTGGTCACTTTCCCACGCTTGAGACTTTACGATTTTGTCTTGAGAAAGTCCCACCTAAGTCTAAGAGCATTCCTCCCTGTAATCGGATAGAAGTAAGCTAAGTAGGTTGGGAGTGTTCCTCTGCTGGAATCCTCTGAGAAAGCAGTTGAATAGAAAAACTTCTATTTAAAATGTGCTAACCTTAGCAACATTTTTATTGGAAAATATGTTAACTTATTAAAAAGTATAGCTAATAATAATGAAAGTTATAATAATAATGGAAGTTAATAATAATAATAATGGAATTTAATGGATATTTATCCATTCAATTATGATACAAAACACAATCAAGTTAAGATACAAAAAACCCAGACCATTACTGCTTTCTGTACAAATTTTCAGCTGAAAAATCCAAATTTTAGGCTATATCAAAGTTTAACTAGAAATTTCACTTTGAAGTACAATTACTGATTCTTTCCAAAACAAAAATATCAATTCAGGAGTTTTTTTCATCTACAAAGAAAGTAGATGTCATTTTGAATTTTGTTTGAGCCAAAATTATAGAAATCAAACAATGCAGCAGAGACTTCATGTTCAAGATAATTACTCTCCTCTCATTTAAAAACTTTTTCTTTTACTAAAGACATTAGCTCAGTTTTGTTTAACTATTCATTACAAAAACACAATCAAGCAAAGATACAACAGGTGCAGCTATTTTACTGCTTTCTTTACAAATTTTCAACTAAATAATCAAAAATGTTTTGTTATGCCCAAGTTCAAATTACTTTCAAGTACCATTTCTCTAATTTATTTAATAATTAGGGTTCGTTCTGCTAAGTTCTCTCTAAGTTCTAAGTATGTTCTCTCTCTCTCTCTCTCTCTCTCTCTCTCTCTCATCTTCTCATTTGTAGTTTTAACCTAAATCAAATAAAATTGATTCATTCATTCATTCTCTCTGTTATCTACCTTTTTTTACTAGCAATAATAGGTTAAGCTGTAGTTATTTGGAACATTTTGATAATATGATGTATGAAATAATTGCTAAATATTCACTACATATTTTAATGTATCTTAAACACTCAGTAATTCAATAAATTTTAAAACTAAATTACAATTACCATACATTTTTAAAACTGCTTTCATCAAAAATACTTTAAACATGAAATCCAAATCTCCTCAGTTTATTGGTTTCAGTCTCACTTTTAAAAAAATTCACTGTATATTATTATGAGTTATGTAGGAGATGATGGAACAAAATTCTTTTTCAACAACTGCTGATGAGCATTTTTGCGAATTGGGAAGCATATTATGCTTATAGTAATCAAAGCAGTTAAATGGTGCATATGGCTATCAGCACAACGGATAATAATAATCTTTATTCTATGTAAATTCGTTAGGTCCTTGGATACTCCGTTGCATCGGTTTATTCTATGTGAATTCGTCGGGTCCTTGGTTACTCCGTTGTGTCGGTTTATTAGTGCTGACATCATGCAACCCTTCTTAATCAACATTGATTCCCTACACATTTAATTAACAATCGAATATTCTTGCAGAATTTTCTCCAAAGAACTACACAGATAAATGAAGGCATCTAGTATTGAAGGTGAAAGGGAGTCAGTTATTCATTGACACTAGGGCGTAGGGCGCATTGTCTTGCAAGTACTTGGCATGCAGACAGCCCTTAATCTGATTTGACTTGGGCTGCATTAAGGGCTAAGGGCACCAAGGGAAGCTGCATCTGTTCTTAGCAATCGATGCAAATTCCTCCATCCAGTTTTATTCCTTGCTTTCATTTTCTGTTTGTGCTCAAAACGTTCTACTCTCTTCCCCTTACAATTCTTTTCCACCTTCCTATTCTTCATCCTTATAATTTCTTACACCCCCTTATTCTCTTCTTTCTCGATTTCCTTTAGCCTATTTCAAGATTGTCAGGTTCCACCATCTAGTTCTTTGCTTTCCATTTTTTAGTTTGGGCTGCAGACATTCTACTCTCTTCCCCTTTTCTTTTCCACTCTTTTATTCCCCATCCTCTTCCATCCTGATACTTTCTTACACCTCCTTATTCTCTTCTTTCTCAATTTCCTTTATTTCAAGATTGTCAGGTTCCACCATCTAGTTCTTTGTTTGCATTTTTTAGTTTGGGCTCCAGACGTTCTACTCCCTTCCCCTTACAATTCTATTCCACCTTTTTATTCTTCATCACTTTTCATCCTGATAATTTCTACCACCAATTTATTATTTTCTCTCACCAACTCCTTCATTTTAAGATTTTCCAATTTTCTAAAATTACTACATACTTGAATAAACTACCTACAGATTTTCATCTGAGATTTTCTACGGATTGTTGATGTATTCTACACTTTCAACTCTTCAACTCATAATATTTTCGGCTTCTATTTTTTTTTTTTTTTTTGTAATACAGTACACTTCCTTTATGACTTCTTAGTCATATATATGATTCACATCTCTATCGCCATATCATCGTCACCTCCTTTGTCACACTCTTTATTAGATTTATTATCTCTTTCTTTTAGATCCTTAATCCTATTTCGTATTTTTCACTGCTTGTCACTTATTTTGCCAATCTTATCTGTCACTTGGGGCCGTATTTATGAACGTTCCTCTAGTGTCTCTTGACTTGAGGAACTCTTGAAATGTAGATATCTACAGATATCTTTTTTTTTTTTTATTTAATGTACAAGGGCAACTTATTGAAGTATTTAAGCTTAGGTGATAGATGAAGTGATGTATTACAAAGTTGGATGAAATGGTTGGTGATGATGTTGTACTAAAGTTTATTTATTTATTTATTCATTTAACTAACATACAATCTAGCAAATTAAAACCGAATAGAACATATTAAAACCAAAAACGAATCTAAAATAGAATAAGTATACAAATCAATATACAATTGGAAACGTCAACGTCTTTATGTGTCTTCCTACTTCTCCACTTCTACTATATCCTATTTTTCACTTTCTTTACATAAAACTATACTGTGATGTTTTCCATGACGAAATACTTGATGAACAATCCAATATCAAAACTGACACTGTATTCAAATTAAATACCGTATGTAATTTCCATTCACTTTTACTGGAGATACTGGAGGTATGCATTTCACTTCTAAAGAGAAGAAATTCTGACGAAGCTTCTCTTTAGAAGTGAAATGTATTATTTTCAATGTTCAATTAAATATATAATTTTAACTCACTTTTACTGGAGATACTGGAGGGATGCATTTCACTTCTAAAGAGAAGAAATTCTGACGAAGCTTCTCTTTAGAAGTGAAATGCATCCCTCCAGTATCTCCAGTAAAAGTGAGCGAAAATTATATATTTAATAGAAATACATTGTCAGGTTTGATATTTGATTGTAAAACTATAGCCGACATCTCCTAAAAATATCGTATTTTTTCCTCCTCGAATCTCTTCCTTTACATCTCCTAAAAATATCGTATTTTTTACACCTCGAATCTCTTCCTTTACCTTTCTCTCTCATTAAATCAACACATCCTATCCCCTTCTCACTCACATTCAGTTCTCATCATCCCTCACTATAGCTACTAATTCAATTCGCATAATCCCAATGGGTGATTGAGATAGACGCTTTCTCTCTCTTCCTCCTCATCCATCTCTCTTCTTCCTCGCTCCTCCATCCTCCTCCTTCTCCTCTGAACCTCCCCATGACACCCTTCTCCTCTGACACCCTTTCCTGTCACTTAGCTAGCTGTTCACATGCAAATCGAAGCACAAAATTACAGACCCCTAAATTACGAACCCCCCTGTGAACGAACATGACTAGAAAACCCACCCCATGGACAGGTTCGCCTCCAAATTTTGGGGCTCCCCGTTGTGTCTTGTCCCTCCCTTACCCCCTACTGACTAACACACCCCCAAAATGGCGCCTCCCTCCTCGAAAACGGGGTGTTGTATTAAATATTGCATCATTACATACAACAGCAGCGTGTACATCAAGATAATTCTGTTTGTACATGCATTAGGCAAGCGGAGTACTTGCCGTATTGAGCGTACTGAGAGTTTGCTGAATAATCATGGGTGTGAGTACGCGTGTGTGAGTGAGTATGCGTGATTGTTTGTCTCCATTTCCGGTTGAAATTTTATTGAGTAACAGAAACCCGGGTGCAGACTGAAAGGGTTTTAGGGTCTGGTGTGATTCCCCGAAGTTCAGACAATCAATCAATATCCTGAACGTAGCTACGGGTTTGCTGAATGTTTGCTATGGTCTTGTTACTGATTTTTAGCCCCGATTTTCGTGATATGGATTTTTTTTCTTCAATTCACATGTGACACCTAAGATGATTGGGAGATATTCGTAGCATTTCAAAACTAATTTATAAGTTTAAATTCAACTAAGTTTATTTCTAACAAGTTTATTTATTCAACTAATTTTGTATGGGATTTTCGCTTTTTCCGCTTTGCGTGTTTGAATAATGCAATTTTTTTGTGAAACCTAAGATTATTGGGAGGTGCTACAATTTTTAGCATTTTAAAAGGAATTTAGAGGTCAATTATCAAATTTTACTTGGGATTTTTATTTTTTTCCTCAATGCCATAAAAGAAATAGTCTATGGATTACAAACGAAGTGAATCTTATTTGATGCAAGAATATTATTCTTTAAGGTTGACTAGATGATGTGAGGAAAAATAAAAAATAATTTTAACAAAAAATTTGCAAAATTAAGTAAAATTGTAATTTTTTGTATGTAAAATTGTAGAATGTATTTTTTAAAAATTGCCCGCTAGTCAATTCAACGTTCAATATTCTATTCATTCTTAGTTAATTTAGACACAATGTACTTTCAAGCTACCCTTGAGTTTATGTGGTTTCAATAATAATAATAATAATAATCAATCAATAGTATCTTGATTGCAGCTATGGGTTTGCTGAAAGTTTACTGTGGTCTTGTTACTGAGATTAATTTTTCAAATTTTTTTCAAGCTATCGGTTCTTTTTTCTGCGAAAATAACTATTGTTTTTGAATAAAATCAGAAAATATATAGTTTGTTCCAGGAGGAATCAGCCACACTGATGAAGCGTATTCCTCCCATTAAAATAAAAAAAGAAGTTATAAATAAGCATAGGTACAGAAACCCAGTACAAAAATAAAGATAGCTGAACTTGGCAGCTGTCACTAATGATAAATTGTCATTAATGATAAGCGTATGGCTTTTATTGGTGGGGAGACCCAAACGGGTAGTTCCACCTCACCATGTTATGGGGAACATGGTGGACCTACTATTTAAGGTGGTTTCCGAACTGGGTAAGTGGTAATAAAGCTTATAACATCTAGTCTTATCATTTCGTTTACTTCGAAATATCTAGAATCTGCATTTAAATGTTAAGTTTGGTGGGTTTCATGAAAAGGAGCTGAAAAATTGAACAAAAACATGCAAATAGTCTGTAATTATTGCGATATTCTACAAAATATCTAAACGTGGATATGGAAACAGGGGTTTCCAAGTTCGAAGTTGATTAACTTGTTCATTTGTCTATAAACCAATATTACTCTCCAATGAAACTTATAGAGAATTAAATTAAATATCACGATTGCCAATCTAACAACACTGTATTTAAAAATAAAATTTGATGTGATAGCATATTTTTATGATTGAATTAAAATTATGTCTACCAATTTTGACAATAGGTTTTTTTTATTTTTCTCTGACAAATTATTTATGTTTTTGACAAACTTGTAGTGCCTGAATAGCGTAGTGACGATGCGTAATATTTGCATATGTAAAGAAAGGAATCGAATTGAATTTAAAAAATAAATTGTTGAATCACCCAAACTATAGAATAATAATAATAATATTGATAATAACAATAACAAAGACTGCTTGCTGTACTTTAGCTGTATACTTTTACTTTGAGCGGTCTTGGGTTCGAATCTCGCTCCTCCGTCTGGCATCTCTGTGTCATTCACAGCACAAGTCTCGGATTCATGTGGGCATCATCAGCAATAATAAAAAATAATAATAATAATAATTAATAAATGTATTGATTTTATTGGTGGAGAGACCCAAACTTGTAGTTCCATCTCGCCGTTTGAGTCGTGTTATGGGCAACATCTATTTTAGGTAGGTTCTGAATCACCGAAAAAAAATGGAAAATAAACTATAGTCGAGAATCTCACACGATAAATCATTCAAACAGCTCAAAATTCCCATAAAAATTGTACACCAATTCTCACACAGCTGCTTTCCATCAAATATCATCCATCCCAAACCTTCGAGCTTCAACGAATTCGAGCATTCATTGCAAACAAGGGACCAATAAACAACAAGAACACATTTCGCGCTAGATTTGCTGTGCAGATAATTAAAACAGAGAACGTTTCTGATTGGTGCAGATGATTGACGAATCGCAGGACTGTTTGCAAACATGAGAAACAAGAGATTGACGAAAAACAAAAGCGGAAAAAATAAATGAAATCCTGTTGACGTTGCAGAAAATGTGGGAGAAGAGGGTGTTGAGGGGGGGGAAATGAGATATAGCAAATATCGTTTGATCGAAAAGTACCCTGAGTAAACTGATGATGTTGTTGTTGATGATGATGATGATGATGATGATGATGATGATGATGATGATGTGGATGATGACTCATCCATTGTTTTCCAGTCCTGAACAGCTGAGTCAATCAAAGGTGGCCGACATAGCTTCTATCCTGTGTCCAGGAAGGTTCCAAAAGTCCTGGACACCCTTATGATCCTGTCAATCCTGGCAACCCTTTTCCATTGCCATACATCAATGAACCTTCAATACGCCCGCACGTGCGCGTGGGAAAGTCCCTCTACCTTTCGGAGGCACCTAAATAAACAAATAACGCCGCCGCCACATATCAGTATTGTAGTACTTAACCAAGGCCTCACTATGAATAGTACTTTAGTGGGACATATCACTGTACTCACAGTCCTTACTATATATAGTGAGGCTTTCGCTCAGCTCATCAGATCTAGACAATTGTAGGGCTTTATCGTTTCTTGAATTGGAATCCCTTCAAGAGTCTTGTTCAAATAAAGGGTGATTCCTCTCTATCACTCCCTCTCAATCAGTCTTTCCCTTTCCTTCTCTCTTTGCCTCTCCTTCACCCTTTCTTTTTGCCTCTCTCTCCCTCACACTCACCTTTCTTTTCCCTTCTCATTCTCTCACACTTCCCTCTTCATTACCCTTCCCATTCCCTCTTTCTCACACTTTTCCTTTTTCCTTCTCTTTCCCTCAACCTTACCCTTTCTTTTTCCTTCTCTCTTTCCCTCTTACCCTTACCCATTCTCTTTCCTTCTCATTCTCTCACACCATTTCCCTTTCTTTTTCCTTCTCCTTCCCTCACCCATCCCCTTTCTTTTTCCTTCTCTCTTTCCCTCTTCCTTTTCCTTTCTTTTACCCTCTCAGTCCCTCATACATCCTCTTTCTCTTTCCTTCTCTCTCTCGAGTTGGATGGCTAGTGAGTGAAAACGTGCTTCATTTCGGCTCCGTTAAAAAGCGCAATATTGCAGGGTTTTTTCCATCGTTTTTATTAGTATTTTATATCAGTGCGCTCAGATTTGTGTGTAGTTCATTCCCATATAGTCATTCATGAAATTTTCATAAACGTTTTTAAATAATCAAGCAAATAGTAATTTCATAGTATCATATCACAGAAATCACAGGTCAAGAAACAAAACCGGTCCAAAAATGGTCAATAGAGGCAGAGGTAAGAACACTCCTGGAGCCAGACAAACAGCCCCTCAGCCTTCGCCTTCGACTTCACCCTTGACAAAGGACACGGCCCAACTGGCCGATGAAATTCTGCAAAGAATAAAGGCTGAAGTCAGTCTAGCTGTCTCTGAGGCTTTTCACGTATTCCAGGAAGAAATAGAAATGCTGAGGAACGAGAACAAGGAGCTCAAACAACGAATGACAAAACTTGAAAGTGAATGTGAGTTGAGGGTTGACGACCTGGAACAATACGGTCGTCGCAACTGTCTTCGTGTATTCGGAATCCAAGAAAAGGAGAGCGAATCGACTGATAACCTTGTTATCAACGTATTCAGGGACAAATTGCATGTGAATTTGTCTATCGACGACATCCAACGATCGCACCGTGTTGGTCGTCGTCAGCAGCCAGGACAACCGAACACCAAGGACCGCCACCGCCCCATCATCGTAAGGTTCAGCAGTTACCGTACACGACAAAAAATCTTTGCAGCAAAAAAACTTTTAAAAAACAGTGGCGTAACAATAAGAGAAGACCTGACAAGACACCGATTGGCTCTGTTCAATGCTGCCGCAGATAAATATGGAGTCAAGAACACGTGGACCATGGATGGCAGAGTGAAGTTCGTCGTCGGGCATGGAGATGCTAGGAGAATCCACACCGCTGAGCGACTGGCTGATCTTCACTAAGAGACCCAATGCTGTTCGACTGACTGTCTATTACAATTATTAAGGGTGAGTTTCTATTTACTGTTTCAATTAACAATAAATTATCATCAGTTTCTAATCATGAGTATCATACTTTCTTTATTACAGCATTATTATTTTTGATTAGGTATTCTTTCTCCTTTTTCATCAGACAATATAATAATTTCAGAATGGTATTAATGATGATGATAATAATATTAATAATTATTATTGTTATCATAGTAGTACGCCTACTTGTTCGTAATGATTGATTGTGATGTAAACATTGATTAAAACGTTCAAATGTCAAACTTAAGAGGTTTGTCCATCAATCTGTTTATTGCGACTCCTGCTGTGGCTTATTTGAATCACTTTTATTTTTATTTTTCTTAATCTTAATTTTACCTTCAACAAGAGCCTTTAGCCGTTTTTACATGCTTACTTTGTTATTATACTATTTACTAAAGAATATTCATGAATTATTATTAACAAGTCTCAGTCTCTAATAAAATATAATTACTCTAGATAATCCTTTCAAAAATTCCAAATAAGAAGTAATCAGTAAATTGAATCAAGTAGGCTATGTAATAGATACTTCTTAAATGGGATTACTAACTTTGCATCATAACTTCGTGCATCTGAACAAATATAAATCAGAAATTGCAAGTAGGGCTACTTAGCCTTTTCTTATTTATTAAAAATAATGGTCCTGAAAAGAAAGGTTTCATTTTTTTTCGTGAAGTTTCTCTGAACAGTCTAAATAGTTCAACAATCAAATAGTATGACCAGTCTGACAATCAACATTTTCTTATTGATTGGTCATTGACAATTAAATGTCTGATCCGCCAGAGACGCATTTTGTACCACTTGAATAAATAACATACGGTCGACTGCCTTTAACCAATCTTTTAGCCTATTCAAGAAATCCAGTCTCTAACAGCCTGTAACATTCATTTCGCAAATACTATGGGCCTTCATTCAGGTACTATACTACTTTGTCATATTTTCAGCCCGTTCACTTCTCTCTTTTGTCCAAGTCTCCTTCGCAACCTTTTGGTGCATCCCCCAATGTACTCAGGCTCATGCGCTCTCACTCATGCTCTCTTTCACTCACGCTTTCTCTCCTTCTATCTGTCTCTCTTCACTGAGGTCAGTTTATTTTCTTTCATTCTGCGCTTACTCTTTGATCTTTTTGTCATTCACACCCTCGTCTTTCCAAAACTCTTTTCACAAACAATATTTCTATACTTGAATGTCATGCATGTTGGATTCCCTTTTCTTCACACCGGTTTTCTTCTTGTATAATTACTGCCAAATTAATTTAAAGATCGTTAAATTGTATTACGTAATATGTTAATTCATCATATTTTATCCTCCCTCAAACATGTGTCAAATTTCCTCACTATTCATTATCCACTTTTTTCCGACTGTACTCTTCATTTTCTTTCAAATATCATGGCTTTATTCAATATTATTAATTTATTCTTATTATTATTAGTCAATTTATTTTTCAAATTCAATTTACACTAACTTTCTTTGGCCACCTTCGGGACCTAACATAATATCGAACAGAACAACTGACCACTATATTCTAAGCTTTTTACTACTTTCTTTCCTCATACACTTATTTTACCGTTCAACGGCCCTTTTCACCTCTTTTCCTTGCATTTATTATTCTCTTGTCATTCATGCTTTTTACTATTCTTAGTGACTTTTCACCTAATTTTTTTTTCTCCAATTCATTTCAATTATCATTGTCGCCACATATCTATTTTTTTTTTCTGCCCAATACCATATCGGCTTTACTCCCTCATTATCTTGTGATTTCACTGTCATTGGAAAAGCTTTATTTCGTTTGCCGTTTTCTGCCGTTATTTGCTCTCTGTTACAGCCAATACTGGAAGCGGCCTACCTGTGACAGTCGTGGATCCCATCAGCGCACCCTGGGAGACAGTACATTGGAGAGAGCTACGGAAACATCTGCTATGCATGAACACTCTGTGCTGTGACCACAACCTCAAAAGATCGCCGCCTTCCATAAATAGACTATGCAAAAACTATTCATAGATAGAACTACACAAAAACAATAGTTATTTATTTCACAGGAGCCGAAGTGATATTCTTATCACAAATGGCTAGTTCCAAATATGTTTTAAAACTAATTAGGTTTAGGTATGAATATTTTATAGTTTTTTTGCCAATATTTTCTTTATTCAGTTTGTGGGATGGGCGGTCGTCGGCTTCTGGTCTAACTGATGTCCACCCTTGGTGATGCTACTGGTCCGGCCCCAAATCTTCATAGTCCCTGTAATTACACCGATGCAGGAGCTTATCTCAACAGTCAGGTTCAAATGCATAAAAAATGTTTTAAGGCAGCACATATCAATGCTCAGTCACTCAGCTGTCATATTGACGATGTTAGAGCAATCTTTAGATTCAAAAATTTTGATATTATTGGTATATGTGAAACGTTTCTAAAACCTACAATACCAAGCTCCCTAGTAGATTTACCAGGTTATACCCTACTTCGGAATGATAGGTTGAATAAAAGAGGTGGGGGTGTTGCCATTTACATAAAAGAAAATATAAAAGCAAAAATTTTAACTCATTCTCAACCAGAGTATTCTGGACGACCTGAGTTTCTTCTTGTTGAACTATCATTTTCAGGTTCAGATAAATTATTGATAGGTGTTTGCTATCGTCCTCCTAAAATAGGTCACTTTACTGATTTTGAAACCGCGCTCCTTACATTTATGCCTTATTATAGAAATGTCTTAGTAATGGGAGATATGAATACTGACTTGAATATGACAAATCCCAACTTTGACTACACTCAATTAACTACTATATTTCAATGCCTCAACATGACTATACTCCCTCTGAACCCAACTCATCACACTGCTGAATCTGACACGTTTATAGATCTGTTAATTGTAAGTGATCCAGATGAAGTTTTAGACAAAGGACAAATTCCAGTTCCGGCCATATCAGGGCATGACTTAATTTACTGTGTTCTATCTCACAGAGCTCCAAAACCTGAACAAAAATATATAACTTATAGAGACTTCAAGAATATGAACAATACAGCCTTCTTTTCTGATGTTGCACAAACCCCATGGAATCGAATTGAAACTCTAACTTCAGTTGACGAAATGGTTGAAACTCTGGAGACTATGATACTGGACGTTTATGACAGACATGCACCGATTGTGACAAAAAGAGTAAATAGGAAACAGCCGGTCCCTTGGATTACCCAAGAAATCTTACAGTTAATGGCCCTTAGAGACCACGCACACAGACGAGCTAAGAGACAAAATGACTTGGATAGCCTCAATGACTACCGTCATCTTCGTAATAAGGTGAAACAGCAGTTAAGAAATTCCAAAATGAGGTATTTGAATTCCTTACTGACAGATAATGGGAAAAATACAACTGAGCTCTGGCGAGGGGTTAAAAAATTTGGTTTAGGTAAACAGAAGGCCCACACGCCTGTTGACCTGCCATTGAATGACATTAATGAATTCTTTGTTTCCCATTCAAGAACAAATGTTGAAACTGTTGTAAAATGTCATTTAGAAATGCTGAATAATCAAGCAATTGATGCACCTAGCCCAGTAAATCAAAAATTTACCTTTCATGAAATCTCTCAAGCTGACACCCTGAAAGCCATTCAACATATAAAAACTAATGCTACAGGGTCTGACAAAATATCAATACAAATGATTAAGAAAATCCTTTTTGCAGTTTTGCCTGCAATAACATCTATCTTCAATGCATCTATTCTCACTGGTACCTTCCCTAAAAAGTGGAAATATGCCCTAGTTCGTCCTCTAAACAAAATTTCATCACCCACTAAAGTTCAAGACTACAGACCAATAAGTATACTACCCGCCCTTTCAAAAGTACTTGAGAGAATAGTTCATTCTCAGGTTACTAGTTTCATAGAAATGAACAGCCTGCTTCATGATTACCAGTCTGGTTTTCGTAAGCACCATTCAACAGAAACAGCTTTATTACGAGTCACAGATGATATAAGACTAGCAATGGATAAGCAGAAATGTACTATTTTATGTCTTTTTGATTTCTCTAAAGCTTTTGATACAGTAAATCATGACATCCTATTTGCCAAGTTACGTCTTTTAGGATTTTGTGAAGAAGCAATTTCATGGTTTTGTTCATACCTCAGTAATAGAGAGCAATGTGTTATAGTTGGAGAAATCAGGTCAGATTCAAAAACTGTTATACAGGGAGTACCACAAGGTTCCATTCTAGGCCCACTTCTCTTTACTCTATATGCAAATGACCTTCCTTCCTCAATTCAGTCTTGTAAGTATCATACTTATGCTGATGATCTCCAAATTTACCTTAGTTGTCATAAAAACCAATTAGATGAAACAATAGCAATTGTTAATAGAGATATTTCAAGAATAACTGAATGGACGAAAAAGAATGGCTTGAAACTCAATCCCAGTAAGACTCAATCAATGATAGTAGGATATTCACGTCTTATAAATAATATAAATTTTGATTCTATTCCTAAAATAGAGGTTGATGGACTACCAGTACATTATTGTGACTCAGTTAAAAACCTAGGTATAACAATGACTAATAAACTTGACTGGACAGATCATGTTACTGGAACTTGTAAGAGGGTATTTGCTGCAATGCATTCATTGAAAAAGATGCAGGATGATATTCCAAGACATCTTAGACTTCTACTGATCAGATCCCTCATTTTCCCATATTTTTCATATTGTAATTCAGTTATCAATGATATGACTGTCACTTTAAATGCCAAACTACAACGAAGTTTGAATTACTGTCTCCGGTTTGTATATTCTCTCCAAAGACATGAACATATAACAGATTATTTTATACAGAGCTCCACTCTCAAACTACCAGAACAGAGGATCATTAGAATCACAAAACTGGTCAACAACATATTGAAAAATGGTAGTCCAAAATATTTCAAAAATGATTTTAAATTTGTATCAGAAGGTAGAGGTGATAATGTTACATTTACTAGAAGAGGTGACAGAACCTTACGAACTCCAATACATCGCACGGAGATCTTTAATAAATCATTTGTTGTAAGCGGTTGCCGGTATTGGAACTTGCTTCCTACTGATTTGAAGAATTTGGAGAGTCGGACCCGTTTTGCTTCTTTGCTGAAGAAGCAATTTCTGGAACGGATGTCTGCGACTGTTCGGCCCTGAGCTGATTTCATGAAAATTTTGGCAAACCCCCTAGTTAAGTAGTTTGTATGGATGTGTGTTTTATATTTTTAAAAATAAATTTAAAAAGTTTTAATATAATTAATCAATATTTTATATCTTGTGTGTGTGTGTGTGTGTGTGTGTGTGTGTGTGTTTGTTCTCTCATTCGAGCAGTTTTAAAGTAGCTACAGACTATTATTAGTTGGTTTCTATATATATATATATTTTTTTAATGATCTAAATAATTGTATAAATTTCAAGTTATAAATGTATTCCAAATTCGTAAGCTAGAATTAAGATATATTACCTAAGGTTAAGTTAAGAATGGACGAATTTTGTCCAGACTTCGCCATTTTATGTAAATACGTCACTGGGATTTTCTTCAGTTAAAATTAATATCATTTGCTGTACATTTGCTACCTATGCGACGGTAATAATGCTAAATTTAAAATCATTTAAGAAATTTTGTAAATTTACATAAATAAAGTGTTCTAATCTAATCTAATCTAATCACTCTCACTCACCCTTACTTTTTCCCTTTCTCACCCTCACCATTACCCTATATTTCTCCTTCTCTCTTTCCTTCCACTTTCAAGGGCCCTCCGTTGTCTTCAACCCTTCCGCTTTGGTCAGCAATTATCACCGGTTGCTTTTACCTGTCAAATTCCATTTGCTCCTAAACAAATCTAGCTGGACTTGAAGTTGATGGCGTCTGTGTTCAATGCGTCTGTCTACCACAGGATTGGATTAGGTTTTTGAGAGGGTTGTTAGGGTAGAGTGAACATTAAAAAAGGAGACTTAGAAAAAATTGAAGCCTAAAACTGGTGTCTTGTTTGAGTTCAATTTATGAACACTGATACAATTCAATCTGGATTTCTAGAATGTGCAATAACCTATCTACAAATTAAAGACATTTCAATTCATTTAGTCTCTTTTTTCATATCCCTCTTCGTCCTCCCCCTCCTCCCCATCCCCTCCTCGTCCTCCTCCTCATCATCATCTTCATCCTCCTCCTTCTTTCCTTCTTCCTCCTCCTACTTTTTCTTTTTCTCTTTTTTCTTCTTTTTCTTTTTTCTTTCTCATTTTCCATCGCATTCTTATTCTTCTCCGACATCAATCCCTTATTCTCCATCTTCGTCGACAGATAACAGCAAGTAGCTTAGTAATAAGGCTTATAAAATTTGATGTACGGTAGTGATTTTTTATATGTTTGATAGTTGATTTCTCTGAGGTTGAAGGCTTAATATATTATGAAAAATAAGACGAAATTGTCACAACCACATTTATTAAAACTTCGAGAAACTAGTTTCGGTTGTTACACCATTATCAATCTCAATCAAACTGAAAAACTGAAGTACAGAGAAGCCTTATATATACTATACATGAAATGATACTATTGGCTAAGAGGGAAAGAGGCTGACCTTAATCGGACGTTGTGATTGGTTGTCAAGTCACGCGTCCTGGTGGGAGGAGTAACAAGCAAAAATACGAGTCAAATCAATAACTAAACAATGTGAACATCAAGAAAGTAACAAAAAATTTGTAATAAGGCTAGAATTTAATCAAATTAAAATAAAAAATTCTTTTAAAAATTAGAAGCTCACTGAAATGCAATCAAGGTCAACTGAGAAATACACATAAGAATTGCTTTTTAAAAATAGGCTGGAATTATAATGAAACCAAGTTAGTTGTATTGAATTGGTTAAAATAAATTTGGTCATTTAAATTAGTTATGGAATCGTTTTTTACCAACTTAGTTATCTCCAAAGCTTCTAAAATGTTCAATTGTCTGCCTTTGCCAATCAAATGCAGAAATTCAACATTTTCTTCAGCCTTGAACTTGTGTCCATTATTAATGAGATGTTCTGCAAAATTTGAATCTCCTTTTTGGGTTTTCCAATCCCTGATATGTTCATTTACTCTACATTTGAAACTTCTACCAGTCTGACCCACATAACAAGCATTACAATCACCGCAATTCAATTTATAAACCCCACTTTTATCCCAGATATCAATTTTGTCTTTACTACACCCAAATAAGCTCTTTAAAATTGGTTTGGTTTGAAAAGCTACATCAAAACCGTTCTTTTTCAGTTGTTTTCCTAATTTATCTTTTTAAAAAGCAATTCTTATGTGTATTTCTCAGTTGACCTTGATTGCATTTCAGTGAGCTTCTAATTTTTAAAAGAATTTTTTATTTTAATTTGATTAAATTCTAGCCTTATTACAATTTTTTGTTACTTTCTTGATTTTCACAGTGTTTAGTTATTGATTTGACTCGTATTTTTGCTTGTTACTCCTCCCACCAGGGGGCGTGACTTGACAACCAATCACAACGTCCGATTAAGGTCAGCCTCTTTCCCTCTTAGCCAATAGTATCATTTCATGTATAGTATATATAAGGCTTCTCTGTACTTCAGTTTTTCAGTTTGATTGAGATTGATAATGGTGTAACAACCGAAACTAGTTTCTCGAAGTTTTAATAAATGTGGTTGTGACAATTTCGTCTTATTTTTCATTATGGATACCTTCCACAATATCACCTTCGCCATTACTAAGAAAGCTTAATATATTATTCTTCAAGTTGTACATCTGGTTGAAGAAGATTATATTATCAGGCTCCCTTCATTTTATTTAGTGGTATTTTTGATTGCCAGTTCATATTTGTCCAAGAGGATTGGTGTATGAGCTGTCAGGTTGCACCTGATCAAGTTCAGGGCCTGTTTTTTAGGCTGTTTTTATGTTTTTTTTGTTTATGACTGTTTTTAGGCAGCCGTGACCAACTGGCTTAGCGTAGCCTCCGTAGACAAAAAATGATACAAAGAATAATAAAAAAAACCTATAGTTGTACATAGTTTAAAGTGGGGTCATTTTTACAGAATCGCTGAAATACTGTCACTACTAGCATAAGCGCATTGATGAGTGTGCGGTCATTGACCTCTCCTTCCCGTCTCGCCATTTATCCCCCTCTACCTCACTCAAGCCATTCATTTCCACTGGGTCACCAATGCCAAGGTCAGTCAGCTGACTCAAGCCTCTGCTTCAACTCTCCCTTTAGCGCCTTCTCTTGACTTGTGGGACTCTTGAAATGCCTTTATGAATACATTACATTTCAAGAGTCACTCGAGTCAAGAGAAACTGAAGAAATGTTGATAAATGCGGGCACTAGAGTTCTATTGTTTAGTATAGTTCTATTGGTTCAATTACTTTACAGAATCTTGAAGGATTTGAGAGACCAACTGAGTTTTATAATGAATTAGTGTTGTTAAATAATGTTTTTTTTTACATAAATAGTTCATTTTTATAGGTAATAAACCCCTATGTCCATTTTTCTATTTGGCATAGGCCTCATCCAGAACTTAAAATAATAGTGTGTTTATCATAAAAAAGGTTTATAATACAATTTTCTTTTTACATTAATAAATTTTGATTTTCCTATAGAAACTTGACTTTCTATTGGCCATAGGCCTCCCACAGAGCAGTGAAACTGGGTTTAAATAAAGCTGTACTACAGGTTTATATTTTTAATTTTTTTTGTCCTTCAAGAAAATTTTAACAGTTTTAAATAAAATAAATTAATTATTTCTCATTATTTGTAAAGACAAGGAACGTTAAGCTAATTAATACGTATAAGTAGCAAAGACACAAATACGCTAATTAATACGTATAAGTAGCACTATATAAAAATAGCATTGAAAACATTTCAATGAACTTGTAACTAATGCTAGTTTTAAATTTAGTTTCTAACTAATGTTAAAAACTAGATAAAAATAAAATAATTAGGCTTGAATCAAAGAATCAAAGATTGAGTTTTTTAATGATTCAAATTTGTTAATTTTTGCTAGATTTATCAATTATGATTTGTAAGTGTACTTTGGGTTGCGAACTTGACAACTAGTAAGCTATTGAAATTTCATCTAATACTTCGTCTTTTAATCAATCAAGGTTCACAACAACCACAAAAAATAGAAATACTAAGAAAACTAGTTCGTAGCCTATAAATGTAGCCTATACAATCAACAGGACGCTGTTCAATGTTTCACAGTTATGAAATTAATGTTGGTATGAAATCACGGTGATTTTATTTCGGTGGGCTTATCAAGTTGGAGCATACACAGATTGTCACTCATCACACCGATATAGTAGCTTTGTCACGTGTTATCTCGTCCAATAACGTCTAAACTACAAGTAGATGAAACCATGAAACAACGTCTACTGCTTTACCGTCACTCAATAACAGAATTCCCGGCTATCACCAGCACAGACCTAGACATAGACATGGAAATAGAGAGTCCTGACATGTACAGGATGGGGGCGTTAAACCTGCCGAAAGTAATAAACAATGTCATATGCGGCGTAATAGATTTTGCACGTCAAATATGTTGGAACAGCCTGTTAGGTTGGTATCAAAAGCATGTCAGTTTGGAAATTGAAATTTCTGGTCGCCGTGATGCGAAAATTGTGTTGCTAGCCGGTCTCAATGTGGTGTTAAATGGGTTGCAAATATTGATCCTCTGCTATTGATGTAAATTGTGTATTGGATAGACTCGTCCAGACCGCGAGAGCTAGAGTGAGACCGATTAAAAGCAGTATAGAGCATTGCATTTTCTTCTAGCTGAAATTCCCAGTTCTGACCGAAAGATTTTACCTCGGGCTACTCCCGTGTTTCGGAGGACACGTTAAGCTGTCGGTCCCGGCTGCCTAAAAACAGTCGTTAAGTCACGTCAGAGGCCCTGAACTTATTCAGGTGCGACCTGATAACTCTGACACCAGACCAGAGCCAGCCAGGTCACACGATATTATTATTATTATTACACTTACACTAGTAGGCTTATAGCTACCATGCTGTATCTTCTTGTCTAAATAGTGAAGATGAAGTATACATTGGTCATTTTTATTGTTTTAATATCAAATTATTTAAAATTTATGTAATGTCTTGTATATGATGTCAACTCATCCATTTTCATTTTTACATGTTTTTTGCCAGTTGTATTGTTTTTCTGTGTTCTACTTTTGACATTTCGTGTCACATAAGCATTGCTCTGTTTGTGACTTGATGTGAAGTGACTTGTGAATGAAATAAAAATGATATAAATAAAGTTGTTCTGTTTTGTAATTCGCGCCCAAGAATAAGAAGGGTGTTTGCACAGTGGAGCATTCAATGCTGGATGAAGTTTCTTATTTTAAAAGAGGGGTTCGGGGGAACTCCCACGGGAAGTTATTGAAAATTAACCCCTCAAAAATCATATTTTAAGTGATTCTAGTCATGAATTCATTCATTTTAACATTATTTCAACCCACATTATTCGTTAAAGTGATTTTTATCTATAATTTTGGCAACATTATGAATCCAGTGCTAAAAATGTATTGCTCAAGTACACAAACTTAAAAGCAGGCCTACTTGAAACTATTCTAACTACTTGAAAATATTTTCATACGTGGTCTCCCATCGACTGATTGGGTCAATACAATAGTTTACTGTACTTGGAAATTCAATTTGTAATGGAGGTTCGAGGTATTCCACCAAAACGTTTTTGAAAAATAGCCCCTCTAAAAACAAATTTTAGCTATTCAAGACACCTTCCCTGATTCTGTTGTAAAAAATTGTCTTTCAAGACTTGTTAAAATTCCAAAATTTCTTTTGTCTTTGGGGGGAGATCTAACCCCCTGATTCTTCCATAGTTTCTTCACTGGGTAAAAAATATTTTTGCTATGTATTTTGGCTAGTCACTATAGGTAGTGCACACTTCCCAAAGAGAGGAGAAATTCTTCTCTACTAGCCTCGTTGTGGGCTACCAACATCGCATTTTGGGATACAGAAAGGCACAATCCACACTTGATACATTGCTCTGTGTCCGGCGGTATATCGGTATATAATATCTCAAATAATAATAATATAATATTTTTTATTTCGCCAAAATACAAAAATACAAATAAAAGAAAATTCACGATATAAAGTGTATAACACATTTTTGGCACAGTCAGCAAAGTAAATACTTGAGCGCTGGCTGTGAGTTCATTCAATAATATTACTAGTAAACATAGAAAGCTCGTGAAATGAGAGAAATCAATAATGAATTTAAAGGTAAAGTATAATATATAAATAATTGTCTAAGGAATGCAATCAATATGACTGACTTGCTTTTGATATTTAATTATCATTATGATTTCACCACAAGTTAAACTGTTAATATTTTTATCAATGATATTCACATTCTCACTTTTTTATTTTATGACCACATAGGATCACTTTAGTCTCTCTGGTTAGTTCTCCTTTTATGGTTGTTCACTTCGCTTTTCTTTATCTCCCAATACCTTTTCATTCTGTCAGATCTTGCCTTTCTTAATTCATCTGAACAAACCTTTTCCCTTCGATTAACTGTTTCTATTGATAAATTGTTCTTTTTGTCTTTAACTGTTTCCCTGTAAATCATTGTGCGATCTTCAACATCATTCATAGTTGAATTTAGGTCTGCTATGTCTTTCTTTATCTCCGCAAACCATGGGATTGTCGCTCTTTCTGTTTCTGCACTCAAGAATTTTTCTATGATTTTCCTTAATAATCGATTTTCTGGAGTTCTGAGTAATATTTGCAAAGTAAGAAATTCTATTTTTGCGCATTGCGTCAGTTATTCGTTCTATTTCTTTATAAATCTGTTTGTTTGGTAAAAGTCTGAACTGGTTGTAATAGAAAAAAACCCCATTAAAAAATAAATTGACTAATATTCCTTGTAGGAAAACACCTATGCAATAAAAATAAGAAATTAGGATCGTTCTCATTCAGCCTTAATGACTGTGTAAGAGGATTTGTCAATTGGATGGCTTTGGAAGTAGTTTATCTGATGTGAGTTAAGAGGGAGCAACATCTTATCATCGTCATCATCATCATCATCATCAACATCATAAAAGGGCCGAGCTGATTGGACCTAAATTGGCCAATCATCGATGGAGACACTGAGCCGGATTGGCCTGTCAACAGCTTGTCAAGACCAATCTCTTTATTCAGTCTATCTCAGCCATAGAAAAATTTGTTTATTGGACAGATCAAGACGCTTGATCAAAGATTATATTTATTTTTACCTCATCCTTGATCTGGGTAATGGATCAGTGATTATCTTTGATCTTATTATCTCTAAATGAAGCTCAAGATACTTCATCAAAGATTATTTTTATTTTTCACTCATCCTTGATCTGAGTTGTTGATCAGTGGTTATTTTTGATCTGATTATCTCTGAATAAATTCACTTATAGAGGTCTTTAAAAGAATAATACAGATGTTGTCAGAACCACTAAATAAATTAACATTGGAGATACTATTGTTTCGGCAGTCACGTTATTGGTTGAGTTCATGGGAGCCTTACCGTTTACAAATATTGAATTTTACCGGAAATCAAGGCGTCTGATTGGTTTATTCAAATACATAAACATTAAATAGACCAATCAGACGCCTTGGATTCAGGTAAAATTCTATTTACCTGTAAACGATGAAGCTCCCATGAATTGTCTACTTAAATACAGATTAGCCCAATGTTTAGTCTTAGTTTGATAGAGATGGGAAGTGATAGCCGTGAGCCATAGCAGGTATCTGTTCACTCAGATGAAGATAAGCTACGAACTCCTGGACCCTCTTTGTGAGGGTAACGGATTGGATTGGCCTGCAAAAAATACTCTGTTCTCTTCTGTAAAATGATTTCCCGGTGATTCGGAACCCACCTGAAACTGTATGTTCAACTCATCAATCACCATCATCCAATTCATTACCCACGCACAGGTCTGAGACCTATGTGAGATTCATCCTCCGAAAAACAATTATTTAAAATAATTTGAGATTTCAATACAATCAAACATGAAAACCTCAACGCTTGTACTGTGAAATACATAAAGTGGGTGATTGAGCATAGCATCAGCCTTCCTAATATTCTTCAAGTTTTTTGTATTTGGAATGAACCAGCTGTGCAATGTTTTGATTTTAACTAACCAAAACTAACCTAGAGCCAATATTGAAAATCTGTTTTACATCATAATTATTTTTGTATTTGAAAAAACACTCTGTTCTCTGCTGTAAAATGATTTCCCGGTGATTCGGAACCCACCTGAAACTGTATGTTCAACTCATCAATCATTACCAATTCATTACCCACGCACAGGTCTGAGACCTATGTGGGATTCATCCTCCGAAAAAAATTATTCGAAATAATTTAAGATTTCAACACAATCAAAAATGAAAACCTCAAAGCTTACACTGTAAATACATGAAGTGTGCCATTGAGCAGAGCCTTCGTAATATTCAAGTTTTTTTTTTGTATTCGGAATGAACCAGCTGTGCAATTTTAACTAGGCAAAACTAACCTAGAGCCTATAGTGAAAATCTGTTCTACATCATAATTATTTTTGTATTTAACCCCCAAACTTCAAAATCAATAGCGATCTCACTTGGACTATGAGGAAGCTGCATACCAAGTTTCAAGAGTCTAGAATCTTCATTTCAAGCGCTAGGGCACAGTCGGACAGACGGACAACGGTACGATTTCAATAAGATTCTGTCGGGTCCTACATCTATGCCATCAGATATATGCTACAATCAGAGTACAGAACTGTCTTCTATTGTACAATTGGAAGCGATAGCCGAGTGCCGTAGCAGGTATCTGTTCAATCAGAAATAAGCTACGAAACTCCTGGGCGCTCTTTGTTAGGGTGACCGATTAGATTGGCCAGCAAAAAGGGCTCTGTTCTCTGCTGTAAAATCACTTCCTGGTGGTTCGGAACACACCTAAACCTGTAGGTCAAACTCATCAATCACCATCATCCAATTCATAGGTCTCAGACCTATGTGAGTTTCATCCTCCGAAAAAAAATGTATGCTATTAAATGATAACAAACTAATTTTTTTGATGACGGATAACAGAAAGGGGCGACTAAATCCGGATTCTACTGCTGTATTACTCATTGATGAAAGAATTCAAAGTAACATTGAAACCCTAGAACGAATAAATTTGTCCAATATTAATAATAAATAACTCAATGACAATTTAAAGTGAAATTGAAACCCTAGACCGAATAAATTTATCTGATATTGTTCGGAGGTTGACAGCCGGAAAGGCAGAGAGTGAATTTCGCCCAGACTGTGGCAAGAGAGCAACTCCACCAACCGTGAAACTAACTGTCACCTGTAGATGGGCCCCCCTTCGTAGGGGGGGGGGGGGATGAGGGCCCTCTTTCGAAGGGGGGTCTCTGGAAAGCATTTTCAATCCCTGCTAACCAACTGTGACCCCAACTGCAGCGCTCTGTTCAACAGCTAACAAGTGCTATTGGAAAACATCGGAGAGGGACAGAGATAGTGACTAATTTATCCGACTGTAATAAAGTGTAGCCACATTCACCTCATGTGTAGTTTTCAGCTTTTAGAGCACGTTTTAAGCTTACAGTTTCAAAGTAACTGTTGTAGAATTAATCACTAAGCTCATGCCTAAATTGGAACGTAGGATTGGTGATTTTATGTGGAGCTCAGAAATGAATTGGAATTTTCGCTTCTAACTAGTAACTAACTTTCAACTACTGTACTAAGCTCGGGCGCAAATTAAAACGCAGGCTTGGTGATTTTTTGTGGAGCTCAGAAATGAATTTAAACTTTCGCTTCTAACTAGTAACTAGCTTTTAACTACTGTACTATGCTCGGGTGCAAATTAAAACTCAGGCTTGGTGACTTTTTGTGGAGCCCAGAGATGAATTGGAACTTTCGCTTTTAACTACAGTAGTAATTAACATTTAACTACTGTACTAAGCTCGGGTGCGAATTGAAACTCAGGCTTGGTGACTTCTTGTGGAGTTCAGAGATGAAGTGGAACTTTCGCTTCTAACTAGTAGGCCTAACTAATTTTCAACTACTGTACTAAGCTCGGGAGCGAATTGAAACTCAGGCTTGGTGACTTTTTGTGGAGTACAGAGATGAATTGGAACTTTCGCTTCTAACTAGTAACTAGCTTTTAACTACTGTACTATGCTCGGGTGCAAATTAAAACTCAGGCGTGGTGACTTTTTGTGGAGCCCAGAGATGAATTGGAACTTTCGCTTTTAACTACAGTAGTAATTAACATTTAACTACTGTACTAAGCTCGGGTGCGAATTGAAACTCAGGCTTGGTGACTTCTTGTGGAGTTCAGAGATGAAGTGGAACTTTCGCTTCTAACTAGTAGGCCTAACTAATTTTCAACTACTGTACTAAGCTCGGGTGCGAATTGAAACTCAGGCTTGGTGACTTTTTGTGGAGTACAGAGATGAATTGGAACTTTCGCTTCTAACTAGTAACTAGCTTTTAACTACTGTACTATGCTCGGGTGCAAATTAAAACTCAGGCGTGGTGACTTTTTGTGGAGCCCAGAGATGAATTGGAACTTTCGCTTTTAACTACAGTAGTAATTAACATTTAACTACTGTACTAAGCTCGGGTGCGAATTGAAACTCAGGCTTGGTGACTTCTTGTGGAGTTCAGAGATGAATTGGAACTTTCGCTTCTAACTAGTAGGCCTAACTAATTTTCAACTACTGTACTAAGCTCGGCCGCGAATTAAAACTCTGGCTTGGTGACTTTTTGTGGAGTTCAGAGATGAATTGGAACTTTCACTTATAACTAGTAGGCCTAACTAATTTTCAACTACTGTACTAAGCTCGGCCGCGAACTAAAACTCTGGCTTGGTGACTTTTTGTGGAGTACAGAGATGAATTGGAACTTTCGTTTCTAACTTTGATTAACTTCTATGCTCGGGTGCAATGAAACGCAGGTTTGGTGACATGGCCCAAAACTTTCTGGCAATGTTTTAAAGACTCAACATGGAGACAAGTCAGTTTGACAGATATTCTAAAACAGCCTAGTGGTCGTTTAATTTGTGTGAGATGTACTGTTAAACATATAATCAACCTATCTCGTTTTAAAAATATAATATTTTATTATATAATGTTGTTATGAATAACATTATATATTATTCATTTTATTGATGTAATCATATGATTATTTCAGATTGGATACCTACCTCAACATCACTTGAGGTAATTAATAATCACTTCTTTATTGGCAATTCATTTTATTTTGTAATATTATTTTTTATCTTGTCATATTTATAATTATTATATTGCTCATTTTGTATTTTCTAAGATTGTTTGTAAAAGTTTTGTTTCTGCCAATAAACAATAAACTTCTGAGTAACATTGAGTAGCTCTTACATTTATAATGTATGTTGAGTTGAGATATTTGTAATAAGGATTGATTGTGGAACATCAATTCACTTTTTTTATAAACATTATGACTGATTAGAGCTAGCGAGCTAGCCTTACTGGAGATTATCCCAGAAAGCTATTAATTTGTGAATTTCTATCCAATCTAATTGAATGATGAAACTCTGGTAATCTTAGCAGTTTTTCTCCATGAATATTAAGGATATGGTTACTACTTTAAATGAGGTCTTATTGAAATCGTGCCGTTGTCCGTCAGTCCGTCTGTGCTCTAGCTCTTGAAAGGAAGATTCCAGACTCTTGAAACTTGGTATATAGCTTCCTCTTCCTCATAGTCCGAGTGAGATCCCTATTGATCTTGGAGTTTGGGGGTCGAATAGAAAAATAATTATGATGTAAAACAGATCGTCACTGTAGGCTCTAGGCTAGTTTTTGCTAGTAAAAATCAAAGCAATGTACAGCTGGTTCATTTGGAATAAAAATTAATTTGAAGAATATAACGAGGGTTGCTACTTAGTCCAATTTTTAAAGTGCAAGCGTTGACGTTTACATGTTTGATTGTGTTGAAATCTTTTCTCAAATTATTTAAAATCGACAAATTGAAAAAAGAAGAAAATATGGTGGCATGAGATATAATATGAGATTGACAAAACTGTTTTTCAAGAACTGCTGAAGAGCATTTCTTCTTCTGAATCGGGAAGCATTAGGATGTTTATAAAAATCAAAGATGTTGAATGGTGCATATGCCTATCAGTATAACTGATGATAATAATAATAATAATTACTATTTTATGTAAATTCTTCGGGTCCATGGATACTCCATTGTATCGGTTTATCAACACTAAGCGCATGTCTGATGGACATTTTGAGAACCAGTATTTCAGCGACGAGTAATAACAAGCAACAAGCCACATCCTCCAAAAATACCAGAAAGCACGAGTTCCGTTTCAAATAATGCAGAGCTGTCATTTCAGTCTGGGCGTCGCGTCTAAAATGTTTCTTGGAATGTTAAGTTCCTCCCTCACTGCCGTTTTTGCTTTTGGCTCGAACAAATTCGTACGAACAATTAGACGCTCGTACCAATGAACACGAACACACACGAATAACGAACGCGTAACGCATGATGTACAGCCACGACGAGCGAAGATACTAAATGAGAAACGCCCTCGTGATTTATTCACCGCAAAGCGGATGACTCAAAAATATCCTCATCCTAATTTCTCTTCTTCTCCTTCTTTTCCTGCTTCTACTCCTTCCTCTTCTTCTCCTTTACATCCTTCTTTTTCTTCATCCTGCTTCTTCTTCCCCTTTTTTCTCCTTCTTCTTCTCCTCTTCCTCCTACTAATCATCCACCTCCTCCTCACCACCTGCTCCACCTCCTACTCCACCACACTCTTTCTTCTTCTTCTCCTCCTCTTCCTTCCCCATCACTTCCTCCTCCTTCATCATCATCATCTTCTACCCATGCTCCACCCCATCCTTTATGCCAATCTTCTTCACCTCCTATTCCTCCAGACACTCCTCCTCCTCCGTCTTCTGACTGAAAACTATCCTCATTCTCATTTTTCTTCTTTTTCGTTCTCCTTCTTCCTACACCCCCTCCTCCTCATTCTCCTACTCCTACTCCTTCTCTTCCTCCTCCTCCTCCTCCTCCTACTCCTGCTCCTCCTCCGCCTCCTCCTTCTCGTTCTCCTTTTCCTCTTCCACCTTCTGTTTCCTCTCTATTATTCTCCTACTCCTGCACCTCCTCCGCCTCCTCCGCCTCCTCCTCTTCCTTCTAGTCCTTTTCCTTCTTCTTCTTCTTCCTCCTCCTCCTCCTCCTCCTCCTCCTCCTCCTCCTACTCCACCTCCTCCTCCTCCTACTCCACCTCCTTCTCCTCCTCCTCCTCTCACAAATCGCTTCAATCCTAATCCTACTCCTCCAGTTCCTCCTCCTGCTCCTCCTCTTTCGCTCCCTAATCCTTCAAAACTTAATCCTCCAATTCCTCCTCCTCTTCCTTATACTCCTCCAAACACTCCTCCTTCTTCTTTTTTCCTTCTTCTTCTTCTTATTCTTGCTTCTCCTTTTCCTCGTTCTTCATCCTGCTTCTTCTTCCTCCTCCTACTCCTTCTGCTTCTCCTCCTCTCACTAATCCTTCAACTCCTAACCCTCCACTTCCTTCTCATCCTCCTCATCTTTTTTAACTTTTTCCTCCTCCTCCTTCTTCTTATTCTTTTTTCTCCTTTTCCTGTTTCTTCGTCCTGCTTCTTCTTCTTCTTATTCGTCCTCCTTCTCCTCCTGTTCTGCTCCTTCCCACACTAATCCTCCAAATCCTAATCGTCCTCCACCTCCTCCTCCTCTTCCTCCTCCACCTCCTCCTCCTCTTCCTCCTCCTCATCCTCCTTATCATCATCATCATCATTCACATCCTAAACGTCCTCCTTCTCCTCTTTCATCTCCATTTTCTACACCTTCTCCACCTCCTACTGCACCTCCTCCTTCCTTCCTTTTCTCGCTTGTTCTTCATCTTCTTCTTCCTCACAACATGATAGCTGACTACTCTTGAGAACGCACGAGTCGAATTACTAATTTCGAAAGCCATGTAACTGTGGAAGACCAAAATACTACTTGGTGATTACTGGAGTCTCCACCCTAATATTTAAGTCATGTATGTCAAGTCTAAGCACTTATTATCGCGGAATTCCCTTTTGTTGAGGAACTATTTATATATAGCTTGAGAGTTGAGAATAGTGAATGTGTTAGGTTATGGTTGATAAAGTTAGTAGTTTGCCGTGGAATGTTTTCAAATCTTAAGATTATTGATTAATTCGATTTTAAAAAATTGGAAGCTTTAATATGAGCTATACTGTACTACATAACTTGGCTTGATAATTAATAAATATTTATGCATTATTATTATTATTATTATTATTATTATTATTGTTATTTTTGAATAACATAAATCTCCATTTTACTGGGTAAGAGGGTGGCATTGGCTAATTTAGGTATTTTATTTCTATTTTCTATTTTGGTATATTTAGGAAGCTCCTTACTGTTGATGTTGTGCACAATACGGCAGCTTTCTGCGTTATTATTACTATAATTATCACTATTATTATTATTATTATTACTATAATTATCACTATAATTATTATTATTTATTTATTTATTGTGACATTATCATTCTTTTTATGTATAATCTTCATCATTCTAAAGCATTATTAAAATTTCAGGGCGAATATTAAAGTACAGTGATTTTTAAAATTGAAGTAAGATGGAGTAGATAGAGAAGAAGGCGCTGGAGGAGGAGTAGTAGGAGAAAGGAGAAGAGAAAGAGAAGAAAAACAGAAGAAGAAAGATGTCACGGGAGACCGACAGGTAGACTTGACAGGTGACATTTTGGCACGTGGCAGAACAGAATAAAGAAAACTTAGAGAACGAATTGTGTGAGAAGACGGAGAAGAAAAGAAAAGAAGTGAGAAGAATAGAAAGGAAAAAGTTGGGGTGGAAAGATATTCGAAAGAGCACTTATAAACCCGAAGACGTCTGCCAGCTTCCTGAGTTGTTTCTATTAATACAATTATTTACATGCTTTTTCCTACTCTAACAAGATTATTGTAATGCGTTAGTGAGTTTGATTCTGATTTCCATTTTTTTCCATTTATTTTAATTCTTGATGATGCCCACATGAGTCCGAGACTTGTGCGTGGGTAATGAGGTGAATGATTACATATAAATGCCTGACGGTGGAGCGGGATTCGAACCCACGACCACTAAACGACAGCAAGCTGAAGTTGCGACGCCCCAACCAACTGAGCTAAGCGGCTCGCCAACTGCTTGCGTTTTTATTTGGGTTTGAGTGGTTTGAAGTTTGATATGTTTCACATTTTGAAGATTGTATGGAGTAAAGGGAATGTATTGAAGGTTTGAGACTTGTGCTTATGCGGGTAATGAAGTATATAATACATTGCTGCTTATGATGTCGTCATACAGAAATAGAAATCAAACCCATAACCGCTGGAGTAGCACTCAGGCAGAGATTAGCACCCTAACCGATTACTGCAACAGCTATTTTGGAATCACTGTAACATATTTGATATAAAGTATTTTTTGAGAGAACGAATTGATTTATAATTTTTGAATACATATTTATTGTTTCACATTAAAATACTACCATTTGAAACCTTAATGATTAACTTTGTTGCTGCTTTTAGGTAGATATCATTTATACTAAACCTTTTAATGACTAACTTTCAGGTAGAAATTCATAATTTTGAATTTTTTTATCGTAACAGTCTGTGATGTTAACATTAATAACTGTTTCACAAAAATTCATAGGTAAAATTTCCATTTAATTATTACAGTATTTTCCCGAATAAGCCTCAATTCCATGCATTGGTGGAAATTTGAGGAAAATGATGACATCAAATGCCAAGCAATGCCAGAACCATGGGTCAGCCGTATATCAGTCAGCTAAGGTACTCCTAAATAAATTGTTTTTTTTTAGAAATGATCATTTGAATGTAGGACTACCCCAAATTACATGCATATGGCTCTTTTATGTTATTCTTACTTTGATATAAACTGAATATTGATGGGCAAATATGATTATTATGTAGACAAAATATGATAATTGACAATTTACAGTTTTAATTTTGTGAAAAGCAGTTTTGGTCAGTAGCCTGCTGTATTTCACATTGATTGTAATTTAGACATGATAATCACTGTCAAACTTATGAAAAATTTCCAATTTTTTCTATCTGATAATTTATTATTGAAAAAAAAAATCAAGATAAATAAAATAGAACCAAGATAATCAAAGTATTATTAAAATATCATTAAGAATGTCCAGAAAATTGAAGATTGCTAGAATCTATACAGAAATTTGCAGTGATTATTAAGATTAAAAATAAAATATATCCCCAACCGAAAGGAATTCCCAATACAATAAATTGGAAAATATTCTGATAATAATATGATGAAGATATATTCTTTAATTATAATAAATAATAATAATACAGTATTATAATTATAATTTTAATAAAGATAATAATCTGAGGCCAGAGAACGTATGTTGTAATTTGGACATGATAAATAAATAAATCATCACTGTCAAACTTATAGAAAGTTGCCATTTTTTTCTATCTGATAATTTATTATAAAAAAATCAAGGTAAATAAAATAGAACCAAGATAATCAAAGTATTATTAAAATATCATTCAGAATGTACAGAATATTGAAGATTGTCAGAATCTATACAGAAATTTGCAGTGAATATTGAGATAAAAAGATAGTGTTTAAAATATATGCCCCAACCGAAAGGAATTCGTAGTACTGTCTCCCAATACAATAAATTGGAAAATATTCTGATAATAATATGATAAAGATATATTCTTTAATTAATAATAATAATAATAATTCTTTATTTGCCAAAATATAAAAAATACATCAAATCATAATAGACAATGACAAAGCTATTCACAAATAATAAAAACAAAACAATTTCTGTAAGTACTGTATACTCGTATAAAGTAATAAAGATATATTCTGTCAAACTTATGAAAAATTGTCATTTTTTTCTATCTGATAATTTATTATTGAAAAAAAATCAAGATAAATAAAATAGAACCAAGATAATCAAAGTATTATTAAAATATCATTAAGAATGTACAGAAAATTGAAGATTGTTAGAATCTGTACAGAAATTTGTAGTGATTATTAAGATTTACATGAAAGGATGAAGTTAAGACGGAAGGCCCCGTCCTACTCTAAACCTATAGAAATAGATTAAATCAGGTTACTTACTAAAAATGTACAAGTGCATTAAATTTAAAAATTGTCATCATTATTAATTAAATAAAAACAATATTATCAATAATTCTGTAATATTCATCAGTGCATTAAATTTAAAATTTTACATAATTAAGACAACCACATAAAAAAGATAATTTCACATAATGTAAGTGATCAAAAACAATATTATCAGCTTTACATAATGGATGTATAAAAAATGATGCAACTCTGAGATCAAATGGGGGAAGTCATGCATGGGGTGAATTTTCCGTGCCCCATCGATATTTAAGCAACATTTAATTCAATGTCAACTGTCTCAGTCAATTGGAATGTGAAAGTCGAGCATTAGTTTAGTAAGTAAAAGTAAATTCGTATGGCTTTTCGTGGTGGGGAGACCCTTACGGGTAGTTCCACCTCGCCGTTTTTTTTAAGGACTGCTTTTTTTATATGCAACCGGGACCGACGGCTTAACGTGTCCTCCGAAACACGGGAGTGGCTCGAGAAAAATATCTTGTACTCAACTGCGATCGAACCCAGGACCTTTGGCTTATCAGACCAGCGATGAGCCAACTCGGCTACGCCGACTCCATTAGTTTAGTCACAGCAGTCGTTTGATTGAATTTAGTCAAATGTATTTTTTTCCAAAATAATTCTATTCTTGAGATCCTTGGAACTTATTCTGTCTGAAGTTTCCCTGTAGGCTCTTTGCATTACGAAGTTGACAACAAAATTCTCATGCAATATAATTGATTGACTTGGAACTCGAATGACATTCAATAGATTATCGCAAGTTGAGTAACAATGAAAATTTGAAGGAAAGTTGCAAAAAATGTATTGAAATATAAATCTATTTTAAAGTTACAGGGCATCAAATGCAACATGCAACTTCTTAACATTAGTACAAGATTGAATTTTAATCATGTTCATGTTGAATATGTCATATATTTATTATACCCCATGTTGTATATTATACCCCTTTGGGTAGCGTCAGTTTTGAAACACTCTGTATATTGTAGCTGATGATATTTATCATACTAGGCTATTGAAATTATGATCTCCTATTCTCCTATTTATCAATAGTAATGAGAATCTGGGTGATGCATCCACATAAAACGGTGAAGTTGGTACATTTTGTCCTCTCCTGAACTCTCTTCGTGAATGAGAAAGAGAGAAAAGAGTGGCCGAGAAGAGATTGAAGAGAAAAGAAAGAAGTGAAGAAAAATATAATGCTTGTCACTGAATCCAGCTGTTCACACAGCCGTATGCCTGTCTAGTAAAATATGCAAGAAGGTGCATATATAGCATATAATATGCTGTGAAGGACCACCTGGCTGTCAAGGACCAGCATATATTTCACGGAATATTGCTTAAAATTGTCAACAATATCAACAAATGCAATAAACTTCTTTTTTTTACTTTCTTCTGTTCTTGTCATTGCTAATAAGTGTGACATTGTTACACAGACATTTTCTTACTGAAATTATCTTCCACTAGAATGTGATGACTTTGAAAAAAATCACCCACTAAAATTTAAAGGTTTTATGGGCAGATGTTCGCATGGAAAATAATTTTCTGCTATGTAATTTGTGTAGAGATCAGCTCTAAGTTGATAGTTTTTGAGGTGGAAGTCCTTCAAATTGTGTAAGAAATGGGAAAATTTAGATTTGTAATAAACTAGACTTGATGAGCCTAATGCCATCTGCTGATAATTTTGAAAGCATTGAGTGTTTATTTTCTGCTAAGTAATTTGTGTGGAAATCAAGTTTAAAAATATATAGATTCTTTGAGGTGGAAGTCCTTTATATTGAATAAGAAATAGGAAAATTCAGATGACTGATAAAATTTAATAGAGTTGATGAACTTGATACCCTCTGTTGATAGTTTTAAAAGCATTAAGAGTTTATTTTCTGCTAAGGAAATTGTGTGGTATTGAAGTTTATAAATAGGTAGATTCTTTGGTTGAAGTCCTTTATGTTGAGTGGGAAATTACTTTCCCACACGAAGCTTACTTTCAGTTGATTATCAGGGTACATAGAGTGTTTCATAATAATAATTATTATTATTGTAAAATAAAATAAAATCAAAGAATAAATTTATTGAGATATTAAGATTATGCATAGAATGCTTAGAAAAATACAAGAAAATGTGAAAACCTCCTAGTACCTACTACCAAAAACTATTATTTAGGCTTATGGAAGAGTTTTTTCAAATACTGTGTTTAGTATTCTCTATTTTTTTTCATTTATCTCCAAGTAACTGTTTAAATAATGACAATAATAATAATGATAAAATAATAATTATGAATTTTATGGTTATAATCACTATGGATTCATTTTATTTATATTTTATACAGAAATGATCTTACATCAAGTCAGTAGAATACTCAAGTTTTGACACATTATACTCATAGTTAGTATAGCTTTTAATTTATATAGTACCTTTTTTCTATTTTTATAAGTAAATCAATTCCTGCAGTTTGTTTTCTATTTTTATTATCTGTTTGTACTTGTTTTTGCTATTAGTTTATATCTTCTAATTGTGTCAACTGTCAAGGAAGAAACTTTTGAGTGTATGCCAGTATGCTTTCATTATGTTTAGTATTCATTAAATTAACATTAATATTAAAATTGCAAAAATATTTTTAATTTCTTCTTTATATTTATTGTTTATTATTCATCTTTTCTCATTGTCTGTTTTTATTATTCACTTATTTATTTACTTTTTTAGACTCTGTGTGAGACGTTGTAAATAAGATTTTCTATTCAATTTTGTTGAACGAAAATGAATGCAAATTTGTTTATTATGTATATTTTTAACTATTTTTCATGTGAATATGCAATTTTGAAAATATTAGTTGGAATAGAAGGAAGAGGTGGAGGAGTAGGAGGATGTGCGGTAGGAGAAGGAAGAGGAGGAAGTTTTGGTGGTGAAGAAGGAGGAGGTTGTCGTGAAGAAGGAGTAGAAAAAGTAGCAGTAGGAGTGGGAAGAGTGTGTAATGGAAAAAGGAGGAAGAGTAGGAGTAGGAAGTGGTGGCGGAGGAGGAAGAGGAGCATGAGGAGGACGAGAAGGAGTAGGAGAGGGATGAGTATGAGTAGGTGGAGGAGAATTCAATATTTCAATAATATTGTACAATTAATAGTTGTACAGATTACAGATTATTTATTATTTATAATCAAAAGCTCAGTCTATCAATATTTTCAAACAAAAATTTTCACATTTCTTTAAAATATCTGGCTCTGAAGTGTGGTGTGAGTCACCCGGTTTTATGACGGGAGGTTACAGTGCGCGTGGTATCGTACGCCTCTTTAGCTCAGTGGCAGAGCGCTGGTCTTGTAAACCAGCGGTCGTGAGTTCGATCCTCACAGGAGGCACTATTTTTTTGTAACTTTTATTGCCAAGCTATCAGAAGAATATTACAATTTTATTTAAATTCAATAATATTACATCGTATTTTCATTAGAAAAAAACAGAATAATTTTTATAATAATTATTAACTATCATTATTGTAAAATTAATTGTATTTTTTGTATTAATTTCATTTTTTGAAACTTTCATTGCTAATCTATCAAAAGAATATAGCAATATCATTACAATTCAATAAAATTTCACATTGTTGGACGAGGTACATCAATTAAATTAACTTTGACGATAATTTAAATAAAATAATTATTTTTAAAATTTATTTAAATATTTTCTGGCATCTTTCATTATCAATTTATGAGAAGAATAAAACAATATTATTCATATTTAATAGAATTCTATTGTGTAGAATTGATTGTATTCAATTAAAATAATTAATTTGAAATTTTTAGTTTAATATGAAGCTATGAAACATAATTTTTCATTACCTAAATCCAACATTCCATTGTTTTCTTTCAGAAGAAAATTTTTTCTAAGAATAGTTTTTATAGGTGAAATAGAGGGAATAATAATTCAACATTACATGCTGAGTATGAAGAATATAGTCAACATTTCATTGTATTCTTTCAGTAGAAAATTGTATCAATAATGAATTCAATTTTTATGAGAATCATCAATCAATGGCTCATATTGTGGACTAATGCTATGAATCATTAAAATCTTAATAAAAACAAAATAAATGAATAAATAATAATCATTCTATTTGCTTAATCAACTTACTAATAATATTCTACATTCTCCTACTAATAGCTCATATTGTTCATTGAGTGCTTTGGCTATTAATCATGAAAATATCAATAAAAATAAAATAAATAACTCATTTCTAACATCAAGTTAATGATGCTACACTCTACACACTACTTCAAAGTTTAAACTAAAATATTATATTCTAAATGTACAAGTTTTTTTGTAGGTTATATGGTGTTGATAGGATATCGGAAGGATTCAGAATGTAGGGAGGATATAGGATATAAGTTTGGTTTGAAAGAAATAAGTAATGGATGAATAATTTAAAAAAATACGTTTACAGGTCCCTATTACATTTTTCCGAATCTTTTATCCAATTTAATATTTATAAAAGTAATTTATTGCGTACTGTATTTATTAGATTGACTTGTATCCAGTCAAATATTTTCAGGAAATTCAAGGTTTTCTTTCGTATTAGAGGTTTTAGCCTATTTCATCAATGATATCACTTTTCAACGGTAATTCCATCACCAATAGAAGTATAATTTCCTGGAGTTATAAAATAATGGGATGGAAAAATAGTAAATAATACAACTCTAGATATTTACTCATTTTGTATTTTCAATTCATAGTAATTTCAAAAAGCAGGAATTAATTTTTCCACTTCAATAAATTGTCATCAATTTTCAATTTCTACATTACTATTTTCCATTATTTATCATAAAATTGAATAATATTACATTTTTAAACCTTTACATTTTTCATGCATGCCCGGTTTCTCAATCATTAAGACGCTATACAATAGCGGCCCTAAGGCTTGTTTCATACATACTTGGCAGTCGTGTAACCGGTGTTTAACCAGCTTTAGAGACATTGTATCATATGGAGCGCTTCATACTTACCCGATTTTTGAAATCATATGATACAGTGTCCCTACAGCTGGCTAAACACCTGACTGCTGGGTGTGTGTGAAACAAGCCTTGGGGCAACTACTGAATCAATAACTACTGGGATACCTGGCAGTAGACAATTTAAAATTGAATTTCCATTTAAATTGCTATTAATCATTTTGCATCAACAATAATGGCAATTAATAATGGCAATAATAATGGCGATAATGATGGCGATAATGATGGCAATAATATTGGCAATAATAATGGCAATTAATAATGGCGATAATGATGGCGATAATGATGGCAATAATATTGGCAATAATAATGGCGATAATGATGGCGATAATGATGGCAATAATATTGGCAATAATAATGGCAGTAATAATGGCAATAATAATGGCGATAATGATGGCGATAATGATGGCAATAATATTGGCAATAATAATCGCAATAATAATGGCAATAATAATGGCAATAATATTGGCAATAATAATGGCAATAATATTGGCAATAATAATGGCAATAATAATGGCAATAATAATGGCAATAATATTGGCAATAATAATGGCAATAATAATGGCGATAATAATGGCAATAATAATGGCAATAATAATGGCGATAATGATGGCGATAATGATGGCAATAATAATGGCAATAATAATGGCAATAATAATGGCAATAATATTGGCAATAATAATGGCAATAATAATGGCAATAATAATGGCAATAATATTGGCAATAATAATGGCAATAATGATGGCAATAATAATGGCAATAATATTGGCAATAATAATGGCAATTTTTATGGCATAATCAAAATCAGCAGATTTAAGACACATGTATTGCAAGAACCATCAGTTTTTCTCTAAATTTTGAACACAAAATTCTCTAAATGATCCAAGCATCGACCAACACATTAGTGTTCAGTATTGGAACCGGACAGTTTTTATAGTGCGCGACGGAACTAATTTGAAGCATATAGAAGAAATCCGCCCTCTTTATGTCCTCATTAAGTCTGATATATTGGAACGATGACATTTCCCACTCGTCTCCAGTCACCCACAAAATTGTAATGCATTCATTTTGTTTGGGAACAGAGTGAAAAAACTAAAAAATCTCAGAGGCATTCGAAAATTCTTTTCATCTTTCTTATCTTTCTCTTAGTTCACAGCCTCTGTAATTAATTAGGCATCAAAATTAACGACTTCACGAATTCAAACTGTCATCTGGAGGTTGATTTAATTTTATTTTTCAATTTCAAAACCTCTAGAAACACCCACAACCTATAATAAGCCACATGCGCAAGTTCTTAAATGATATTTATGTTTCACAAATTTCAAACTTTTAACATTTCTCCAACATTTTAGACAGTTGTTTTTAATCTAATATCAAAACTGACACTGTATTTCTCCTAAAACTGTAGGTCCACCTCATCAATCACCATCATCCAACTCATTACCCACGCACAGGTCTCAGTACTATGTGGGATTCATCCAGATAAAAAACAATTTACTCACGTATACTGGAGGGATGCATTACAGATGTTTTTAGATTTGTTTCATTTTCCTAATAATAATAATTATTACTGTCTAAATTATTTAGACAGTTTTTTAAGATCTTGGGCCGTTTTTATGAACGTTCCTTCAGAGTTTCTTGACTTGAATGACTCTTGAAATGTAATTTATTTATATATGCATTACAAGAATCCCTCGAATCAAGAAACACTAAAGGGCATCAGTCTCATCTTAAAGTGCTGTTGGTTTGTGTGGAGCTTTTAAAAGTTTCAAAATTGTCATAATTTCAACTTTTGCATAATATTTCATGCAGTTTTTCTCTTATTTCGAAATCTCTTATTTTGTAATTTCAACGTTCATTTAATAATTCATCAAGTTTTTTCTATTTTTTTAATTTCAATGTTCATTAAATATTCAATCGTTTTTTTTTTGAATTTCGAAATTTTTAATTTTTCATTTCTCAAGCTTATTGTTAAGTGTTGGTTAAGGGAAAGTTTCTGAAACTTCAAAAATTTTCATTAGGCTATTTCATCATTTTTCCAGTGTAGTAAACGGTTATTTCAGGGTTTTTTCAGATTCAAATTCTTACCGGTCAAATGCTGGCTCAGGTGAAGAATCTGAAACTTATTTTCATTATTAAACATTTTCTTATTATTTTTAACAGTTATTCTTATTTTAAGCAGAGAAATATTGGGAATGTGTAGAGATCTATGATATTTTTATTTCTGTGATAACACTTGATCTTTCCAGAAAGCTAAAGTGATAGCAGGCAGGTCGTTGGATTTGACGCATAGCGAATGATTACATTCTACATTCCAATTAAAATAGAATTTATGAATTTTTAAAATTATTTATGACTATGATTTAGGAAATTAATCATTCGGAGGAATATAAATTTGATTTATGTTGTTGTTCAAAGAAGGCTCAGTTGGTTTTCCAAAGAGGGAATTTTTTTTTTGAGGATGAAGCCCACATAGGTCTGAGACCTGTGCGTGGGAAATGAGTTGGATGATGGTGATTGATGAGTGGACCTACAGTTTTAGGTGGGTTCCGAACCACCGGGAAGTGATTTTACAGCAGAGAACAGTGTCTTTTGCTGGCCAATCTAATCAGTCACCGTTACAAACAGGACCTACGAGAACGCAGCTTATCTCTCTGATTGAACAGATACCTGCTACGGCTCGCGGCTATCACTTCCCAATTAGTGCTGTAATGATTTAAAGATGAATGGTGATAAAATAATTGACTATCAAAAAAGTGATAATTAATATTTGGAATTTGGTAGAATAATTTCTCCATTCACATGAATATAACCATATCCCATATAGCATATTCAAAGTTGTGGTGACTCTGGTAGCGTAGTTGGTTAGAGCGCTTGTCTATGATAGGATAATACTCTGGCTGGCTTCGTTTCCTGCAGCATTGAGTTAGAATCTCATTCAGCCATGAATGTTTCTCATCATTCACCCATTCACCTCATTACCCACGCACAAGTCTCCAAACTCATGTGGGCATCATCTGCAATAAAAAAAGAAGAGAGCAGTTCTGGACTTTTGTTTGCTGCCTCTTTATATCTATTGTAATTTTGTCCTATTTGATCAGTAAATAAGTAATATCGTCGGTTTCGGATGTTTTAGTTGTAATGTAGTGTTTTTTTTTTTATTGCTGATGATGCCCACATGAGCCCGAGACTTGTGAGTGGGTAATGTAGTGAATGATTACACATAAATGCCTGACGGTGGAGCGGGATTCGAACCCACGACCACTTAAACGACAGCAAGCTGAAGTTACGACGCCCCAACCAACTGCGCTAAGCGGCCCGCCATGTTTAATATAAGCAATATTATATTCATATTATGAAAAATAAACTATACGAGTATATTCAGCTAGCTAAATCTATACTCAGTAGACAATTTGATAATTTTTTGTTTACTCTATGAATGAATGAACTTTGAGAGTTAACAAATACTGAGAAACTTCTGACTCACTTTATACATAGATAAGCCACCTAGTAAACGGGTTATAAAAGAGATAAAAATATTTGAATTATTATTTGATTTGAAAGCATGACATCAAGCAGTTATTCATACTTTTTACAACCAGCATTTGGATATTCAATATCTTTATTGCTTCTTTAAAAAGCATATAAGCTAATCTAAGCTGGCAATTTCACATATGCCTACTACTGAAACTCTTGAGTAGTTTTAAGGGGTTGTTATCAACTTTTTATGTGATATTTGCGTAGGAAAAGTGTGATAATAAGTTTCATTCGCCATAATTTTGTTTTGATAATAACAGTGACAGTGACTGCATTGACAACTCTCTGGAAAATTATATTCTAAAATATAATTTAATATGATGTTGAAGGTCCATCTTATTTCCACTAATATACAATAAAAACTTGGAAAAAAAAACACTTTTAAGTGGAAATTAACTCACGTTATGGCGTGACTGACCCGAGTGTACTGTGAGTCGTCTGACGATGCTCTTGATAACAGAGTGAAACGGCCGTCACGCCATAACGTGAGTTAATTTCCACTTAGAAGTGTTTTTTAAGTTTTTATTGTAATTTAATAATATTAGTATTAGATTTTTATTATAATTTAATTATATTAGTATTAGATTTCGCATTGTTGGAATGCTTCCTCAGACTCGGCTGAAATATTAACTATTATTTTAATATCATCAACACTTCTATAAAGTGAAGTTTTGTTAGCATAATTTATTATTACTGAATAGATTTATGAATTAATGATTTCATCCCCTCATGGAATTACTGTATTACTACGCTAAAAACATCCTTGTAAAAAATTTAATTTACCATATTTCTGAAAATCAATTTACAAATACAGAGAAATTAACCTAATCCACGAGAGCCATTCCATGCTCCACAGTAGCTAATTATGTATTTAAATAAATAAATAAACATTAGTGTATATTTAATATTGTAATAGGCTATTATTTATTTGTTAATATAGGTATTTGTTATTTGTTAATATAGGTTCACTGCTAGCAGTATCTGAAGATGCTTGCACAATGTAGCGAAACGGCCGTCACATTGAAATGTACGTTTATATTTCCATTACATTCATTATCATTTTAGTATCTTAGTCACTTAGTCATAACCGTTTTAGGTTTTTAAATATGCTAATTTTGTAAGCATTCATCAATTAAAAAATAATTGAAAAGCAGTACGTAGTAAATGAGGGCACGAAATTCCAGTTATTACATACTTGGAAGATGAAATTTTGGTATGCTTTATAAAAAATCTACACATTTTTCCCTATTTGATCTGTAACTAAAAAACTAAGAGTGATAAAAAACACAATTTTAAGGGAAGTGATAGCCGTGAGCCGTAGCAGGTATCTATGTTCAATCAGATAGAGATAAGCTGCGCTCTCCCGGGCATTCTTTGTAAGGGTGACCGATTAGATTGGCCAGCAAAAAAGACACTGCTCTTTGTTGTAAAATCACTTCCCGGTGATTCGGAATCCACCTAAAACTGTAGGTCCTTCTCATCAATCACCATCATCCAAATCATTACCCACGCACAGGTATTATACCTATGTGGGCTTCATCCTCCAAAAAAGTGTAGAGTGTAGAGTATCGCTTGAAATGTCAGGTTATAGCAAATTTCTTATTAATTTATGAACGGGCCTTGAGGTTTCCTCACCTCAAGGATAACTCGAAACCCTTTTTCAAGTATTCCTTGAGTCAAGGAAGCCTTAAGTTTATTTATACGTGGCTGAACCTTCAGAAAGAATTTCATTGTCATTTCCTGTCATAAAGGAGTTACAAGAGGAAGAGGCTGTGCTATGAAGAGGGGGTGATAAAGAAGAGAGATAAGTAAGAGAAGGAGGAGACGAAAAAAGGGATGGAGGAGATGATAGAAGAGAAGAAAAATAGGGGAATAAGGGATAATGCAACACGTGCAATGTGTTGTTATCAAGTAAAGTCCAGAATTAGTGCTTAGATATGAAGAGGTCTGTCAACATCACGGTTGACTTTTCACTCACTTTTATGACGTATCTCTCTCTCTCTCTCTCTCTCTCTCTCTCTCTCTCTCTCTCTCGTTTTTGTGCGACAACTGCTTCGACAATTGTATCACTGTCACGACAATCAGTCAACTGTCACCATAACTTCACTCCGAAAATTGTATGTCAAAAATAAGTAGACCTAGTTCCAGACATTTCCCCTTATCTATCAACATTATCAGTACCCTACTCTTCTTCCAAGTCGAGGGTAGGAAAAGGTAGATGGACCGTCCATATACGGAGCGTTTGCCAAGCGTGGAGTCGACTCCACGCTTCAAATAAATGGCAGTCATTGGCTGAGTCAAACGCTTGGCAATCGCTCCGTGTACAGACGTCAAGGTTATGAAAAGACAGCAAGGCAGTCCACATAGAGTTTGCAAAGCGTTGAGTCGACTCCACGCTTCAATTGGCTGACATTGGCTGAGCCGTCACAGTCAATCACACAGTCACTTATACGAGACGCTTGGGAAACGCTCCGTTTACAGACGGCCTAAATGTTGTTAAAATTGAAAGAATGTTGAAATTGAATGTTGTTAATATTTTTCATTGCTTTTTCTCAATCCTTCCTTGTCAAGTGGGGAAGTCATAACCGTGAGCCGTAATTTTTTTTTTGTAGCAGGTATCTGTTCAGTCAGATAAATATAAGCTACGACTACGATCTCCTGAGCCCTCTTTGTAAGGGTGACCGATTGGATTGGTCAACAAAAAACACTGCACTCTACTTTAAAGTCCCTTCTCGGTGGTTCAGAACCCACCTAAACTGTAGGTCCAACTTATGAAACACCATAATCCAACTCTTTATCCACGCACAGGTCTCAGACCTATGGGGGCTTAATCCTCAGAAAAAATCTTAATAATCTACGATCACTGCAAAATACTGTACAAATTCTAAGAATCTTCAGTTTACTGTACATTCTTAATGATATTTCAATAATGCTTTGATTATCTTGAATATTTTTTGAATAATAAATGATCAGACAGAAAAAATTGATAATTTTTTATAAGTTTGACGGTGATTATTCATTTATTTATCGTGTCTAAGTTACAATCAATATGAAATACAGAAAATGTGACTGGATTAAATGAGGTTAAATTCACTCAACAAGCAGAGAAGCGATTTATTCAAATAATTGATGATGAAACTAAGATTAAAATATAGTTTATTTTGACTGAGTGTACCTTGAACCCAAACAACACTATTACTCATAGCATCTGAATGGATGAATGCGGTGAAAGGCTCCGCTTGTTAACATGTAGCATCTCGACAGGATGAACGCGGTAAATTGCCGCTCGGTGTGAAAGGGTCCGCTTGTTTAGGCTTTAAACAGTAAACAGTGTTGCCTGTAATCTCTTCAATGCAAACTAACGCCTCTAATGCCCGGTTATAATCTAAAGTAGAACTGTAAATACTCTACACCGCTTCTAATCTCTATTTGGTTTATATTGTAGCAGTTTTTATGGATCTATTTATTCAACAAAATGTATCTGTACTTTTTCTGAATTGTATTTTTTTCCATTGTTCTCTATGTATTAATGAAAGAATGTTTAATAATGATTATGTGGATAAGGGAAATGTGGATGTGTAAGGGAAGTGATAGCAGTGAGCCGTTGCAGGTGTCTGTTCAATCGGATAATCTACGATCTCCTGGGCCCTCTCTGTAAAGGGTTCTTTTTAAATCTTTCATAGGAGAAAAGGTATCTAGTCAGTCAGTAGATAAGGTACGAACACCTTGTCCTTTTTTGTAAGGGTGACCGATTGGAATGGCAAGCAAAAAATACTCTGCTCTCTACTGTAAAATCACTTCCCGGTGGTTCGGAACCCACCTAAAACTGTAGGTCCAACTCATCAATCACCATGATCAAATCTAATTCATCACCTAAGCACATGTCTCAGACCTATGTAGGCTTTACCCTAAAAAAAAAATGGAATAATGATCCAATAATTATGTCTAATGACTGCTTATCGGTCATCAATAAGTTTGATTACACATCTTGAAGGTTATTGAACATTTCAATCAATTATTTTTGAGTAGCATTATAGCAACGGATTATACCGTTCTCTGTAACTGAGAACAGTAACTGAGTAATTGATAACTGTTATCAATCATTTCATTTTTTCAACATCTTACTTCAAGTTTAATTCAGTTTATTTTTTACAGTTTATGTCTTCAAATTTAAATTTCTTATAAAAAATTATTTACATTTTTTTCTCTATTCTTATGTGGTAGAATAATTTTTTTATCACGTTTAGTGCAAGAGGGGGCCGGCTGCGCCTCAACTTCGCCCTCCAAGGAAAATAAAGGCAGCAATTCAATTTCATGGAATTACCTCCAAATTTATACCAACTGAACTAGCGAGTCCAGAATCTACTAACCTAGATTATTCATAAGGTTTTTTTTATTTTAAAAGATTTTTCACCCTTTTTCAAGAACAACAGATATTACTATAAGTTGCACTGAATTTTAGCTATAAATCATTTTTTTAAATGAATAGTTGTTGGAAATATTTTACTGGTGAATCTAACACCTACTTATTTTTGTTAACGAGTTAAGCCTTTTCAACAATTATTATTTATGTTTGACTATCAAGTAAAAAATAATATCGTTCTACATCATATTTTCTAGCAGGACTTTTATGCTTTCAGTATGAAAGATACAATACATTTTTTATTAAGGTAATTTTAAAAGTTTCCTTTAATTTTTCTATTTTAATTTGTGAAATGACTCATATCGTGAGAAATAAGTACAATTTTTTATATTGTAATTCAGAGAAATATCGGAATAAATGAATAGAACTATGATGAATTAGGTGGTGTAGCTAAGTCAAATTTTGCGAAGACAGCAGATAGTACACAAAAAAGCTACAAATGTGGATAAAACAGTTGAAAATTGATGAAATGAAATAATTAAATACTATAAACTAATAAATTAATAATTGAAAATTACATAAAATTACTAAAACTGAACTTCCCACCTCATTTACTTATGAGCCAAATCAGCAGATAGTACACAAAAAAAACTGCAAAGCTGCAAGTGGATAAACAGTTAAAATTGGTAAAACATCTTAAATAAATAATTAAAAATTATATAAAATCGATGAAAATATAATTAAAAAATATCATTAAAATAATTAAATTTATAAATAAAATTGATAAATAAGACAAAATTAAATACACGAAACTTATTATGAATACAATATAATTATAGTGAAAGTATTAATACCCAAGGTCACAAACCTGTTATCAGTGGTGTAGTGCGTTGACCGCTGCTTCTTATCAGTAGTTGCAGAACACCATGCGAGTGAGAGAGCGAGTGATCAAATCAGAGAGAAAGAGAAATATCCAATCACTGAACAAGTCACACACCTGTCACTAACACAGACATTTCCCGGGAAAACTCCTATGAAAATCACGCGCGAAATAAAAGTCCGGTTCACACGTTACGTATGTTACGTGCTAATCGTTACGCTACAAATTTGATACGTTCAGCTGGACGTACCAGACAGCACTGTGGTTCGGATCGAGTTGGGGACCGATGAACGGGCTTATCTCAGGGGGGAAGGGGTAGGGACAATGCGCGCGCAACTCCCCCTTTGTGGGGGGGTTAACAGGGGGAAGAGCCCCCCCAAAATTTGGTTTTATTGTTGGGAGAGCTCGGTGTGGCTATTGATAATATGCGGGAGCCTTATCGAACATAGGTACCGTACATGGGTACTTTGAATATTATGTTTAAAAAAGAAAAGGTGTTTGAATGTTTCAGTGAACATTGAGCAACATGTTGCCTAGTTGATTGGTTGATGCAACATTTGCTTTAGGAAAGGTGTTTTGGTGAGTCTAAGGGAATATTGACCAACACGTTGCCTTTATTGCTTGGCTGATACATAATTTGTTTCAGAAAAGGTGTTTTGGTGTGTCAAGTGAGAGAAAATTGACCAACATGTTGCATGGAACATATTTCTCCACATGTAGTGTTTGTTTCAAATCTCGTCCTCTGATAACATTGGGCAAATCCAGATGCCCCCATGATGGGAGGCCAGTGGATGCTTAAATATCTATCTATCTATCATAGCTGGAATATTATTAGTAACATGAGGCATGAGACCAAGTTTTTAACTTTTCATGTGAAATTTAACGACTTGCAGTCAAATATTTGTTAAGAATAAGCGCTCGGCCAGCTTAAGTGAGTTATTATACTTATTCTTAACAAATATTTGACTGCAAGTCGTTAAATTTCACATGAAAAGTTAATATTAACAACGCAGTTCGTCATGGAACAAGAAATCCAGGAACCAAGTTTTTGTTTGTGAGACACTATGATTTTATGAGTTATTAATTAATTTTATTTATTTATTCACAGACACATACTTACCATGAATAGTGCATCAACAATATTGTCTTACAACATTTATAAAAATATAATAAGTATAACATGATTTTTATTGGTGGCCTTCGGCTAGTTCCACCTCACCATTTGAGCCATGTTATGGGGGAACATGGTGGGCCTATTATTCAAGATGGGGTTTAAACCACCAGGATGGTAAGTGATGATAAAGCTTATAACATCAAGTCATTGAAGCACAACGTAAATATATGTAAGGATACAACAAAATAGACATAGAAGAAATCATAGACTAGGACCTAAGGAATATATGTTGAGGAAATCAATTTCAGTCATTATTATTACTGCTCTCTTAAAAACTAGTCATGAATTGATAAATAAATCATGATATATCACTAAGACAACATATTATTGCACCAGGCTTTTGTCGAATCTCAAAATTGGAAGAATTGGATAGGGGATCGTGTTCAAAAGAAGTGCTTTTATAGCATAAATGAATTTTCAAATGATTTCTTTATTTCAAAATGATTCACATTCGGCTTCTTTGTATTTATTTTTTTGTAAAATTTTTATTTGCATGACTCATGTTAATATTGTGTTGAATACAATGCATATCATATAGACTTATGTTAACATGAAACGATTACTCTATTTTGTTCTACTGTTTTGACCAGCGCATGTGCAGAACTCCCGAATGATGGAGGGAATAAAAAGTGGAAAATCTAGTTTTTTTTGCTGAAGTTATTCTAGCACCTAGTCTGAGACTAATAAGCTATTTTATTTCAACCTAAATTGCTAATTATTTACTATGGAAAGGATTAACCCATTGGCTTGACCTCCTCCATTTTAACAATAAACAATATTCAAAGAATATTTTAAATCCTTTCATAAACACTTCTGCTTTTACACTTTCATACACACTTTTGCTTTTAACTTTTGCACATTAAAAAACTCTGCTTTTGCACTTCACACTACACTAATTCGTGTGGCTTCTTCCGCTTTAGCCTTCGTATCATCCCATGGACGTTCAGCAGCTGGATTGCCTCTAGGTTCTGGTGTTGATGCAGTCTATCTTCATGTTTATTGGCAAATCTCTTGATTTCACTGGCTATTGTCTCCACTCCTAGGTCGCGGTGAAGATCATTGTTTCTGACATACCATGGAGCATCAGCAATATTCCTAAGTACCTTATTCTGGAATCGCTGGATGCTGTTTATATTGGATGGCCGAGTGCAGCCCCATAGTTGGAAATCTAGAGTAAGCTTTATTTTTCTTCCATAACATAATAACTAAATTACAAATTCCGAATGAAATAGGTACCACTAATTATGAACATTACTTTTTTCTCCAACTATATGAGAATTAGGTCTGTACAAACCCCAAATTTTTATTTCAATACTCTTTCATAAACGAGCACTCAAGACTGCATTTGGGTGAGTGACCTTGCTTAACTTTATGTTATAATTATAAGCTTTAGTATTTTTTTTTTTTTTTTTTTTTTTGGAGGATGAAGCCCACAGGTCTGAGACCTGTGCGTGGGTAATGAGTTGGATGATGGTGATTGATGAGTTGGACCTACAGTTTTAGGTGGGTTCCGAACCACCGGGAAGTGATTTTACAGCAGAGAACAGTGTCTTTTTTGCTGGCCAATCTAATCGGTCACCGTTACGAACAGGACCTACGAGAACGCAGCTTATCTCTCTGATTGAACAGGTACCTGCTACGGCTCGCGGCTATCACCCGGTGGTTCGGTACCCACCTAAAATAGTGAGTCCAGCATGTTCCCCATAACATAGCTCAAACGGCAAGGTGGAACCCTTAAGGGTTTTCCCACCAATGAAAGCCATACAATTTTGATTATTTATTTTCCTTAAAATAAACACATTGAAAATTCCGGATGAAAAAGTCCTAATTATAAGAAGTTCTTGGAGAGATTGAACTTATCTGGTGGTTCGAAAGCTACCTAAAATAGTAGATCCACCTTGTTTCCTATGACATGGCTCAAACAGCGAGGTGGAACTACCCGTAAGGGTCACCCCACCAATAAAAGTTACACTTATTATATTTTTATAAATTTTGTATGACAATATTGTTGTTTGTTGATGCACTATTCATGGCGAGAATGTGTCTGTGAATAAATAAATAAAAATAAATCAATAACTCATAAAATTATAGTGTCACAAAAAAAATTGGGCCTCATGCCTCATGTTACTAATAATATTGTTACTAATAAAACCTATATGCTTATTATTATTTATTTTCCACATCACAAATTTCGAACTACACACCCCTAATTTTTATGAGAAGTAGTTGGTGAGATTGAACAGAGCAGATTGAGGCATAGCAAGCCTACATTTGTCTGTGATGGAGCTGTTTTGAAGGGCCATAATGGAGCCTGTGTTTGGTCATAAAATTCAAACGTCTGCGGTTTTGTCCATATGGCCCCATTTCAAATGGCCAATGTAAATGCAAAGTCCACTGTATGCTATTTGCATAGGAGTAATTGGGCCTGTGAGAACCCTAACCTCACGTAGTGTGTTTTAAACTGTAGAGACAACATTCCGGTTGATGTCTGTTCTAGTAGGATTGGATGATAATATGGGTACTGAGGTTTTTATTGCTTAATAGAGAGATGAAAAGGGTAATAAGAATTAAGAATTATTAAGCTTAGAACTCTAAGGTTAGATTAGCTTAGATGGGGTGTTCAGGATATCTGACTAAAAAATAATTGAAAAAATGTTGAATAAAAATAATAAAATAAAAAAAGAGACCCATTTTAGATGGCTACACAATCAAACTTCTTTATACAATTAATCAATTTCTTGATTTCCAAAAATTAACAAAATATTTATGTCACAATATAACTCCTTTTTTGGAGTTGGAGCTCACATAAGTCTGAGACTGGTGCGTGGGTAATGAGTTAGATGATGGTGATTGATGACTTGGACCCATAGTCTTAGGTGGATTCCGAACCAGCGGGAAGTGATTTTACAGCAGAGAACAGAGTATTTTAGCTGACAATCCAATCGGTCACCCCTACAAAAAGGGCCCAGGTCCTTATCTAACTGACTGACTAGATACCTGTTATGGCTCACGGCTATCACTTCCCTTAACTTACTTAAACTCTTTTTTTCCTGATCCATACCGATCTGCGTTGTTAATATTAACATTTTATGACAAAATGTTTAAAAAAATGTTTATGACAAAATGACTTGCAGTCAATTTTTTTAGAGAATAAATGAATATTTATTCACATAGGCTGAAACGTTTCCGAGTCGTGATGATACATTTCAACAGCTAATGAATCATCATGATTCGAAAATGTTTCAGCCTACGTGAGTAAATATTTATTATTCTATATTATAATTGACTGCAAGTGGTTAAATTTATCATAAGCAGTACACTTAAATTCTTAATCAACTCTATTCTTAATTTTATCTTTGGCGCCATTAGCCAGCAAAGAGAATTACTTGAAATCAACAAAAATGACAAATGAAGTTACTCAATATTGCACTTGTATGTAGGTCTCATCAAAGTTACACTTGAACATACAAGCAATCTTAAAAACATTAGTGAAAAACTATAGGGATAGTATCTGTAAAATAGTATAAATTTTCTGTTTTATAACTACAACTATATACAACTTGTTTACATAATTATATAAATAGTGAATATGCAAATGGAATTAGCATTATGGAATTCTCCCCTGTAATCTCAAAACTTCTTAGTGATGGAATAGAGTTATCCAGTAGCTAACAGAGTTTTATCTATGCCGAGCTCACCGATACAAATTCTGAAGCTCTATGCAGTCCACTCCCACCTTTACAGTAGGAACAATTAGTCTGGGCGCGTGGCTCTGGTTTCACTACTAGCCGTCCTGTTAAAAGTTGACTAGTTGACCTTGAAGACATCTGCAGCATCGCACGGGCCACATGTTTTTAGAAATGAGCGATAAACACTCCCCTCGCCATGGCTGACTACGAAACGGCCGTGCGCCCAGACTAATTGTTTCTAGTGTACACAGGGTCTGGCTGCACAGGTGAGTTTGTATACTATCTAGCACACCTCTGAGCTACTTCCTGCATCCAAGCCATCATTTGAAAGAAACGTTAGGAAATCAACATAATTGATGTAGCCTTTTTGTATCTGAGGTGAACAAAACTTAATTCACCTCAAGTCACAATAAGGCGTTAGAGGAATTATATGAACAAAAAATTCGGCTTCGAAAAATACATTACTGTATATTTATGTGCATAGATATAATTCATAATAGGTGTTAACATGGTTTCATTAACATGAGTCATAAGCCACGCGTTTCTGTCGCGCTTTATCCGTCCATATAGAATGGACCTTATATGCCTCCCAGACAAAATAAATTTACAATTTATGGGAAAACGTATATCATTATTGAACAAACAAATCACTTCTTGCAGTTAATAATTATTGCTTTTTCTCTAGTCTAGTAAAATAAGTGCATGGAAAGAGTGAATAGATTAGATTTATTTAGGCTGTTGTTCAAAAGACTTGGTCTCCTAACTGTATCCTGCTTATATGTGTATGAAGCTCCTTTATATGTAAAAAAGAGTGATATTAACCAAATTCTTGACATACACGATTATAATACAAGAAGCCGAGGAGATTATCACTTGGTGAGTCACAATATTAGCTCATTCAAACAAAAACCTAGTTATACTGGTAGAAAACTGAACAACAAGCTACCACAGTCTTTAAAAAGTCTTGAAAAAATATTTATATTTAAAAAAAAATTAAAAAATATTTATAGTGGCATTGATTAAAAAATAGGACTGGAACCGGTTCGATTCAGATGGTGAGTGCGTGGGGCCGTGGGCGTCGGTAAGCGGCGTCCAATCATATCTCAGAAAACAGTACAGTGTTGCCAAGTTGTCGCTATGTGCTAAGTCTCTACCTGACAGCCGACCTGTGCGTTTTGAGCCCTGTGTAGTTAGAATCGCCTGTGAGTTGACAGGTAGTCCTCCAAGATGCGACAGCCGAGAACAATGTGGCAACCTCGCTCCCCCTACCACCACCAACCCAGCTCCTCTGACAGTCCTATTATGTAATCAATTCCACTATAGTTGATGGAGATTTTATAGTGTATAAGAGTTTTCGCATCAAAATTAAGCCTTACCTTCACTAATTTATTGATATAGTAATATTATGGTAACTAGTGTATAAGATTGTATAATTGTTGATCTGACTTGTCTTATACCGTTACTCCGGTAGTTGATTTGATTTGAAATTTTTATGGTTGAGACAGTGTTGTTCTTGAGATGAAGTTTTTTTGTAGCTTACGTCTAGGAGACTTCAGACAAAGAACAACACTGTCTCAACCATAAAAATTGCAAATCAAATTTACCATGACCAAACTCCTCGTCTTTAAATCAAACTTACCTCATCTATTGTCTTCTGTGAGGTTCTTCTATACGTTTGTCAGTATTTTCCTATGCTATGTAGTCCTTTGATCAAAGTAGGAGCCCGACATTCGAAAAGAAATCCCAATTATCACGTCTAGCGCAAACTCCTCTGCGTCTCCAATTCTCAACAGAATTGAATCTGTCAGTCGTGGAGACTTCTTTATTATTTGTCCTTTTCTTGTAACTTTCTTCTTCTTCTCCTTCTTCCTCCCCCTTCACATCTTCCTCATCCTTCTACTCCCTACTTCCGCATTTTATTCTGACTTTCCCCTCTAAGTCTACCACCTCAAAAAAAACAAAAAAAAAAAAAAAACACCATAAGACAAATTGTTAACATCTTTTCCGTTGACAACCGTAATTTAGCTTCTCTCTTCCACGCCTGTTCCAAGTCTATCTCCCTCTTTTTCTAGTCATTTATCACACATTCTCTCATTCCACGCTCATTTTTTCTTCTTTTTCCTGTTTTTTACGTTTCTTTAGGTGTTGAATAAGACAGAAAAGACGTTACTTTCGATTGATGTTGTGGAATGCCATACTAGTAATAGTATACATAGTAAAAGAGTATACATAGTAATAGCTTTGAGTATTGAATATCAGAATAGTGTATTAGTGTAGAGATGTGTTACTGTATATTAATGTAAAAGTGTACTAGTGTTAGTGTAACCATCAGTAGGCGTACAAATTAGTCACTGTCCACTTCTACCACTGATTGAATTGTAGTATCTTAAAGCAGCTAGTAGTTGAATTCTTGGGAAGGAATGGAGTTTTTCAAACGTGTCTTTGAATAAATTTGTGGTTTTTTACTTGTTTTTCTCATGTTTCATTTGGTTTCTATCTCATGTCTTGTTTCATTATTTTTGCTGAGTTAGACATGACAAAAGAAGTTTGGATATTGGCCCATCTGTGTTAATAGGATAATTGATTATGTCAATCACGAGTAAAAACTTTAATTAATTTGTTAACTAGTAAGTTAATCCTGTAGCCCATTATAACTGAGAAACTGAATTAATTTGAGGCAGTGGCTGATCCACTGAAATGTGGAAAAAGTTATACAATATCCAAGTAATTATTTTCAAATCAATAATTAGGATTAAATAAGAAATCTGAATGAATGAATGAATTTTTTTTATTTATTTCTAAATAAATTACAACATTGTAACTAAAATAAAACAACAACAAATTTTCTGTTTCAGTATGCTCAAATAGTTACTACACAGTAGCAATTCAGATTAAATTAAAGAATAAAACTAAACACAAATGTATAAATAAATATAGTGTCCTAAGGAAATTAGCTAGCATGGGCTATGGCCTGTGCGCAAGCTAGAGTTGAAATTAATTACCAGAGCCATGGACATCTAATTTTTCAATTGAATTTAGTAAAGCGTATTATAAAAAAAGAAAATTATCATAAAATGGAAACATGAAAAAGTGCATCGCAAAAACCTTATACTGACAAAAATAATAACAAATTTAAGAGAATAACAGACATATAATTTGAAGCTTTGGTGTCCAAAACCATACGCCAAACCAGACGCAAAACCAGATCTGTAATGTTTCCCATGACGAAATACTTCATAAATAATCTAATACCAAAACTGATTCTGTATTTTTATTTAAATTATGATTTATGCTCACTATACGGGAGTGCTGCATTTCGCTTTTAAAAAAGAAGCTTCATTTCTATTTAGAAGCGAAAAGCTATGAAAAATAATAATTTAAATAGAAATACAGTATCAGTTTTGATATTAGATTAAATAATATGAGGTTGAAAGAGAGAATTATCTGTGAATTTAAAAAACCTGGTTTTGTTGTCACTTGCATTTGTAATTACTGCAAAATCTTATTGTAGTTTTTACTTGTGCATTGTGGTAGTTTTTTAGATTTTAATGCAACTGATCCCTGATGTTGGAAATTTTTTTGTTTCAAATCTTCACTCTATATTTTGATATCAACATTCATAACTGGTCTAAATCTTGGAATGATATAAACTGCATAGGCTTCTTGTCAAGTGATTATTGGATTTGCAAGTTTAATAAGATGTGGAATTTCAAATGCGCCTCAGGGAACACAATAACTCATAATTCTGTTAATAATAACATTGCTGTTTCTACGTTCTATTCGAATAAAAAGCTGGGAGAATCCCATTATTCCGTTAAATTCGAGAATGTAATTTGAAAAGATCATATGAAAAATACACCGATTGTAGTAATGAAACCTGTTTATTCACATAGTTTATGTCAATAATTTAAGAAATGAAAAAGTGCTGTGAATTGAATACAATTGTAAATGAAATACCAATGTAGACAAATATGAATTTAACAATCTACAACAGCTGCTGAATAGTTGAATTTTTGGTACCCTATTTCTGGTCTTCTTCCTCCTACTCCTCCTCCTCCAACTCGTCCTCTTCCTCTTCTTCATCTTATCAATTAAAAGGTAAGTGATAGCCATGAGCCGTAGCAGGTGCCTGTTCAATCAGATACAGATAAGCTTTGTTCTCCAGGGCCATCTTTGTAAGGGTGACCGATTAGATTGGCCAGCAAAAAAGACACTGTTCTCTGCAATAAAATAACTTCCCGATGGTTCGGAACCCATCTAAAACTGTAGGTCCAACTCATCAATCATCATCATTCAACTCATGACCCACGCGCAGGTCTCAGACCTATGTGGGCTTCGTCCTCTTTCTCTTCATTTCCCTCTTCCTCTTCCTCTTCATTTTCCTCTTCCTCATCCTCTTACTCTTCCTCCTCCTCCTCCTCCTTCTCCTCCTCCTCCTCCTCCTCCTCATCATCATCATCATCATCCTCCTCCTCCTATTATCTTTCTTCTCCTTCTTCTCTCTTCCTACTCCTTTTCTTTCTCCTATTCCTCCTCCTACTCCTCTTCCTTCTCCTCCTTCTTCATTGTATCTAGTTCATTTTTACGTTAGATGGAGCGCTAGAGTTTCGTCAACAAAGGACAGATTCAGAAGATTAAAAAGTAAGCAAAGATTGGCAGTAAATAATTTTGATGTCCCTCATTTTTTATGTTATAAATAAAAATATATATATATATATCTGTTTATAAAATATATAATATTAATAAACAATATATATATATATTTTTTTTATTTATTCTGAGTGTATGCATGGTATAAATATATCTTTAAATAGTGGTAGCCGATCAAGATTTACACAAACATTTTCATTTACAAATTATTGCTCTTATTTAGTAATTTATTTATTTATGCATTTATTCATTTAGTATTCTCACACTGAATGAAGGGGCCGAATATTATCATTTTATATACGAGGAATTCAAAATATGCCTACAGATATATTATCAATCAAATTCTCTCCCACAGCGAGTATTTTCAAAGCATGTTCGGACTTGTTCTGAGTGTACTTCAACTTTAAGCTCAGAGCTTACTGGGAATCGTGCCTTGGTATATTCCTATGGATCTGCGGTAGCATGCTTGATAAATTTCTACTGTGAATTGTTTGCTAAGAGGCTTACAGTCAGAGTTTCTGATCAATAGGTGTGTTTTCATTTCTTCAATCGAATATCAGACATTGGAACAAGTTTGAAGGATCCTTTACTTGTGAAACACTGCCAATAATCGATAGAAATGCTCCAGTTAGCTTGAAAATAGGGTTTTAATATTTTTGCTCAAGTCCAGACTGGTATTGTGAACTTATTGATTTGGAATACTTTAGTTGTTACTTAAATAATTAATTACTGAAAATACTTTTCCAGCGAATCAAAGACATACATTAAACAAATATTGTGTTAATTCACACGTATTCGTGTGATAGCTATTTCGTATTGATGTTATGCTTCCTTAGACACAACTGGAGGCCTACTCAGTATCTGATCAAGCATTAAATCAACGCGAAATGGCCATCACACTAAGAAAAAAAATGTTCAAATTCACGAGAAAATTATTTTCAATAATGATCTATGTTTGAATATCCAGTAAAAATAAATATGCTACATCAAATTGAAAATCATAAATCATGTCCTACTAATTCAAAAAGGAAGGTTTGTAGCGCCTATCACGTTCTAATGTATTGCAAAATTAATGTGTGTTGTGCGAATTGATTCTGCGCTATCTCTTGATTCGATTTCCTGATACAGTACTTGATAATAAATTGAGTGGATATCTGTTTTATTTTTATTAGCTTATGAATCTTGTTGATTAGGAGACCTTTGTGGGAAGTTCCAGCTCGCCGTTTAGTCATTTTATGGGAAACAAGAGATGACGCTTCTCCTCAGAAGCGAAATGCGACTCCTCTAGTAAAGTGAGGAAAATTCCTCTAGTATAAGTTTCTTTTTCTTTCTTTCTTTCTTTCTTTCTTTCTATTTCTTCTAAATTCCTCTAGTATAAGTGAGGAAAAACCATTATTAAAATAGAATTAAATTGTCAGTTTTGATATTAGATTAATACTTATATAATAATTATTAGTATATATTTTTTGTAATAAAACGTATTAGATATTTCTGTTTTGCACCTCGCCGTTTGGGCCATGCTATGAACTGATGAACTCGATGAACTGTACTACACAATAGTACATCTATGATACTACACAATGTAGTATCTATGTAAGAATGTATTCGATAATCAGAAGTAAAAAGCTGAGCCCCTGCTCAATCAAAAACTATTTTACCTTAAAAACAATGCTATAGAACTTTTTACTCGGAGGATGAAGCCCACATAGGTATGAGACTTGTAATGAGTTGGTTGATGGTGATTGATGAGATGTAACTACTGTTTAATGTGGGCTCCGAACCATCGGAAAGTGATTTCCCAGCAGATAACAGTCTAATCCAATGGGTCACACTTTATCTGACTGTCACACTTTATCTTATCTTTATCTGACTGAACAGATACCTGCTGTTGGACTTACAGTTTTAGGTGGGATCCGAACCAGCGTAAAGTGATTTTATAGCAAAGAACAGAGTATTTTTGCTAGCCGATCTGAACAGATACCTGCTCTTGGACCTACAGTTTCAGGTGGTTTCCGAACCACTGGAAAGTGATTTTACAGCAGAGAACAGAGTCTTTTTCGCTGTCCAATCCAATTAATCTTCCTTACAAAGAGGACCCAGGAGTTCGTAGCCTATCTTTATCTGACTGAACAGATACCTACTACGGCTCACGGCTATCACTTTACTTCCATTGAAGACTAATCTTCATTTCCAGTATATATTTATCCTGTAGAAATGCAATTCAAGACTCCCAATTTAAAGCCTCAAATGAAAACATAACTTCAGCAATGTGACTTGACTATCAACTCTGTCCGACGGATGTAACAATTTAAAATGCACTCTTCTATTTCTTCTAATGAAGTGAAGAGCTGAGAATAAAGTTGGGTAAATTAGTGTTGTTGCGGGGGGGGGGGGGAGTTCGTAGTTCTCAAGATCTTTTGAAGGACGCTATCTGAATTCTACTCAAGTAGATCTTGGAATTTTGTAGCGCTGTAAAACTCTTCAGCTACCACCAGCTCATCCCACATGTTTCCTGTCCACAAATACAGTGTTGTTGAAAATTAAGATGATTGCAGTGTTGCCAAATTGTTGAGTACTCTAATAGTGTCAATAATAGGGTCAACAGTAAGTATATAATAGGGCCAGACTGAATTTTACTCATTGATAATTTTTTTATAATGATAAGCGGCGAGGTGGAACTACCCGTAAGGGTCTCAACACTAATAAAAGTCTTACGCTTATTAGTATTATGATTTTTATTATTATTATAATGATAGATGCTTAAATCATTTCATGAACAGTAAATCAATGACAGAGTCTGAAATCTTCCAACCCTTTACAATATTATATATAAATTATTTTTATTGGGATAAATAATAATAAAAATTTTAATTAATTAGTAGATTTAAGGTAGTGTTTGAAGTCATTCCACCCTCTTCATTTCTGTAAAAAAGCGTTTCCGGACCCGTGTTTTAATGAACGTCTTTATTATTTTGAACTCCATTTTCAGTCCTGATTACTTTTATTTTACTATTTTTTAGCTATTTTATTTATTTTTGAACACCACAAACACAAATGTCTTGCATTTACAATCTTCAAGTGTCTTGTTTAGTGAGGAGAGCCATTGGCTTTTCTGACCGCCTTATTTGACTGTCATTTAAATTCAACAGTTCATTTAATTACGCAAGGTGCATTCTGGGGATGAGCTAGCTCTACACCGAATTGTTTTCAGTTATGTTTGGGCTACACTGAAAAATTGACACTCAAGAATGTCACTTTCAACTCTTTCTAATTTAAATCTTATGAAATTTCAGAAAAGCTATGATACCTTCTACCTAAAACACTGTTTATTAAATAAACGATCTAACTACAAAATTTTTTAAGTAAAAATCATTAGTGAGGAAGAATTTTGTGATATATAAACTTTAAAGATTTTGATTTTGAAGTTCCTTGTAAGGATAGTTCTGGGCTAATGTGTATTGTTCCCTTATTCGTATGTAGATGAATGAATATATTTGTAAATTAATACTTTGAAATAAATTTCTTTGAACTTCTTATTTTAGTATGTTTATTATGAACTAGCATCACATTCCTAACAAAGTTCTTGTTTTTATGCAATATTTATCCAACACGCAATGCCATTTTAAGAGAATCAAAGGCGTTTGGAGAATCAAAGGAAAGGGGTTTTCTTTAAAATGAACAAGGGGAACTCATTCCATAAGAAGGAAGAGGGAGGGGAATTGGACGTATAGAAAAGTAATAATATAACAAAAAGAAGGAAAATAATGGAAAGAGGAGGAAGAAGAGATAATAAAGCAAGGGAGGGTGAGGAAGAGGAAGAGGAACAAGAAGTGGAAAAAAATAATAGTATAATAAACAATTCAAATGAATAGCTATTTGTATAACTAGAGCGAAAAGGGGGAAATTTCTGCACCGAGAGACAATTTTCTCAGAGAGACAGTTTTTTTTTTCACGAGCCGAAGGCGAGTGAAAAAAGTTTCTCGACTGCAGATACAGTACTTTGTGCTTGAATTACAACATTAAATGTTTCCTACAGTAATGTATAAAGTAATTTAAACAGAACAAAAAAGGACATACATAACCACACAATTCCTCACATAACCTATCTTCAAATCAAATCGATTTCGACAACAACTACAGCTATTGAGCTAACTTTTGCGTTGCTAAAGCAGGGTATTCAACCTATTTTTGAATGCAGAATAGGGAACCTGCGTATTACAAGCTCACTATTTTGTGTTGTTAGGTTGCAAATCTGGAGTGCGCAAAAAGATTATCGCGCACTGGAATGTACTTTTCCGCATCACTGGTGAATAGAGTATTTTGCGTGCTACAGTTAGTGCAAAAATAGGCACTTTTTCGGGTCACTGTAGGAAAAATATATTACATATCTCTAAAAACGTATAGAAAATTTGAAATTTATAGCCAAAAAATTCTTACAACTATCTTTAAAAAATTTACAGTAGAGTAACAATGTTGAGTACATATATACAAAACTCCTACATACAGTAAATTGTATTAAAAAAAGAAAAATTCTATAAAAATGAGATTTTATACAAGAAAATACAATGAAGAGCAGAATAGTGAGAAGGAGAAAAACAAGAAAGGAAGAATAAGTGGAAGAAGAGTGTGTAGATATTGGTCCACCCTAAGCGCTGAGTCTTTAATCCCTCTTTTGGCCCCTTAACAATCAAATATACGCTAAGTCCACATTTTAAACAATGGCCTTGAATACGGGGTATTATCTCTCATATTCCAATTTATTTCGTTCCTCCATTGTGCTATGGATCGTTTCAATAATACCCCCGTGTTATTCGGCCTGCATTCCTCTCCCCTATTCAACATTCCTCCTCGTTCAAATGGGCCTCTAAGCGCAAAAGTTCAATTGAAATTGTAACAATATCATTGGTGGAATCGTGTTGAGAATTTTCAGTCATGGATATTGATTTCTTTTCAAGTAATCTAGTCTATGAGATCTTTGGAATTTTGGTTTTAATTTGGGATATATTTTGATGTTATTATTCTATTTATTTGTTATTATCAATATTTGTGATGTTGTTAGTAGATGTTGGATTCTTTTATAGATTTCGATGCTAATTATTAGTCATTGGAGGTTATTGAAAGGTTAAGAAATGATTATTTGGATTCCTACTGAACCTGGAAACTGAAAAGCTTCTGTTAAATTGTTTTCATAATTTTATTAGATTTTTATTTCTCGATTGCAAGTTATTAGGAAAGATTACTAGGAGTTACAACTGAGTAACTCAGTAATATTTAAAAGTGTGTTTATTAAATGCTCCATTATTTGAATTTGTGTGTGTGTGTGTGTTTCTTTTTTCACGACTTTTACAAAAACAACGATGTAGAACACTAAATTCGAAACAAAGCTTCTTCTAAACTTAAGTCAGTGCACCACGATGCCCGTTTTTTATTTTACTTTCAAACTTTTCAAATTTAATGTTCAAATTTCACCTATTACTGTTTTAAAATGTGTTTAGATGCAGGAAGCTCATAGATCAGCTGATACATGATACGTCACTATGATGCAAAATAAGCTTCATCACAAATTAATCAAAGCAACACATTTATTCCATATCAATATTGCAGCTCATAATTACCTTTTCAAACTGTATTGGTATTGGTGGTTGAAATTCAAATATCACATGTTTATCATCCCGTTGCAGAGCACGGGTGAACTACTAGTAAATATTATAATGGAGTGTTCAGTCATAATATTTCACAAGCATTCCAAGATGGATGCAACGACATGAACTACACATGCATCACTTCTTACCTGGGATTCTCCGGTTTCTAAACAGGAGAAACTAACGCAAAAACCCCTCACCTAAACCACGAATCCTGAGCACTTCCGCACCCGCAGCGGCGTGCATGCACTTACACCAACTTGACCAATAAATAATAATAATGTCCAAAATATAGGAGTTGTAGCTCAAACAGCTTACCGCATGCACCCATCTACCAGATGCTACAACACATCTTCTCTCTTCTGCTTCTTATTATTTATTATTCTCCTTCTTTTTCTCCTCCTCCTCCTTAACCTCCTCCTCCTCCTCCTCCTTCTTTTCCTTCTTATTCTTTGCTATATTTCATTTTCTCTTTCCATTCTCCTGATGTATCATTACATCTTATTCTCCTTTCGCTTCTTATTCTCCTTCTCCTCTTCCTCCTTCTCCTCCTCCTCCTCCTCATCTTCCTCCTCCTTCTCCTCCTCCTCCTCCTCCTCCTCCTCCTCCTCCTCCTCCTCCTCTTCTATCAATACTATCAGTATATCAATCTGCTAAGAGTTCCTCCTTCATTTATATCTTGTCATATACTTTATTCTTCCATAACTTAATTATCAAGTGATAACAATCAATTATATTCTTATGGATGATTTTCTTTCTATATCTTTATCTTATAATCTATTACGTTCCTTCACCACTTTCTTATCTTCCTTCACCTCCACTTCATTTTCACCTTTCTTCTTCAGTCTTCTTCCTTCTTTATGTTTCTTTTGGCTTACCTTTCTATTTTGAATATTATTTTCTTTTATTAATTCTATTTGATTATTAGTACACTCTAGTTCTATTTTGTCTTATATTAACAATTGTAATATAGTGTACTCTCATATTATTTTTATTGTATTATTAGCATAGGAATATCTGAAATGTATAAATTTAATTTACTTTCATTTTGTATCAAGTGTGAACTGATTATTATTTTGTAATGTACGTTTAAATGCAATAGGTTTTTCAAGACCTGGCATTCTAATAAAAATCAATCAATCAATCAATCTTCCTACTCCTCTTCTCTTCTTCTTCTTTTTTGCTATGCATCATTACAATTCGCCATTGACCTGATGCTGCAGTTCATCTTATTCTTATTTTCCTATCTCTTTTTGATTCGTCTTCTTCTTCTCCTTCTTCTCCTCCTTTTTCTTATTATTCTCATCCTCCGCATCTTTCTCCTACTCCTCCTCCTCCTCCTCCTTCTTCGCTATATTTCATTCCCTCTTTCCATTCACCTGATGCTGCATTACAGTGCTCCATTCACTCTTTTCTCTTTCTCCTTTCTCTCCTACTCCTTCTCCTCCTCCTTCTCCTGTCTTCTTCAGCCACCTACTGCTCTTCTACCCAGTTACTCCAAATCTCAAGATAGGAACACTACATCCCTTGCAAAAACATCAGAGCTAGCTTCTCTCTAAATCAACATACTCTCCCATTCTATCTCTCATCCCACTCTCTCTCCCTCTCTCCCATTGTAGTCTAATCTCTTGGGTCCCTGTCCAAATTTACAGCCATCATACTTTGAGCATAGAACTTTGTTGAACAGGTAGAGCTGCACATCTCCGTCTATACACAACACAGCAATGCTTTTCAACATGTCTTGTTAGTTTCTAACAAAGTTCATCTTATAAAATTAAAGTTATTATAGATTACAGAAGTTTATCCTAGATTGACTGTAGAGCACTGTACATATCTAATACTGTTACATTACTTAGTATCAACATCAACATACTAACACTACTGTGTAAATTACATTTCAGTACTAATACTATTGTTACGGGTTCTATCTCTAAAATAACGCTGACAAAACGTAAATTTATCACTCGCACTTTATTAACACAAATTATCCACAACTCACACTGTTCAGAAATAAAAACTGATTTTTCTATATTTTTCAACTGATAAAGAGTTTTCAATATTACTGCACAAAAATCAATCACTAAATGTCAAGAGGCCGATCTAATATTAAATAATAACTGTTCAATAACTGAAGGAGAAGCGTCTAATACATAACATTTGAAATTCTACAAGCACTACAAGTCGCTGTATATACTGTCAAGTAAGCCTGAATAATAATCTGTCACAAGATACTGCAATTAACACTACAGACAACGAAAGTTCATTAACACGGTTTGTAATAGCACCAACGGGATTGCACTGTCTGTATTAACGTAAACAGGAACTGTCACTGTTTCCTAACACTTCAACAACAAACGTTTGTTTATCACAGTCTGTATAAGGTATAAGTGCTTACTGGTAAACAGGAACTGTCACTACTGCAACTTATCGCATTGAAGATCGAATTACAACTTAACTCATTTTACAAAAGTCTTCTATTTATACATTTTCCCATAATCGAGATATCTCTCCATTTTTCTATCAACTTCTACCGAATTCGAAAATAAACAAATAAGGACTCTCGCATTTTCCACAATATTCGATAAGATCGATAAATTTCTATACGGTTCTAATTGAATATTCTACCAAATTCTGAGTAAATATCATAAAAGTGTCAAAAGAAGAGTAGTTAATTGCTTAGAAGTTAATATTGACACAGCAGATAAGGCTGTAAATCCTTCTTTCTCTTCATTTTCACAACACTATATTATAAAGGTGCAAGGTCTAATATTATGAAGGCTTTTTGGGCGAAGAAGAAGAAACTGACTAGCAATAGAAGAACGAGCTCCAGTTAGTACTCTCGTGATCCTTAGATGACCCATAATCGACAAAAAAGGTGCAAGGTTTTTGAAAGCAAGGTTTTTCCGTTTTTTGAGAACTAGAATAATGGTGGGGTAATGACGTATTCCAGTTCAGTAGCATTGAGCTAACCATATCACTGACAGTTGATCAAGATTTATATTAAAATCTGTGTTTAGCAAAAACTTCATTTTTATACTGAAAAAGTGTACAAATAGAACTGGAGTTTGTAAGTTAAGGGTAATTCTGAACAGAGTGACATCATACCTTCTATATTCTGCTAAATTGAGCGAGTTATGGAACAACCTTGTTTCTATTAACCTTGATGAAGGTGTATGTATAGTACCATAGACGAACTCAACTGTAGGCGACTCTTCCGACCTCAACATCATGTCTTGGACCAAATAGCATACTACGCAAACGACCAGTGAGGTAGGTTTGTTGCGGTTACTTTCCTCACTGATCTAACAGCGTTGTATCTATGTCAAGCCTACCAAAACAGGTTTTGAAGCTTGTCAACTCCCACCTTTTCACAGGTTCTGGCTGCACAGGCGAGTGTGCCCACTATCTAGCACACTTCTGAGCTACTTCCTGCGTCCAAGCTAACATTCGACATCGAATTTTGAAAAGCAACGCCATTGATGTATTTTTTTGTGTCTGAGATGAACAACACGTTATTTACCTGAAGCCACAATAAGGTAAACTACTAGGCTATATACTTATACTAATACTATCACTATATACAGTACAGTAGTGTAGAGTAATAATTCTACATTACTTGTTTAGTGTAATGCTAATTATTAGAGAAAACAGGACACATCATTGAAAAAATGTTTCCCAATTCTATCGGAATAAACTATATTAAATTAGTTTATCAAATTAAACTCAACAGAAACAATTAATTTCGAATTTGAATTTAATATTTTGTTATGTGGTATAATGTTAATATTATCACTGAGGACCTAAAATTTCAATATTTTAAGAATATGTACTTTTTTATTTTTATTCCTTATTAAAATAAATAATTTAATAAGATATAGAACATAGAATCAGATATCATAGATATAGAATCAGTTGCACAGTAAAAAATTATTAAGAAAAATACAATATATAAAATAATTATGAACTACTTCCCCAAAAGAACAAGCTCGAGTTTGAGGAAGGATTTATGTATGAATCATTATACATGAATCATTATTATCAATGTCCAAGTCAAATTCTACAAAAAAAATTTCGTTTGAATTCTATATTTTGTAATTTGGTTTGATGTTAGGCTAATATCATCCCTGAAGACATAATATTTCAATATTTCACAATTTTACAAATATATGAATATAGTTATTTAATTTTGATCAAATTGTATAAAAAATTAATAATATAACAGTGATTTGAAGTTCAATATTTTGTATCAAGGGATAAAGATACTGACTATCATGGATGGAAGAATATTGCGATATATACTTGAAATTTAATGAATTTCAATATTATTATCTAAATCAAATTTCATAAAAACAATAAAAATTGCAAGTTTAATACTTGACAATTACAAATATATAAGTATGAGTAGAGATTATCTGAATTGTGAAAAAATCCTATTTCATTTGTTTATTAATTTAAAAGCAACCATATTGATGGGAACAACAGGTTTTACTGGTAAACTTCAACTTAGGATGCTTCTGCAAGAACTTAGAATATGATATTATTTATTGAAATATTTGGAAGTCAATATAATTTTTTTTCTTTTTTTCTGTAAATACTATTGCTATCTAGTCTTGAGACTAATGAGACTAATTTGTTCTATCCTAAATTAATAATCTTAAAATAATACATTGAGACTCATTAGAATCTCTTACTGCTAATGATAATTATGTACACTTATTTAACTGTACTAAAAGCTAGGTAGTCTATGTAATAAGTATTTTAAATTAATGTAATAATTGCCTTCTGAATAATCGAGCCTTCTGTGATTTGCCTTCTCTAGCTTTACAGACAAGCACGGTGTGGAGTCTAGAATGAACTCATATTAGATCAAATGTTGTTCTGTGATTTCCTCTGATTATTGAGCAGATGAAAATGTTGAGAATAACAATATTTGTTTAAAAAATCTGACACATTGCTCCTAGGAAAGTATCAGCTGCTACTGGTTATAGTATTACAGCTCAGGTTAGAGCAACTTCTGATGTAGCCTACAGCCTAACTGACTGTTGACTTATTGATTAGATAAATTCCAGTTTCATTTAAATACGGTACTTATTGGAAGTTGTCACCTGGTTTAACCATTACATTTATCTAAGATCTTTGGATGAAAATATTACTCCTGGATGTTGATTCATAGTCAACCATTGACATCTGCTCTGATTTTTCAATTTTAACCTTTCATTTCTTAGCTGGGATGAATGACCGTGCTTCAATTACCTGATGCCATGAGCTTTATTATCACTGACCAGGTGGTTCGGCACCCACCTAAACTAGTAGGTCTACCATGTTCCCCATAACATGGCTCAAACGGCAGGGTGGAACCCTTACGGGTATCCCCACCAATTGCCATACACTTATTATTATTACCATCACTATTATTATTATTTATTTTTTTATTTTTTAAGCCCTCATTGGAGCAAATCTAGTCGAAATTGGTAAGATCATTTTCGGAAACGTTTCTTCTGTGCCCAATATGTCTTCATTCTCTCGGATCTCTGAAGTCTCTGCTCATCTGTGATGTTGTAATTTCTCTGCTTTGGAGTTTTGATTTTTAATTGAGTTGTCTCATTTTTAAGAATCATTTTTTCTTCCCTATTCAAAATCTTATCCTCCATAAGTTCAAGTTCCTCAAGATCTTCTTCTATTTCTTTCAGCCAGTTATTTTTAATTTTATTTTTCTGTTGGTATGTTAGTAGTTTCTTGTTAGTCTTTCCTCTGGGAGTCTTACTAGGTGACTGTAAAAGGCTAATCTTCTTTTTCTCATGATGTTTAGTAGTGGTTCGTTTTCTTGATAAATAATTTTGTTGGGAAGAAGTCGATGTTGTCCATTTACTATGTGCTTTTTGTTGATAATTGTTCTTAAAATTCTTCTCTCCACTCGCTGTAGTTCCTCTGTTGTGTTCTTACTTTTTAGATTGAATAGTGTTTCACATGCGTAGGTTACTTCTGGTTGTGTTACTGTGCAGTAGTGTATAATTTTTGCTTTCATTGAGATTGACTTCTTCTTGTAGATCGGCCATGTTAGTTTCTTTGCGAATTTGAGTTTATTGATTCTGTTTTGGACTGTTAACTTTTCATTAATGTTCCTTGTTATTATTTCTCCTAGGTATTTAAATTTATCGGTAGTTTTTATTACTTGCTGATTTTTGAGTGTGATGTGAGTTGGTTTATCTTTAGTGATAAGCATTATTTCAGTTTTTTCATATGAAATCTGTAGCCCCACTTTCCCTGCTATGTCTTGAAGGGTTTCTATTTGTTTTTTTGCTTCCTCCCAACTTTCTGCTAATAGAGCCAGGTCATCAGCGAATGCTAGACAATTTAGTTTTATTCGTGTACCAATTTTGAGTTCTTTGTTTTGCTTTTTCCATTCTCTCATGACTTTTTCCAATACGCAGTTGAAGAGAAGCGGGGAGAGTCCGTCTCCCTGTCTTAGGCCTGTTATTATTGAAAATGATCTGGAGAGCTCTCCTCTGAATTTTACTTTGGAGTTTGTGTTTTCAGTGTTGCTTTAATCAAATTTATCAGTTTTGTATGGAGTCCAAATTCTTTAAGGGTATTCAGTAAGGATTCTCTATGAATACAATCATACGCTTTCTTGAAGTCTATGAAGGATATTATTAGATTTTTATTTCTTTTCTTTTGGTGGTCAATTATCCATTTTAAATTTATAATCTGTTCCAGACAGCTCCTTCCCGGTCTGAAACCTCCTTGATATTCCCCCAGATCTTTGTCCAGCTCTTAATTATTATTATTATTATAATCATTATCATTATTATTATTATTATTATTATTATTAAATAGAATGTATAAAAATAAAACACTCAGACACAATAAAATATTTGGGGCTACAATTCGATTCAAATATGAAATGGTACACACACTCACAAACACTCACCAAAAAGCTAAGGTATCTAGCACATAGATGTTATCAAATGAGAGAACTACTACCTCAAAAAACGAAGCGTACAGTGTATTGTAGTCTGATTGAATCCCAAATAAGGTATGGAATAACTGTCTATGGCAGCGCACCAAATTACATTTTAAACCCAATAATAAACGTGATAGACAGAATCAAACGTATTTTCTTCCAAGGCACAGATATTCACACATTAAATATACTCAACTTCAAAAATCTATACAAATACATAATATTAATCAGATACTACTTTGAAAGCCGATACCGTAATACAAACGAAAACAGATACAACACAAGATACACACATTATAGAATACCAGATTATTATACAGAAATAGGGAAAGCAGCACCAGAATACTTTGTACCACAAATCCTGAGAATTATCCCTAACCATCTTAAAAACCTGCAAACATATTCCGCAGTAAAACATGAAATCAAAACTTATTATATTACTGAGCAAGGATAACATATTCATCACAGAGGAATAGGATATTGATTATTCATCACATAAAATCCATAATAAAAACCTGATTAAATTTGAAACTTAGCAAATCACCCCAATACAAGCTAAACTTAGCTTCTGGGGTTGCCACCACTAGAATTATTATCATAATAACTATTTATATATTGAATTTTGTTAAATTGTTGTATATTATTTATTAATTGCATGTACTGTTATCTACATTCAATAAAGCTTATAAAAAAAAAAAAATTATTACTACCATTACTGCTATCATGATTATTATTATTATTATTATTATTATTATTATATATTTCTTAAATTTTCATTTCTCACATCACTTGTTGTTTGACCAATATTCCAATATTATGCATTCTATAAACCCTTATTTATTTTTTTATGAGTTTCTGAACTTCCTATTTTTTATGATAAAATTTCTATTGTTATTTATTTTAAGTTTCTATTGTTATTGTGAACAACCGCGAGCCGTAGCAGGTACAGTATCTGTTCAATCAGATAGAGATAAGCTGAGTTCTCGTGGGTCCTGTTTGTAACGGTGACCGATTAGATTGGCTAGCAAAAAGGACACTGTTTTCTGCTGTAAAATCACTTCCCTTTGGTTCGGAACCCACCTAAAACTGTAGGTCCAACTTATCAATCACTATCATCCAACACATTGCCCACGCACAGGTCTCAGACCTATGTGGGCATCACCCTCCAAATAAATGAGTCTTCTGTATTGGATACTAACTGAGCAGTAATGTTTCAAAATATTTGCTCATGAAATTTAATTTTAATTTTAATTTAATTTTTCCTCTGCATCTCTTTTGGTAGCTCAAAGTCTCTCCATGTTGTTCTTAACCTGGTTCTACCATCTAGCCATGGGTTTGCCTGTCATATATACCATAATTTCATGTACCATTTGTTAATTGTGTAGGAAACCAATCCATGCTTTTCTGTCTGGTGTCTGGACCTTAGCATCACTAATAACATACAGAACAATCCATACTAATCTGTAATAGAGTAATATAATAATCTTTATCTACGACCGTGTTATAACGCAATTATTACAGTTTCATAATTGAAATCGAAACAGTAGCTTTTTCGAAATGGAATTTGAAACTTGTACTGTAATGACCTCATTACAGTACAACTTGTACATTATAACACGACCCTAGTTCACTGTTCCAGTTTCAAAATACTGGAACGGAACAAAACAGTATCGCATCTGATAAAAGCACTGTATAGGTTATGTTGCTCATGCGTATGTTTGGCTGAACTGTTGGTGCCGGTACATGATAGATCTACCTATCCAACTAAACATGAATAATAGTGACAGTGAAAATGAAATTATCTCAACACCCGAAGAAATAACTGAAAGGGCAAATTCGGCATTGAAGAGCTTTTTGCCTGAGAAATCGAAAAGTTTGTATGAAAAAACCTAGTCAATTCATTGATTGGAAAGAAGCAAATCATGTTGACTCTTTTTTTGAAAATGTTTTTATCGCTGTATATCAGTGGTCGTGGATAAAATAGTGTATGCAACGGTTGTATTTGGCCTTTAAAGCACTCGTGAGATATTTAGAGCACTCGCTTCGCTCGTGCCCTAGCTAACATCTAACTCGTGCTTTAAAGGCTCTCATAATACAACCGTTGCATAAACTACTATTAATCCGTCAAGTTGTAATATCAAAACTGACAATATTTCTATTCAAATTATGATTTTTACTCTCTTGTACTGGTGGGATGCATTTCACTTCTAAAGAGAAGCTTCATCAACCTCTTCAGAAGTGAAATGCATCCATGTAGTATAAGTGAGTAAAAATCATAATTTAAATAGATAACAGTTATAATATTATTCATCAAGTATTTCGTCATGGAAAGCATCACCGAATAATATACATCTTGAAACCTAAAAAAAGGAAAGGATGCAGTTCAATTTTCAAGACAGTCTTATCATCAATCACTTGACAGATAACAGATAATATTAATTAGAAGGTCGTGCCATATGCCCCCAAATTCTTTTTTTTTTTTTTTTTGAAACAACTTAGCCCAATTTTGATAGTTGGGCCCGGATTCCCTGTTCAGCTAATATATATATATAGTCCAAATATACCATATATTTATATATGGTTCAGCCACACCATGCGACCCTAATCTACCACATGTGGACTCGTGTCTAAAATGTGACACAAGGGAATCAAAAAGGAAGCAAGGGTAATGAGAGAGAATGATTGAAAGGAGGGAAGAAATGGGGCTAGTTTAGGACCTTCAGAGAGTCATCAAGTTAGCTGAAAGACTAACATATTAATTTATATAGGCTTAATTCAAATATGGTTACTAATGAAATTCAAATTCAAATTTTATTTCTATTACAAAATAATGCAATAATTTTTTAATACTGTAGTTCCAAAGGTTACAATAGTTCTTATATTATTTGTTCATTCTCAACTATATAATTGCCAAATACAAATAGTTGGAATTATGTATCAATGTGTGATATTCTTTTGAGCTAATAAAATATTCTATTCTATTCTATATTCTATTCTATATTCTATTCTATATTCTATTCTATATTCTATTCTATATTCTATTCTATATTCTATTCTATATTCTATTCTATATTCTATTCTATATTCTATTCTATATTCTATTCTATATTCTATTCTATATTCTATTCTATATTCTATTCTATATTCTATTCTATATTCTATTCTATATTCTATTCTATATTCTATTCTATATTCTATTCTATATTCTATTCTATATTCTATTCTATATTCTATTCTATATTCTATTCTATATTCTATTCTATATTCTATTCTATATTCTATTCTATATTCTATTCTATATTCTATTCTATATTCTATTCTATATTCTATTCTATATTCTATTCTATATTCTATTCTATATTCTATTCTATATTCTATTCTATATTCTATTCTATATTCTATTCTATATTCTATTCTATATTCTATTCTATATTCTATTCTATATTCTATTCTATATTCTATTCTATATTCTATTCTATATTCTATTCTATATTCTATTCTATATTCTATTCTATATTCTATTCTATATTCTATTCTATATTCTATTCTATATTCTATTCTATATTCTATTCTATATTCTATTCTATATTCTATTCTATATTCTATTCTATATTCTATTCTATATTCTATTCTATATTCTATTCTATATTCTATTCTATATTCTATTCTATATTCTATTCTATATTCTATTCTATATTCTATTCTATATTCTATTCTATATTCTATTCTATATTCTATTCTATATTCTATTCTATATTCTATTCTATATTCTATTCTATATTCTATTCTATATTCTATTCTATATTCTATTCTATATTCTATTCTATATTCTATTCTATATTCTATTCTATATTCTATTCTATATTCTATTCTATATTCTATTCTATATTCTATTCTATATTCTATTCTATATTCTATTCTATATTCTATTCTATATTCTATTCTATATTCTATTCTATATTCTATTCTATATTCCATTCTATATTCTATTCTATATTCTATTCTATATTCTATTCTATATTCTATTCTATATTCTATTCTATATTCTATTCTATATTCCATTCTATATTCCATTCTATATTCCATTCTATATTCTATTCTATATTCTATATTTTATTCTATATTCTATTCTATATTCTATTCTATATTCTATTCTATATTCTATTCTATATTCTATTCTATATTCTATTCTATATTCCATTCTATATTCCATTCTATATTCTATTCTATATTCTATTCTATATTCTATTCTATATTCTATTCTATATTCCATTCTATATTCTATTCTATATTCTATTCTATATTCCATTCTATATTCCATTCTATATTCCATTCTATATTCTATTCTATATTCTATATTTTATTCTATATTTTATTCTATATTCTATTCTATATTCTATTCTATATTCTATTCTATATTCTATTCTATATTCTATTCTATATTCTATTCTATATTCTATTCTATATTCCATTCTATATTCTATTCTATATTCTATTCTATATTCTATTCTATATTCTATTCTATATTCTATTCTATATTCCATTCTATATTCTATTCTATATTCTATTCTATATTCCATTCTATATTCCATTCTATATTCCATTCTATATTCTATTCTATATTCTATATTTTATTCTATATTCTATTCTATATTCTATTCTATATTCTATTCTATATTCTATTCTATATTCTATTCTATATTCTATTCTATATTCTATTCTATATTCTATTCTATATTCTATTCTATATTCTATTCTATATTCTATTCTATATTCTATTCTATATTCTATTCTATATTCTATTCTATATTCTATTCTATATTCTATTCTATATTCTATTCTATATTCTATTCTATATTCTATTCTATATTCTATTCTATATTCTATTCTATATTCTATTCTATATTCTATTCTATATTCTATTCTATATTCTATTCTATATTCTATTCTATATTCTATTCTATATTCTATTCTATATTCTATTCTATATTCTATTCTATATTCTATTCTATATTCTATTCTATATTCTATTCTATATTCTATTCTATATTCTATTCTATATTCTATTCTATATTCTATTCTATATTCTATTCTATATTCTATTCTATATTCTATTCTATATTCTATTCTATATTCTATTCTATATTCTATTCTATATTCTATTCTATATTCTATTCTATATTCTATTCTATATTCTATTCTATATTCTATTCTATATTCTATTCTATATTCTATTCTATATTCTATTCTATATTCTATTCTATATTCTATTCTATATTCTATTCTATATTCTATTCTATATTCTATTCTATATTCTATTCTATATTCTATTCTATATTCTATTCTATATTCTATTCTATATTCTATTCTATATTCTATTCTATATTCTATTCTATATTCTATTCTATATTCTATTCTATATTCTATTCTATATTCTATTCTATATTCTATTCTATATTCTATTCTATATTCTATTCTATATTCTATTCTATATTCTATTCTATATTCTATTCTATATTCTATTCTATATTCTATTCTATATTCTATTCTATATTCTATTCTATATTCTATTCTATATTCTATTCTATATTCTATTCTATATTCTATTCTATATTCTATTCTATATTCTATTCTATATTCTATTCTATATTCTATTCTATATTCTATTCTATATTCTATTCTATATTCTATTCTATATTCTATTCTATATTCTATTCTATATTCTATTCTATATTCTATTCTATATTCTATTCTATATTCTATTCTATATTCTATTCTATATTCTATTCTATATTCTATTCTATATTCTATTCTATATTCTATTCTATATTCTATTCTATATTCTATTCTATATTCTATTCTATATTCTATTCTATATTCTATTCTATATTCTATTCTATATTCTATTCTATATTCTATTCTATATTCTATTCTATATTCTATTCTATATTCCATTCTATATTCTATTCTATATTCTATTCTATATTCTATTCTATATTCTATTCTATATTCTATTCTATATTCTATTCTATATTCTATTCTATATTCTATTCTATATTCTATTCTATATTCTATTCTATATTCTATTCTATATTCTATTCTATATTCTATTCTATATTCTATTCTATATTCTATTCTATATTCTATTCTATATTCTATTCTATATTCTATTCTATATTCTATTCTATATTCTATTCTATATTCCATTCTATATTCTATTCTATATTCCATTCTATATTCTATTCTATATTCTATTCTATATTCCATTCTATATTCCATTCTATATTCCATTCTATATTCTATTCTATATTCTATATTTTATTCTATATTCTATTCTATATTCTATTCTATATTCTATTCTACTCTTATCTATTCTATTGTATTCTATTCTATTCGATTCTATTCTAATCTATTCTATTCTATAGTGCAATTTAAACTTCTCCACTAACTACTTGAAAGGATTTTTAGGTTTACATGAATAAATTGATAGAAATACAATAATTGTTTGATTTTGAGGTTCCATATCACTGTTACACTTGATATTTGAACATAAATAATCATTTTACTATACAGAATCAATGTATTTTTCTATGTATTTTCTATTGTCTCCCTATTTTTATTACTTTAGGGTTGGAAACTCTAACTTTAAACATTTTAGGAATTTTCAACTTAGCTTTAATCATATTTTGACACATTCTCTGGTATTACAATGACTTGAAACTATTATTCGGACTCATAATTCATAAATTGAAATTTCCAACAACCCTCTGAAATCAAGGAGCTAATTATTGTTAATCTGTTAATTGTTGATAAATCGGTGATTCTCTTGTACTGAACAATTACTAAATTAAATTTTGGAAGCAGAATGTTGAATAAAACCTATTTATTAGCTGAAACCTGAACCAAAGCTCATAGAATCGGTTTTTTATTCTTTAGTAGAAATGTTAGGAAGGAAGCAGTTGTGGGCATTAGACTTTTGTATCATTACATTGATTCTATTTCTATTTCAGTCACGATAAAGTAATAAATTACACTAGAAATATTGCAAGTTGAAAGCAACCGTGTAACATCAGTATTATAAATAAAAATGAAGGAACTTTACACATGTTTGATCATTTCTCTATTTGATAGATCATTTCGTTCATCAATTATGTTCAAATTTGTCTTTATTTACCTTCCCTCTCTTTTCACCTCCTTGAAGAAGAAGGGGAAGAAGGAGAAGAAGAAAACGAAAGAAAGAAGAAGGAGAAGAAGAAGAAGAAGAAAACGAAAGAAAGAAGAAGGAGAAGAAGAAGTAGGAGAAGAAGAAGAAAACTAAAGAAAAGAAGAAGAAGGAGATGAAGAAGAGGACAAATGAAAAAAGAAACAGAAGAAGGAGAATAGGAACAAAGAGGACGAATCAAAGTAGAAAAATAAGTAAAAAGAACTGATTGATAGAGATAGCATTCCACCATGAAATATAATCTCCATTTCTGTAACAACGTGTTTCCATAGGTTTGTTTTTAATTATTATGATTTTTTCATTTTTCATGAGAGGAATAAACTGGTGTAATAAGGCTCATAATATTTCTTCTGATATACGTACTTTGTATACTATTTCACTTTTCTCTTCATATTAATTTTTCTTGTCCACCTTCGTTTCTATAGGCTTTCTGTCTCTCCCTTTTGTGTCTTCTATCACTCCCTTCCTCTCCATCATCTGTCCCTTCCACAGGCTATTTCCTCCCCCCTCCCTTTGTGGTCACTTCCATCATCTGGTCTCAGTCTCCTCTTCTTCCTTTCTCCTTTCATTTTACACACTCATCCGTAAAAAACTCGTCAGAATCCTGCCAAGAGAAAAAAAACGCATAGTCAGCGATAGCCGCATCTTAGAAAGCAAGAGATCTTTATTTTTTGTGGTGGAAAGGGGTAGGGGAAAAGATGGGTGAAAAAGGGAAGAGAAAAGACCTCTCTCCTATTACTGAAAATCGCTTTGAATATAAAATTCGATTTGCAGATCATCTATCTCTTTAAGGGAAGCAGATTGTTTTGGGGCTTTTTCCAAACTTGATCGAAAAATGTCCACTCTAACATAAAATGCTGTGTTTGCAGAAATGGGAAGAATTTTTTAAAAATTTGTGTATAATGTTCTGAAAAATTGTAAAGTGGAAATGAATTATTTTTTAGGATTCATGTATTATTTGGCATGTGTATGTGTATCATGTGATTAAATTCTAACCTCTGCAGAAATCGACTAGTTTTTAAAAAAAAGTATTTTGCAAAATCTTAATGTGGAACTGATCTGCTTTTAATTTTTCATTTATTTGAAATGTTGTCAAATGTGATTAAACCCGGTAGCTCTTGTAGCGCAGTTGGTTAGAGCGCTTGCCTGTGGTAAGATAAGGCTCTGGCTGGATCCTTTCCTACAGCCTTGGGTTCGAAATCTCATTCAGCCATGGATGTTTCTCAACATTCACTCATTCACCTCATCACCCATGCACAAGTCTTCGGACTCTTGTGGGCATCATTCGCATTAAAAAAAATATATTGTCTGCAGAAATGGAATAGTTTTAAAGCATCTGAGAAATATTCTGCAAAAGTTCTAATGTGGAATTAATTTCTTCTTTTTCATTCATTTTCAATTTCAACTTTCATTCATTAAATTCATTTTCAATTAAAATTGATTCATTGGCAAGGTGTATCATGTGATGCTTAGCTTAGATGCAATTATTCTTTTATAGGCTACAATGTTTGTTGTTTTTTAACCGACTTCCAAAAAGAACAAGGCTCTATATTCGACCTGTTTTTTTTTTTTTTTTATGTTTGTACATCAATCATTCGAACAATATTGAACCGATTTCGATGAAATTTTTTTTAAATGAAAGAGCATCGCTCACTGGTGGTCCCATCCAAGTTTCGCAAGGATCTGCCCAATACTTAGCCCAATATTGAACAAAAAGGAGCATTCTTGGATGTCTTCATTTCAATCGAGTTTGAATAGGATAGTTCCACACATAACCGCCAATCGGATAACCGGTGTCATTTACCAGGCTGATTGTATCATATGGAGCGCTTCACATCTAGACGATATTCGAAATCATATGATGCAATGCAATTATGCCGGGTAAACGACATCGGTCACCAAAAGCTGGTTCAGTGTGAAACAAGCCTGTAATGTCCTGTTTTGACCAATCACGTGAATTTAATTTGAATCGAGAATAAGAAGAATATAATATTTCTGTTCATATGTTCATATGAAAATTGTAAATAATTTAGTTGATGTTATGGAGTTGTAGGAATAAGGTTATTTAGTTTCACTGCTGTGATGGATTAAGAATATTTATTCGCCATTAAATACATGTTCGTACAATAGGCTATTTTGAGGTTATGTTTGATGATGCTTATTGTACTAGCTCATAGTTTATGTTTTTTTTTTAAATATTTAAGACTAATATCATGAAAAATATCGTACGTACAATAGTACGTAACTAGTCCGGGAAGATGTTTACCATACTCATATGATAATACCACACTCGACTTCATCTCCTGCGTAACTTATCATACTTTCAGTAAGTTAAACACCATTTTCCGCACTTGTAACATAATATAGGTCTACTATTTCAGTGTAGGTATATTCTGAAAGGGACCACATCAAAATTAATCAAAAGCCATTTCACTTTTAAGAAGCCTTTTGCTATTATAATTTTCCTAAATACAATATTCCACATTAAATAAAGCTTTCTAGTTTATCTTTTCCTATAGGTGGATTTTTAGTTACTTACGTTTGGATGTTATAAGTTAATTATTGGCTTGCTAATTCGATAAATATTTCATAATATAGGCTTTGAGAAATTTCTCATGTTTTCAAAGTTTGAAAATTCAACTAAAAAGCTTAAAATAAAACAAATTTTAAAACAAAAAAAGAAACCGACTTCAGTGAAATGATACTCAAACATGAAATACTCGTGTACTAAAAAGTTTAAAATAAAGTATTTACTTTAAACTGAGAAAATTTTTAATTTCATACAAGTAATCTTTTGAAGTCGGCGCCAAATTTCCCATAAACTTCTAAAATATAACAGAATTACTCTGTGATGTTTTCCATGACGAAATAATTGAACAATCTAATATCAAAACTGACACTGTATTCCAGTAAAAGTGAGTGTAGATCACATATATTTAATTGAAATACCGTACAGTGTAGTTTTGATATTAGATAGAATTTCTTATCAATCACTGTATTTCAGTAAAAGTGAGTGTAAATCACATATTTAATTTAAATACAGTGTTAGTTTTGATATTAGATAGAATTTCTTATCAATCACTTCCCGGTGGTTCGGAACCCACCTAAAACTGTAAGTCCAAATCAGCAATCACCATCATCCAACTCATTACCCACGCACAGGGCTCAGACATATGTGGGCTTCATCCTAAAAAAGAATTTATAAAATATTTGGCGCCCACTTCAAAAGATTACTTGTATGAAATTAAAAATTTTCTCAGTTTGAAGTAAATACTTTATTTTTAACTTTTTAGTACACGAGTATTTCATGTTTGAGTATCATTTCACTGAAGTCGGTTTCTTTTTTTGTTTTAAAATTTGTTTTATTGCTACTTAGTATTGGAATTTCGACTCGTTTGACTCAACTACTATTTTGAATGTGCGCCATGTTATTCAGCTTATCACTCACCTGGTGGCTCGGAACCCACTTAAAATGTAGGTACACCATGTTCTCTTCAACATAGCTCAAACGACGAGGTGGAACTACCCGCTAAGGTAGTCCTAGGGTGGGAAATACCCACCAATAGAAGTCATATTAAGCTTATTATTATTTTCTTTAAATCTTCTATGGACTGGACTGGTATTGGTATTGGTAATTGGTATTGGTAATTGGTATTGACAATTGGTATTGGTAATTGGTATTGGTTATTGGTATTGGTAATTGGTATTGACAATTGGTATTGGTAATTGGTGTTAGTATTGGTAATTGGTATTAGTATTTGGTATTGGTAATTGGTATTGGTAATATTATTACTTAATGTATTATTCAGTTAAGATGTTTAGATCAATCAGGCATATAATTTTTTGTATCATTTCATTCGGCCAATCACTCACCTGGTGGTTCGTAACCCACTTAAAATTGTAGGCCCACCATGTTTTCCATATCACTCAAACAGCAAGGTTCAACTGTGGAATTGTGTTTTGTTGAAAAAAACTTCTTATTGCTATTTGAAACTTCTTCTATTTGATTTGATTGCTTAAAAGTTATTTCTCTAGTGAAAAATTTGGCCTTTACCTTTTGTGAACATTCAGGTTATTCCAAATTAAAGTTGAAAATTGAGTCACTCTTCATGGAACTTGGCTCCCTAACTCGTAAGCTATGTGCTAACGAATGTGGTCATAAAAAAGGAATCTGACTTGTAAAAACCGAATTAAACTTCTTATTTCAATACTCTTTCACTTCACTAAATTTTTTTTTTTAAATTTATTATTTTAAAGAATAATTAGACCGTATTCATCAATAAAAGAAGATTCTAGATGAACTTTTCCATTTGTGAATATCTAGTTTTTATCCAAATTAAAGTTAAGATTGAGCTTGACTCCATAGAACTAAATGATTCTCTGTCAGACTTATGAGGAATCTATCTTGAAAAATCGATTTTATTCAGTAGAGTCAATCAGCTCAAGTGATGGTCAAGACTTACTTCCCGATCGAAGCATCTCGAAACGATTGTTCTCAATCGGATTGTCTTGACTTCAAGAGGTTTTCCTACAAATTCACAAGCTACACTCACTCACGCAAGCTCTCAAACACATGCACATACACTAAGCCACAAATCGTTCTCCCTTTTCTCAAGTACCTCTTCTCCTTCCTCTTCTTCTTTTTGTTCTTTTTCTTCTTCTTCTTGTTCTTTCTCTTCTTCTTTTCAACTCCTCCTTCTGTTTCTCCTTAACCTCCTACCGCCTTCCGACTCCTCTTCCTCTTCTTCCACCTCCTCCTCTCAATCCTTCTCGTCCTCTTTCACTTACTCCTCTCAATTCTCCTCCTCCTCCTCCTCCACACCCTCCTTCCAATCCTCCTCCTCATACTTCTCCCCCACCACCTCCTCCTTCACCCCTTCTCTTCTCTTTTCCTTCTCCTCCACCCCTCCCTTCTACCTCTCCTCCTCCTCTTCCACCTCCTCCAATCAATCCTTCTTGTCCTCTTTCACCAACTCATCTCAATCCTCCTCCTCTTCCTCCTTCTATTCCTCCACCTCATACTCCTCACCACCATCACCATTCTTTTCTTCTCCTCACCTCCCTTTTTCCCACCACCTACTCCTCTTCTACTTCTCCTTGACCTTTACCTATTTTTTTCTTCTGTTTTATTCTTCTCCTGTTTCCTCATTCATTCTTCTTCTCATCTTTTTTTCCTGTCTCCCCCTACTGTTTTTACTTCTGCTTCTTCTTTTTCTTCTGTCATCTCTTTTTTTCTACTTTCTCTCCTCCTCCTCCTTCTTCAAACACTAAACTACAAACGGTCCCTTCAAACCCTTTTCTCAAGTGCTGCACTAAGAGCCGCGGTTAGGAACACAAATGTAAGCGGCTTACCTACAGAGAAAGTGAGAGCGAATGAGAGTGGAGTGAGAGAGTGTGAGAGTGATGCTGGAAGCTTTTTAAAGACGATCTTCACTTCAGCCTCAGCCTCCACTGACTGGAGTTAAGTAGACTTAGTACCTGAGTCGCGCTGCTGAATGAGTTCTGCTCTCTTGAGTTAGAAATGACATGGTTATTGATTGGAAGAAATAAATAGATTAAGAACATCATAACCATTAATGTGTCATAACTTTATCATTCAAACATCATAACACCATCATTCAAACATCATAACATCATCATTCAAACATCATAACACCATCATTAAAGCATCATAACATCATCATTCAAACTTCATAACATCATCATTCAAACTTCATAACACCATCATTCAAACACCACAACACCATCATTCAAACATCATAACATCATCAATGAAACATCTTAACATCACCAATAAAGCATCTTAACCTTATCATTCATACATGATAACATCACAATTCATAACATCATAGTTTCTTCATTCACCTCATCCTCATTACCCACTCACAAGTCAAAGAATAATCTCTTAAGTGAATTTAAATTATCAATGGAATCATTATAGAAAAGTAAAAATGAATTTATTTCCACAAAAATACAATACAATAAATAGAAATACAGTATCAGTTTGGTATTGGATTGTGTAATTTATTACAGAATCGTTTTATTTAATGATTTAATGTTGTACATCTGGTTTAATTTGGTTTAAAAAGGATGATTTTTCATAAATTTCGGAGTACCCTGAACCACTCTTTTGAATAAACTGTACATTACAATCTTGAATTATTGTTCAAGAACCTTCTTCTCTTATGGTGTACTATATATAGTGTGGTCTGAAGTCTATTCCCCCTCCCCATATTTACATCACTGGTCACATCCCCCCTCTAGGTACGCCACTGTTCATTTTCAACTGTTAATCTTCATTCAGAATGACGTTTTTTTTCCAACATTGAGATGCTTTTAAAAATTAAAAACTTGACAGCTCTTGATTGTGTTGAATATCAGTAGCGTGTTTTTTTAGATTACGTATTGGAGGCTCCGGTTAAGAAGTTTAAGACAAGTCAGATGAACAATTATATACAATATTACCAATCTTATAAAATAGTTAGTATAGTTGCAATATCAATTAGTTGAGGTGGGGCTTAATTTTGATGTGAAAGGAACTATTGTACATTATAAAAAGCTTTATCAACTAAATATTTAGTATATAAGCTTATTATTTCCCTCTTTCCTCTGACATCATTCATTATTTAGCGTCTCAGCTTATATATTCCTCTCTCTTTCCTCTAACACCGAACTCATTCTTAAATATGATTTAGGATATTCGAAATACTAAAAGATAGTTTAAAACAGTTGAACCATCATAACTGAACTTTCAGCACTACAAATTCGCCTGAGGTGTGACTATTAAGTTGAAATATCACCGCACAAAGTAAAAGGTTCCACTGGCACGATCATTATTAACATTTTACATCATAAATAATATCAATTTCCTGTCCAACAGATTCAAATGTTAATTCAAAATGTTCCCCTTCACAGATTGCATGATACTTTCTGGTCACATTATCAAATTGTATTTCGCCAAGAAGTATTTATTGGCTTGAAGTTTTCGTTGTAAAACATAACCTACAAGTTTTCTATGGTCTTATCTCCCATGAAATATTGAACAATATTCGTTTCTCATTTGCTTCAAGCTGTTTCGCTGGAAGTTGCCGAAAGTCCATCAATATTCTTGTGAAATATTGAACAATATTCAGTTGTTATGCCAACTTAGAGTCCAATATTCTTTTTGCTTCAAGCTCTTTTCAAGCTCTTTTGAATAGTAATTGGATACTTATTGAGTTGTATTGGTAGAGCATTATGAGAGTTCAGTATGTGGGAGGCTCACAAATGAAGACTCTTCATCTACTAATAAAATGAGTAATACTATTGATAATATTTTTCACAATTCGATTAACTTTCTTTCCATAGCCTACTTTCTTTCCAGATTTGTCATTTCTGTTCCAGTCTTGATGCGCAGACAGCATAGCAAGTGTTTGTTCAGCTACGAACTCCAGACCCCTTTCAATTCAAAATTCAAATTCAAATTTATTTATTCCGATTCACAAGTTCAAAAAGATCAATACAACATTGCAAATATATCATAAAATGGTCAAAGATTTAATCTGAGATTAAATCTCAAAGATTTGAATGCTCAAAGGTTTATATGTAGGATAAACAAAATAATACTGAATAATTATATCGAATGAGTTAGTAGAACCCCTATGAATTCATTTGTATGATATATCACTAATTAATACCTAGTAGTGTGAATCAGAATAATGTAGACTACTTGCTGTAAGCATAATGCTTAACGTCTGCAAATAGGCCCTCTTTGTAAGGGTGACCGATTGGATTAACCAGCAAAAAGGTCTGCCCACCGCTGTAAAATGACTTACCGGTGGTTCGGAACCTGCCTAAAACTGTAGGTCGAGCTCATTACCCACGCATAAGTCTCAGACCTATGTATGCTCGCTTCATCCTCCGAGAGGTTTTTTGTAAAATATTTATAAGCATATTAACTTCCTGTAATTGTAGTAAGAATGTCCATCTCTTATGAAATTTAGAGGATGAAAATGATGTATTTTTCAAAAGGAATATATTTGTTTTGATTTATAACTGGGAGAAAAAATTAGCGTATGGCTTTTATTGGTGAGGAGCAGTGGCGTAACTAGAGTTGGTTTTAGGGGGGGGGGGGGGGTTACCAACCCCACCAGTCAACCACTTTCACATATTACTACCTTAAAAATTTCTCATAATATAGATATAATAATATATATACAGTATATTATACTATAAATTAAATTAAATCATTTTATTTTTTCAAATTGTTTCTTACAATTTGAAAAAACTCTTCTAAGTAATGGTGGGTTATGGTATGGAGACCTCAACCTGAACAATGCACACTACAAATTCTTTATAGTTACTACTCCCATAATATTCCATTCAAGAAATAAGAATAATATTGTGTGAGCCATGTTAAAAAATAGGAAAGTTCCAATCAATATGTGGTAGTATAAGCAGAACCCTGGGAAAGAAAGCAAGAAAAGAAACTATCATGAAGTTTTATGAAGTAATGGCTGCACCAGTCCTCCTCTATGGAAGTGAATCGTGGGTTACTACAAAACCCCTAGAGAGTAGAGTGCAGGCAGCAGAAAAGAGGCTTCTACGCAGGACAAAGGGCTGTGACCGTCGCGACCACAATCATAAGAAATGAGGATGTTCGAAGAGAGCTGGAATGTTCAAAGAATGCCATCAGAAAGAGTTCCATTTCAGATTCTTAACTACTACCCAATAGGAAGAAGAGATGTTGGTAGGCCTCGGAAAAGATTTCAATAAATTTTGTAGAAAATGAATTTTAATAATATAATTATTGTGAGAAATGTGAAACGCTGTTGTGAGTCGGAACAGGCAAGAGCCTAAACCATGAATGCAAGAAGAAGAAGAAGAAGAGCCATGTTATGGGAAACATGGTGGACCTACTATTTTAGGTGGGTTCCGAACCACCGGGTAGGTTTTAATGAAGCTTATAACATTAAGTCATTGAAGCATGGTTACCCATCCAAGTGTAGTCTTGAGCGGTCGTGACTGAACAATGTATATATCCGATGTCGACTGTAGGTGACTGTTCAGACCTCAGCATTATGCTTTAGTCCAAAGAGCGTACTACACAAACGAGGAGTGAGGTAGTTTGTGATTGTTTTCCTCACTGAGCTAACAGAACTGTATCAATATGCCAAGCCCACCGAAACAAATTCTGAAGCTCTAAGTTTGACAGTTCACTCCCATCTTTACACATAGTCTGGTTGCACAGGAGAGTGTGCGTACTATCTTGCGCACCTCTGAACATAGTAACAGAACCATTTCATGGAGTCGGCATAGCCGAGTTGGCTTATCGCTGATCTGATAAGCCTAAGGTCCTGGGTTCGATCCCCGTTGAGTACAAGATATTTTTCTCGAGCCACTCCCGTGTTTCGGAGGACACGTTAAGCCGTCGGTCCCGGTTGCATATAAAAAAAGCAGTCGTTATAAAAACGGCGAGGTGGAACTACCCGTAAGGGTCTCCCCACCACGAAAAGCCATACGAATTTACTTACCTCTGAACATAAGAAATTTTTTATAGTTTGGTACTAATCTCGTAATACTCCATTCAAGAAATATGAATGTACTATTTCTAAATTCAAAATCTGACTTCTCTGATGAAAATAAATTTAAACTACTGGATTGATTGAGTAGCATTAATACTGACACTTCTTATACAAAATTAAAAGCCTTCTAATGTCGAGATTAGCTCATCAAATCAAGATGTAACGGCTGGCAGCATTTTGGCATGTTTACAAACCTTTTCAATCCAGCTTCGGACGTTGAAAAAACGCAACGAAATATGTGAAACGCCAGTTCTAACAAGCGGTCGATAATTCATCTCGAAAAGAGACGCATTTAAAACCGCGCGTTTCTTTGAAATTCAAAATAGACTTTTGATTCTGAACTCGGGGCTTTCAGACTTTATTTATCACACAATGTGAGCCGGTCTTTCAAATTCTCATCAGTTACCACGCAGCTAGTGATTCATGTTACAAAATTTCAACAGCTATTTTTGTCTTGAATTAACATTGAGAGCATTGAACTTTGTGAAAAGCGTGAAATTATCAGGGTTAGAACGCTCTGTGTGGGTCTTGATAGCCCTGGTCTGTGACTAACTATATACTATATTATAGTGTCTTAAATAATAAAGTAGATTGAATCCATCACAGTTGCAGCTGAAAGTTCACAAAAACTAGCCTTAGGTTCTACAGAAATTGTTGTTTTTCAGAGGATAAAGCCCTCACAGGTCTGAGACCTGTGCATGGATGATGGTGAGCAGAGAACAGAGCCTTTTTTTGCTGACCAATCCAATCGGTCACCCTTACAAAGAGGGCTCAGGAGTTCGTAGCTTATCTTTATCTGATTGAACGAATATCTGCTACGCCCATCACTTCCCTAAAACTGTTACATGCTAACTTTTTAAGTGAATTCAACAACTTGCAGTCAAATTTTTATTAAGAATAAGTAGAATTTACTTACTCTGTAGGCCGAACGTTTTCGGCTTTCATCTTCTATTCCTGATTCAATAGATCGGGCAACTTATTAGTTATAGTTATAAGGAGCAGTTTGTATAGTTCTTTCTGGATTGTGAGAAATGTATAAATAGGAGAAACTCTCGTTCAGTAGTATAGTTTTTGTTCTACATTCATAACAAGTGGCAGTGTTCTGTGACAGCTCCCGTTTTCGGGACAGTGCAATCCTGTTGGCGCTATTAATGAACTTTTATTGTCTATAGTGTTAATCGCAGTATATTGTGACAGATTAATATTCAAGCTTACTTTACAGTTTATACAATTACTCGGAAGTGCTTGTGTTTCAACTATTATGTATTAGACGGTTCTCCTTGAATTATTGAATAGTTATTATTTAATATTAGATCGGCCTTTTGACATTTAGTGAACGATTTTTGAACAGTAGTATAGCGAAATCTTTATTACCTGAACATTATCGATTTATCTGTTGACTACATTATTTTGTGTAAGAAATGACTGATCAGTGTGAGTTGTGGATAATTTGTGTAAAGTGCGAGTGTTAAATTTAAGTGTTGCCAGCGTTATTTTAGAGATAGAACCCGTAGCAGTATCATAGTTAAAGCTAAATTTATCAGAAACTAATTCTATTCTTCGTCCAGTCTATGTCTGATAATTCCTCGTCGTTTATCGATCAAGTTTTCTCTACCTAACAGCTGCTGACTCTTTTATCTTTTTTCCATCACTTAAAAGGCGCTTCTCGAAGTAAAAGGCGCATTGAAAATTTGTATTGAAAGGAGTTTCGTGTCAAGTCTTTCAATAGCTACTTTAATCTAGAAGCTGTCAGGTGTTTTATCATTTATTCAATGCATGTTTTCTCTTTTTCCCCTCTTTTTCATTCATTCTCTCTTCTCTTTTTCCTTCACTCTTTCTGCTCTCTTCTTCTTCCACTCTTTCCTTCTCTTTCTCCTCACGCTTTTTTCTGTTTTTCCCCATTCGATCTTCTCTTTTTCCCTCCATCATCACTTCTCTTTTTTCTTTCTTCACTGTTTCTTCTCTTCTTTCCTCACTTTTTCTCTCGTCTCTTCTTTCCTCACTTTTTCCTTATCTTCTTCGCACATTTTTTCCTTCTTTTTTCCGCTCTTTTTTCTTTACTCTTTCTCCGCTTTTCTTCCCTCGCTCTTTCTTGCTTTTTCCCTCACTCTTACCTCTCTTTTTCCCTTCTTCTTCCCTCATTTTTCTCCTCTTTTCTTCCCTCATTCCCTCTGTCCTTCCCTCTCTATTTCTCTCTCACTTCTCTACTTCTCGCAAACACCACGCCGTTTCATGATAAATAACAAACCAAGCCACCACTGGTATATGCAAGTCTCAGTTTGTAGACAAATGACAAATCGAACATTTGAAATCTTTTCAGTGGCGAATATCTTTATTTAGCTCAGATTCACGTTTCTGTAAAGTTAGAATTGAGTGAATTTTGATTCAAGTACTGAAACTGAGTGGAACATTCCCAAAAAAACTCAGTTTTTCATTCCCATTATTGATTCCAGTCGAAGAATAATAATTAGAGTTGATAGTCTGATGTCTGATTAAAATAACTCTGGTGCAATCTTGCTGAGAACGTTAGCTTTTAATGTTAAAGTTTCGATTGATATTGATTATACAATGTGAAATTATGAAAAAAATGAAATGAAAAAATTCTTTATATTCTTGATTATTTTTTATACCATAGTTCATTATTCATTCAGGAGCTGCGGTCTCCTGGGCCCTCTCTGTAAGGGTGACCGATTGAATTGTATTGCAATGAAAGACTGTTCTCTGTTATGAAATTATTTCCCGGTGTTTCGGAGCCAACCTAAAACTGTAGGTCGAACTCATCAATAATCATCATCCAATTCATTAACCACGCACTGGTTTCAGATCTAGATGGGCTTCATCCTAAAAGAAACAGAATAATCTTTTCTCCTCTATTGAATGAAAGAGTTGTTTCGTTTTGAAAATTATCTAGTCTTAGTTTTCATAGTGTTACGGGTTCTATGTCTAAAATAACGCTGGCAACACTTAAATTTATCACTCGCACTTTATTTACACATATAATCCACAATACGCACTGATCAGTAATGTCAAAAACAGATAAATCGAAAAGGTTCAACTGATGAAGAGTTTTCAATATTACTGTACAGAAATCAATCACTGAAAAGTTAAAATTCCGATCTAATATTAAATAAAAACTGTACAATAAACTGTCCAATAATATTCAAAAAGAAATGTCGAAAAAGAACAATCAACTTACGTTGCACAAGTCCGTCTTACGATAAAAACTATTAGTAGTCCACTGGTATGAATCAAATAGGAAAAAGAATTATCACTTTAGGCACAGTATACGGTAATTAATTATCAGAGACCTGTCACTACTTGTTTACGACTTGTCACGACGAATTTCAAACAAGACAGAACTGGACGTTTACTCAAGTGATCGCTTTATATAGGCTTTTATTTGAACTAGAAAGACGGAGATTTCTCTATCGATTTCTAAATAAACAGATAAGGACACTCGTACTTTCCACAATATTCAATAAGATTCCATTAAATATCTAGAACATTCTACAAAGTTCAAAGCAAATGTCATAAAAGTGTCAAAGAGTAATTAATTGCTTTGTCCAGAAGATTTGTTGACACAAGCGATAACGCTGTAAATCCTTCTTTCTGTGTTCATTGGAATAGATTCTTTTATTGCTGATGATGTCCACATGAGTTCGAGACTTGTGCATGGGTAAATTACGTAGATTACATTGGTAATTTCTGTCCAAGGCAGCTACAAGAAAAATTTGAAACAATTAAATTTTTTTCAATGGTCAACTACCGAACCCCCCTCCCATCATTATTTCTCATTACCATTCCAAACTACAATTATCTTGCATAGATTTATTTTTGCCTCTTCTACCTTTCAACATAAAATTCATAGAAAACCATAAAAACCATTCATAGAAAACTCTCATGCTGCCCCAGTTCATAATTTAAGTTATGATTATTTAGATAATCAGTTAAGCCTATGTTCATAATTTTATGCACCTGTGTTAGTCCTGGATTTCATTCTTAATTTACTATATAAAAAAACAAATAATATAGAACATACAATATATAGAACGTACATTATTACCAAGAATTATTAGTATTTACAAAAACTCATTTAGGGAAGGGCTAAAATCACACAATGTCATAACATATTGAATATCTATGTTTTCAAGATGAAATATTAATTGAAATTGAAAATATTCAGACAAGTACCTGGGTTTGAAAAAGCTTTAATGCTCTAATGCTTTCAATAGGCCTTACTTTTTCTAAAAATAGGACATCAAATGTCTGCCTCTTGACACCCCCACCCCCACCCTGGAGGGAACCTATGGAACCTATGGAGGGAAGCCCGTTTGGAACCCATCTAATACTGTGAGTCCAACTTATCAATCACAATAATGCAACTCATTACTCATTACCCACTGTTCTATGTGGGCTTCAACCTCCGAAAACAGACAATTTCTGAAGTACGTAGTCTACTGTTAGTTTTTATTACGTTCAACTGCAACTGTGGTATATTCTTATAACTGTTATGAACTCAATCTACTCTATGATAAAGTATAAAATACTGAAGCTCAAATAAAGCTGAAAATTCGCTTAAACTAGATAATAAAAAACCGTCACTTCAGACAATTCCAGTGTTTACTTTTCTCATCGTTTCTCTTTTTCTCTTCTAGTCCTTTTTTATTTTAGCTCCGCTCCCACTGCTGGGAAGAAAGAAGAAAAGGTCATAAAAAATCTCACACTTGAGGGAAATCTAGAAATTTTCTTTGTGTTTCTGCTACCGTAAACAATAGTTCATTTCTTCCAGAATTTTATTTATTTTTTATGGGACATGTGCGGCTTGAAATAACGAACTGGAATGCATAGATCATCTCCCATGATACAAAGAAGTATCTAGTTCAAAGTGATTATCATATTTTGAGTATAAAAAACCTTTATAGTATGCTTTGTGAGGTGGGAGGTTCCAGTTCTCAAGTTTCTCCCCTTTTTGAAGGTGCTCAATCATTTTTCTTGACAGTCAGGTTAACAAACCATCTAATTATTTATTGAAATAAAAAAGTAAATGGCTTTTATTAATGGGGATAGTTCCACCTCGCCTCTTGAGCCATGCTATTGGAAACATGGTAGACCTACAATTTTAGGTGGATTCCGAACTACAGGGAAGTGATTTTACAACAGATTTTACAGTCTTTTGCTGGTCATTCCTTACGGTCACTCGTACAGAGAGGGCCCAGGAGAGCGTTGCTTATCAATCTGATTTATTGAAATTACAATATTAGAGAACACCAGGATAAACTATTATCGCCCCCATGACACAAAAGTCTAGATGCAATTCCAATTACTAGAAATAAAAACAGAGTTAATAATAAGATAAATTTGAGAAAATATTTGTTGTATTTTAATGATACTACTGTATTAATATATTGAATTCAATTTTGGACATATTTCGAGTTTTTCAAATTTCAACTCTTGGCCAAGTGGTTTTCGAGAAACCGGGATGAATGAGTAACTAGTTACTATCCTAGTCAAGGCAACAAAATGATTGTTATTGTGAGTAGTATTTTTTTTTAAATTGCGGATGATGCCCACATGAGTCTGGAGACTGTGCATGGGTAGTGAGGTGGATGGGTGAATGATGAGAAACATCCATGGCTGAATGAGATTCGAACACAAGGCTGCAGGAAACGAAGCCAGCCTAAGCCTTATCATATTACAGACAAGCGCTCAAACTAACTGCGCTATCAGAGCCTCCATTTGGCTCTCATGTTGATATATGCAGTTTTCTTTTTGCTTATATTCAATTCACGTTCATGTAGATTTCACCGCAATTTTTTTTTCCAAGAAAGTTCATTGATTGCTTTTTCCGACTTGCTTTCAATGAACTCCAACACGTTGAACAATTTTGTGAATAGATGCTTTTCGATGTGATATTCTTGCTTTTCTTCTTCCTTCTTCTTATTCTCTTTTTCCTTCTCCTTCTAGATTCTAAAAGGCGAAAATTGTAACGTATTTTGCTGTCATTATACAAATAGATGAAGTTCCTTAAGATAATTCAGAAATGAGTGAAATCGCTAGATATAGATAAATGATTTATTAATTTAAAAATACTATACATTAATTGAAAACATAATACACAATAAATGGAAATTAACATTCTGAAAAAATTGAAAAAGTACTCATAGCAAGCTCTTTACAAATGTATATGCATGTGGGAGTAGAAATTTAAAAATTAAAATTCATAATTTTCCAATTTAACATAAAATAACACAAGAGTGAATGAAGTAAAGAGTAAGTGAAAAAACCGAACATTTCAAAAGTCAACATTAAAAACAAAGTTAAGAAAAAATAAAGATCCTCTTTTACAATGATTTATTACACTGTGTAGTCTGTTAACTTATTCTTGGCAGTGCACAGAAAAACGAAATTTTTTTCTACCGCTATGCATCTATGGTAACAAACGGGAAATAGTCATTCTCCTCATGACGAAGAATTTTAAAACATCTCAAGCCATTTTGTTGATTAGAACTGTAGTAAGTGTAGAAATACAACATGCACATGGCAAATTCACATAATGGCCAAGAATGAGTTGATAAACTATTCATGTTTTCCTGCTCAAATTTTATACAATTGAGAATTTGAGATAGAATATCCATGATGTCCAGAGTAAGATTTACCCAATATTCCAGTGTGCTTTTCACTTCCATTCTTATCATGAGTGATGTGATATGAGGAATATTCCTGTTTCCCTCCATACAAACCTACTGGAGAATAATTCTTTTTTACTGGAAATTCTACTGTATGATGATAAAAATCAACTGGAGAATTCTCCCTCCCTTGAACTGCATACAATCCCACTGGAGAATGATTTTTCTTTCCTGAAATTTCCACTGTATGATGATAAAAATCTATGGGAGAGTTTTTCTTTCCTGAAATTTCCACTGTATGGTGATAAAAATCTTGCTTTTTCACTGGAAAATCCACCGGATTGACTGGAACCTTCACTGGTATATGCACTGGATAGGGTCTGTCAACTGGAACCTTGACTGGAACATGCACTGGATAGGGTCGATCAACTGGAACCTTCACTGGAACTGGAACTTTCTTGACAACAGTCACTGGATAAGGCTTCTCAATGTAGACTGGATATGGTTTTGGTACATGAATGGGATAGGATTTCTCAATATGTACGTTCACTGGGTAGGGAACTGGTTTCTCAACAGGGTATGGAGCGGGAACTGGAACAGTTACTTTCACAGGAACTGGTACGTGTTTTTCAATATGCACTGGATAGGGTTTGGGCACAGGAATGGGGTATGGACGATCTACAGGAACTGCTACTTTTTTCTCGATGTGCACCGGATATGGAGTTGGTACTTTCTTGATGATTGTCACAGTTTTATGCTCCTTATGATGATGCACATCTTCATGATGATTCTGAAGATCGTTGTGAAGATCTAGTTGTATACCGTGGTGCTCCAGAAGTCCTCCATGGTCTGATGATGATAGTGAAGGTGTAAATCCTTTAAAATGTTCTTCATTTTCGTGAATCTTGTAACCAAACGTATCCCTCTTGTCCTGCTTCTTATCACTTGATTGAGACTCCACACGAATTCCCATGCTTTGTTGGAAAACACTCACTAAGAAAAACAAATAAAAATACTTCATATTGCTTGTGTTGTACGCCTCTGATTGAAGACAAGAAACTGATATGATGCTTGGAGTCTGCTTTTCTCACGATTTATACTCTTTTTATCAGGAAACTGCTTGTAAAGTCACCCTACCACTAGTTCTGTATGGAATAGCAGTGCTCTCAATGCAATAATTCTTTCATAATGAGTAATCTCAAAATAATAATTATTATGCTATCATGCTATGTTGCATTATGTTGTTTCCTCTGATGAATTTGAAGCGAGAATTCCATGTCAGAATTGAGTGATAAATCATACACGTTGGATGAGATCTGATTAAATCATGATTTCAAGTCGGTTAAAAAGGAGAACTGTGCGTGTAACTAAAATATATGTGTTTTCTAATTCATGGAATTTCACATAAGATAATGATACTCATTAAAATGCAAGTCACGTTTCAGGTAACATTCCTATTGCTTTAGTGCTCACGTGATTCAGTTAGTTTTTTATGCACTAAATTTCTTCTATTATCAAACATTTCCTAATTTTGCCTAGTACTTGAACATTGTCTAACATTCCCTAATTTTGCCAAGTACCGGTACTTGAACATTTTTTATTTTTATTATTTACGTACAATTTCTAAAATAAAATATCTGGAACATTAAAATGCAATGAAAAAAGTTGTTAGTTGAACCCCATTTGCATGCGTGTTGAGGCACCATAATAGTTGTGGTTCGGAACGCACCAAAAATTTAAGGTCCAACTAATCAATTATCATCATCATTCAACTCATTATTCACGCACATGTCTCATACCTGCGTGAGCTTTGTTATCAATAAAATATAAAAAAGTATCAGGCAATGCGGAAAGATAATCATCAAGGAGGACCAGGAAATGATTGACTTAAGTGGTCTAATAGGGCCACAAAAGATAATAAAGGATAAAAAGCTAAATAAACAGATAAGTAAATTACCTAAAAATGCTAAATAATGCATAGAATTCATGTACCTATGCCCCTTAGTTCTGATTTTTAATTGCTTTTAGATATTGAATAAGTCACTTCTTTTATACATAATGTGCTTTTAGAACCTTTAATTGCTTTTAGATATTGAATAAGTCACTCTTTTATCCATAATGTGCTTTTAATACTTTTAATGGATTTTCAATATACTTTTCATAGAGCTCTGATAATATTATTATTATTATTTTTTTAAAATATTTTTATTATTATTATTTTCGCCGACCTCACAGCCTAATGGCTGGTATTAAGAGTACATACGGATCATTGATCAAGTATGTACCCACTAAATATTGTAAAAGTAGTTTCCTGATGTTGTTTCATAAGCTGCTAAGGTGCTCTTATACATTTAGTCACACAATTACTATACAGTTACATTTTTGTGTTTTCTGTGTTTACAGTTAGTGTTTTTTATCTCACTTTATTCATTATTATTATTATTTATTTCTTATTATTATTATTACAACGAATTACTATAATATTCTTCTAACATTATTTATTAATAACTCACCTAGAAATGAATGAATGAACCTGAGAATCTGGACCTATTATGTTTTCTACAAAAAAAATGTAAATATTCTCAAACATGATGAATTTTTTCTTTTATTTGAAGCCCACATAGGTCTGAGACCTGTGCGTGGGTGATGAGTTGAATGATTGTGATTGCTGAGTTTGACCTTCAGTTGTAGGTGGGTTCCGAATCATAGAGAAGTGATGATACAGCAGAGAAAATAATCTTTTTGCTGGCTAATCCAATCGGTCCAGTGGCGTAACTTTTTCCAATTGGACCCCCTGCAACCGGGTTTCTGGGCCCCATTCCTCAAAATCATATAAATATCCCCCTCACCATGCCTCCATCCCCCTAAAAAACTTGCATATTTTTTAGGCAGTTATCATAATTATGTAATAACTAAACACCTTTTTCTCTATTAAATTTTATAAATCAATCATGTTTCAAGAGGGGGACTAGTCTAATGATTTTGGCTCTAGCCTACAGGTTCCTGATAGACAGAAATAGTTGAGAGTTAAGTTTTTATGAATAATTAACTTCATAGAAACCTTGAAATTCCTCTTCCATAGGATCTGCATTCACAGCCTCGTGGTTAGCACCTCCACTCCTTGTCGCAGAAGTGGGTTTCTTTCAGAATTTGCCTTGTTCGAGCACACAGACACAGGTTCAATTTTAAAAGGCACTTAATCTAAATTACGGCAAACTTACTAAGTCAGGAGTTTTTTAAGCAGGAATTTTCTAGTATAAAAATTATAATTTCAATATTCTACACCTTGTAGTCTGAATGAGTTAATGCCTAATAAATTAATGTAACCTGTCTCTGTCACCTCGCTTTTTGAGATGCAAATAGTCTGAAACTTCATCAAGATTTAAGTTGTTTGCTCTCTCATTTTCGATGTGAGGGGGGAAGTTTAGCGCTTAGACATCCTCTAGGGCTAGGGTGTAGACAATACACACACACTTGACCTTGAGCGAATGGAAGGGGATTCGGAAAAAGAAGAAAATATGTGATTACGAATGAACAGATGAATCTGCAAATATTGCAAGTGACCCCTCAGAACGTTTAAGATCAAATTTTATTTCACTGGTGCTGTTTAGCAAAATGAAGGTTTTCCCTGTTAAATGAAGTATCTGGTGTCTGGATTTTTGTATGACATTCCTGACCTTGAAAACAAAACTACGTAAGAGGTTAAGTCTATGTGTAATAACTTGGAAAAATCATTAACAATCGAAAAAGATAATGGTTTAGGTAAATCTATCATTGCTGCTGTAGGACTGTGTTCTGAACTATAAGAGCGATATCTTATCATTTCCATACCACAGTAACAAAACCTGAAGAAGTCCTAATCTACATTTTTATAAACATAATCTGGAAAATGGGTTTCCTAAAATTTGTGCAGCCCTTTGCATTTTGCTTACTTTACCACTTTCTGTAGCTAGTGCTGAACAATGTATTTCAAAACTTAGTTAATTTGAACCTATCTGCTAGTACAATGTGCCAGGAGAAACTTGTAGGTTTGGCGACAGTTTCTATAGAAATGGAGTTAGCAAGACAGTTCTTTTTCTACTTTAATTCTTTTTCTTTTATAATTGACTTTCTCCCTTACTCATACCATTTTCTTTCTCCTTTTTCAAACTCTCCTTCCTTTTTTATCTCCTATTTCACTCATCCTAATACATGGCTTTGCCATAGTTGGATGAGTTTTCGTTTTCCTGCATACCCCACAATGGAGCCACCTATTTGTAACACTTTCAGTATGTCATTTTTATTTTTGTATTGCTTTTTTTTTAAATATTTTGTATGTTTTAGTGTGTTGAATAGATTGAATTGAATTGAAGTTAGACTCAAAAGCCCTCATACAGGAATTTGCTAAACAAAAAGCAAGAAAAGTACCATTAGGACTTTGGTCTTTATGTTTCTGGAGGTTTGAGGATACTGTACTGCATTAATTATATGTAAGTTCTATGGAAAATTGACTTTCGTTTTATTCACTTATCCCAGTAATTAATCGAAGATTGTTATAAAATAAAGTTCTTTCTAATAACAATTATAAACAAAAATACATTTTCATAGTTCCTTACATGGTAGACCCCTATCAAAGGCACTTTAATGAGGGCACTGAATTTATATTTTCGCCTAGGGTGCCAAAATCCCTAGAGCTGGCCTTGCTGAGCAGTTATTAGCTTAACTCTCTCTGACTGAATAGATATCTGCTACGGCTTACGTAGTTGATTATAGAATTTTTTTCTTGCCAACAAAGCCCACATGAGATTGAGATTTGTGCGTAGATGAGGTGAATGATGCACGCTATTATGAATGGTGCACCTACAGTATTAGGTGGGCTCCGGTGATAATGAAACAGGTACTGGTCTTCCTTCCAAGCACAGCCCCATGCTCGTGACTTAACATCATACAACGTTATTAGTGTGATGTTGTTTTAGCAAACTAGTCATTGACTCCAAAGAAAAGATGGGATCATCTGTAACCTTGAACTAAATTTTCACTGTGTTTGGCTGACCTATTACTATAGAGTTTACCTGAACGATACTTTCCCTCTCTCAGCACTTCTCATATCCTCTTTCTCCCACATCCTCTCACCTCGCTCTCTCTCAATCGCTCTCTCTCTTTCTTAATCACTCTCTCTCATCTATGCTTGCTTATTACGCATGTTTTGAGGGACTTATTTATAAATTCACTCCTCCTTCACTTTCTCACTTGCTATTTTGCCTTAACTCCTAGGGCTAATTTACCCTAACTCCTCCCATTTGTGTAAATGCACCACCTGGATACTCAATTTCATTTATTATGCAAACTTTCTTATTAATGTCTGCAATCAAACTTAGAAAATAGTGTAATTGTAACAGTCTAAACGTATCTATCTTTCTATGAATCTAGGTGATGCCATTCATTATAAGGTTATTGTCAGTAGTCACATAAATTATTGTACTTTTACTCAAATAAAGCTATATGAATCTTGAGGAGCTTGAGAAAAACATATTATACCCTCAGGCGCTAATCCAGAATGCTTTTTTGTGGCCATACCCCAAGATCTCCTGGTACAAATAACTTTTATTTGCCAAAAATGGGCTCTATTCTAAGAGGGCTGTTTTTTTCAACTTTCCATCGTGCCGCTAGACGGCAGGGCGAGCGGCATCGGCCAGCAATGCGCGGCAGTCGATTGTGCACCTCTCCCACTACAACCTCACTCGTTTTTGGCCGTCCAACGTTATTACCAGTTCATCTAGTGACACAGAAACATGGCTAATATGATAGAATCTTCCGCCAAGTGTGAGTTGCAAAGTGTTATTCGTTTTTTGCAATCTGAAGTGTTATCTGCAGCAGAAATTCACTGTAGAATGAAACAAGTATATGGTGGTAGCTTTATGAGTGACAGTGCAGTGCGTGATTGGTGTAGGAAACTTGAAGATGGACGAGTTGACATTCATGATAAAGGGGGAGAAGGACAGAGGTCGGTCGCAAACGTTGATCGAGTTGACCAAACTGATGTAAGAAGCAATCGGAGGCTTACGATTACAGAGCTATCCAATCAGTTAACTGAGATTTCAAGGTCAGCCCTATACACTATCGTACTGTAGAAACAATTAGTCTGAGCACATGGCCGTTCAGTAGTCAGCCATGGCGAGGGGAATGTTTATCGCTCATTTCTAAAAACATGTGGCCCGTGCGATGCTGCAGATGTCTTCAAGGTCAACTTTTACAGGACGGCTAGTAGTGAAACCAGAGCCACGCGCCCAGACTAATTGTTTCTACTGTAACTAGGAGGGCAGAGCTTCCGAACAGACGATGCACTGCAAGACGCTGTGAAAAACCTTTTCAAATCACTGCCGGCAAACTTCTATGAACAAGGTATTAAGAAGCTTGTACCCAGGTATGAAGAATGCCTCAATTTAAATGGCGATTATGTTGAAAAGTAACTAATAATGTAACTAACTTTTTATAATAAATTTATTCAATTACTCTCACTAGTTTTCTTTATACCACATCGGAAGTTGAAAAAAAAACAGTCCTCATATATAGAATGATTTTTAACTCAGTTTTGTGCTGAAAAGTTTATTTAATCCACTATTTTTTTACACCAATCAGGGCAAATCTCCTTTGAGACTACTTCTACGACGTATACCTGAAGCAAGAACAAAATATCAATCATTATAAAGTGTCACAGAGAATTCAAATTCAAGTTAAACATTTGCAATAATGCACAATATGAATTAAAATCACGAATTTCATAGGCTAAGTTTGAGTTCCTGGGAGCTTTGGTGTTGCAACAAAAGCAACCAGGGCATAAGCTACCAGCAACATAAGCTACCAACAACATAACCTACCAGTGACATAAGGTACCAATGACATAAGCTACCAACAACATAAGCTACCAGTGACATAAGCTGCCAATGACATAAGCTACCAGAGACATAAGCTACCAGCAACACAATCTACCAGCGACACAAGCTACCAACTGACAATGAGACAATGATTGGGTGATAGTGAATGGTTGCAAGTGAATGGTTGTGAAGAAAAACGATCAAAATTCAGGTTTATGATTTACAACAACATTAAGGATTTCTTTCAAAGGCGTTTTTAAAATCAGCTTGAAGAAAGCTTTGTCATTTCTGATTTCTTACACTTTTTGGTAGTTTTTTGAAGTTAATCTAGTTTAAGCCATGTCATTTTGTACATTTTTGAAATCAGTTTGAAAAAAGCTTCATAATTTTTCACATTTTTCACTCAGGCAGGTTTATAGCCAGCTTAAAGAAGACTCATCAATTTTTACATTTTATTTGTTTTTTTAGCGTGAAAAATCTTTGTCAATTTTAATTTTTTCTTTAGTTTGTTTTACAGAATTTCAATCAAGTTTTTGAATTTTTTTCATTCTTCTGCTGCGTTTGTAGTCCAGTGACGTCTCTTGTAACAGTTCCATGATTGATTCCCTGTAATTTGGGAATCCCACAGCTTGTTTCCAGTGAGGTTGTTGACCGCGGGTAGCTAAAGGCAAAGGTTGGTAGCTTATGTCAAAATTTTGAGAATGGGAGCTTTTTTTGATGGTAGCTTTTGTTGTACATCAGGAGCTTTATTGGTAACTAGTAAATGTTAAGTGTTGAAGCGTTGTGAATGATCAGCGCTTGATTGGTGGCGCTGTGGGTGGCAGTGACATTACTATGGACTTTTGTAGACTATTGAAGTCAGTCGAGCAGTCGAGTGTGTGAGCTCAGACCGATCGTGTGAACTTTCAATCATATCATTTTCATATTGTGTAGAACAGTCAATTAATCATTCTTATTATCATTTATTCATATTGTGTTATACAGTCCACTAATAAATTTTGAACACAAGTGTTTCTTGAAAGACATGTACTTATCTTTCATTTACAATCTATCGTAAATTCATCCATTACCAGTAACGTTTTTGATTGGTCTTTTCAAATTAACTTACTTTTTCTGGAGGTTGGAACTGTTTTCTTCTTATTCTTTATGCTCTTTATGCTTTCTAATACTATGGAATCATTAGACTGATCAAAATTCCTGCAAACAAATTATTAAAAATATACATAAAATATTGTGAATAGTAAGTAATTGATAAGATTTATATAAGCAATTTATCTATCAATATGAACTCAAATACGTTCAACCAATATGCTCTAAACCAATTAGAGAATTTTCATTTAAAATTATGAAAATAATAGTTGCAAGTCATTGCTATTAGAATAAAAAGTAGGCTATTGTAGGCATATTGTTGAAAATGCCAGTCTGGAGAAAACAGTTCTCTACACTATTCATTCATTTTGTAAACATCGCTGCCATTCAGATGGAATGTGCCTCAGAGATTGTAAATTGACTCTTATTGATGCACTCTCCCTGAATGTCTCTCTCACTGCTTTTGCTCAGGTTGATTCTAATATTTTCAACAACCTTCAAGAGTCTACTAGTTTACAGGTACATTCTACTAGAAATCAAGAAATTTCTGGAAATGGATAGTATTGATGAGAACAGTATAAAAGGGATCTCCTCATCTGCGTTGAGTCAGTTTTGTCATTTGCTCTTCAACGTATTTGTCCAGTGGCAGTTTATAAATACTGTGTGTCTATGTGCCCACTATACCGTTTATACAGATAGTGTGATTACGAATCCAGTGCCAGTTGATTGCCGGTGTATATTATCCAGTGCTAGTTGATTGACAGTGTATATAGACATTGTGATTAGACAATTTGAATTTGAAGCAATTTAAGGTTATTTTCAATTGAAATGAAACCAACTTTCCAAATTTAATTGTTCACCTATTTGCCTGTGATGATGGATGATGTAATATTCTACTGTTAATACGAAATGATTCATGATGAAATGCCAAGCATTCACGTCCTATACTGCCAAGCAACCCAAAACTTTAACTAATGGATGTAAATAGCAGGAAATAGAATATAATTTTTTAGTGTAAATAGAATAATAATTAGTGTAGCAAAAAATTTGAGTTCAACCCATAATTATTTAATGTTTGTATCTCACATAAAAATTAAGTGGGAATAACACATTGAAACGTTCATAACATGAACTTAACTACAAAAAAATATGTATTGGTTAAGACAGCGGCTATGATTTTTTTTTTTGAGGATGAAGCCCACATAGGTCTGAGACCTGTGCGTGAGTAATGAGTTGGATGATGATGATTGATGAGTTGGACCTACAGTTTTAGGTGGGTTCCGAATTGAATCAAAAGATATTTTTAAATAGATAATATGATTCCTGGGAATCTTTTTAAACTTATCTTTTGACAGGGTTCTTGTTTCCAGGGACAACCATTGTTCGCTTTTAGCCCTGATTTATATTTACCCAGATATCACAATCATTGATCACCCTAAATCCTTAGTTCAAAAATGTTGGACTCGACTGTCTACTGTCTGCTATAAAACTATTGTTCAATAAACAATATAAATTTATTAGAAAAATAATTACATTATGTGGTAATTGTTTCTAGAAAGTATAAAAATAATGAAACACAAATTTTTATAACCTACATATCATTACATCACACAAAGCAATGTCGTAACTACATGGTAAGTCTAAGGGGGGGGGGGGAATGACCAATTATGTTGCTGGGAGGGTAAGACTCTCGTTGCAATAATTACAATAGTAATTTGTAATTTGGAATAGTAAACCTCTAACGATAAATTGAAGCAATATACATGGATGGCTATTTATTACAAAACGGAGGTTCGGGGTAATCCCCAAGAAAAGTTTTGAAAAATTACCTCTCTAAAACCACATTTCAAGTGATTCTAGGAATTAATTCTCCAAACATGACACTTCAACCCATGTAATGTGTCAAAGTAAATTTTATCTAGTTCTTGTGTTCTTTTTCCCCTTCTCTTCACCACTCTCTTCTTCTTCTTCTCTCTTTTCCTTCATCTTCTATTCCTTCTTCTTTTTCTTTTTCTTCTTCTGCGTTTGGGGGGGGGGAACTTCCCCTTTCCCCCCTCCATGGTTCCTCCACTGAGTTTACACATTTCGAGTATGCTTTGTAACTTTTTAATTAATTGAGTATTTAACTGTTTTTAGACATTTCGTTTTACTTCATTGAACATTTTACTGGATAACTGTTCATTCAACTATCGATTGGCTTATTCATAATAAGCAAATAAGCAAAAAAAAAACACACACACAGGAAAAAATTATATATGATAAAAAATAATAATGTTACAAAAGCAACCGAAGCAGTTATTTACGCACATAGAACTATGTTAGCTATGTAGAGGTTTTATCTATTTAATCATTAATCAGCAATATACTAGTTCCCATGATCATTGTATTGTAATGTATTGTTACGGGTTCTAATAGCTAAAATAAGGCTGGCAAAACTAAAGTTCACACTTGCACTTTATTTACACAAAATTGGTCTATTCACACAAATTAATTGCAAGTTCAATTAATGAAATAACAACAGATCATCAAATGGCTAATACATATTTTCAGTAATTATTTACAAGAATTGATAAATAATTAATCACAGGCTAATCAATAATAAAATAAACAAGAGTCCAATAAACTGTACAAATAATGCAGAAAGAAATTATAAAAAGAGCAACTAATCACTTACAAAAACATAGTCCAATTCGTTATCTGACAGTCCCAAATAATATCACTTAACACAACGTCTTTGAACTATTAGTAAGCTGCATAAACAGTAAACACTTGTCTCTGCACTTGACACTGTCTAAAGACTGAATAAAGCACTGTTTACTCCACTGGCACGAGATCTGTAATACAATCTGTCACGCACGCTGGTTTGTAGAAGAACTAACTCACTGGTTCACGTGGGCTCCTTTATATAGCTGTTATAGTTGTAATTCCAAGAATTGGAACTCACCAGACACTTCGAGAATCTTCAAGAGACATGATTTCTCCTTCTAGAAATCTGGAGAAATCAATAGATTTCTCGAGAAATCAATTGAGTGAGAGAGTTGCAGACTTGAATAATAAGAATGACAAAGACATGTGAAAAGAGAACACTTGATAGCAAGAGAATGCATTTTGCGTTTTAAGTCATGTACGATCGTGAATGGAATGATCTTTGTATAGAATAATGTAGTTCTATGTGCGTAAATAACTGTTTTGCTTGCTTTCGTAACAGTATTGTTTCCTACCGACCGGCGCTTCAGTCGGTGCTGAGATCTGGTTGTGTGAACATCTAATAAATAAAATTTCTTTTTTAAAAACCCAATTCGTTAATATTCTAATTTAACTGTTGTTCTACATAGATCATTCCATTCATGGTCATAAGTGACTTGAAACCCAATCTGCGTTCTCTTGCTTTTCACATGTGTTTGTCACACTTATTCTTCAAGTCTGCAACTCTCTCACTCAATTAAACCTCTCATGATTTCTTCAGACTTCCTGAACAACTGAGGTCTATATTCCAAGCATTCTTGAAGCCTCGAAAAGCCGCCAATTCTTGGAATTCTACAACTACAACAGCTATATAAAGAAATCCACATGAACAAGCTAGTAAGTTTTACAAACCCGCGTGACAGATTGTGTTACAGATCTTGTGCCAGTGGAGTAAACAGTGCTTGATTCCAGTGTCAAGTGCAGAGACAAGTGTTTTCTTTTTGTGCAGTTTACTAATAGTTTAAAGACGTTGTGTTAAGTGATATTATTTGGGACTGTCAAATAACGAATTAACTGTGTTTTTGTAAGTGATTAGTTGCTCTTTTTATCATTTCTTTCTACATTATTGTACAGTTTATTGGACTCTTGTTTCTTTTATTATTGATCAGCCTGTAATTACTTATTCATTAATTTTGGTAAATAATTACTGAAAATAAGTATTAGCTTGTCCTTTGTTGATCTGTTTTTCTTTATTAATTGAACTTACAATTAGTGTGTGTCATTGAGTGCCGAACGCGATAGGGTGAACATCGCAGTGGTAGTGTAGTAGTGCAACATTGTAGTTAGACGTAGAAGTAGTTCACAGTATTCGAGTAATCAGCAGTTTTTTCTTTTCGTTCTAAATTAAGAGTTAATAGATTATTATGGACAGATTTGAAACTCTATTGCGCTAATTATGAATAAGCCGACGAAGTTACCAACATTCCTGGTCGGAGAATATGAAGAAGAGGATGATAATCAGGATTCGTTAATCAACGTAGCCAATTCAGTGGATCACAGCCTAAACAACCCAGTTCATCAGGAAGAGTCGGTTAACATCAGCAACATAAATGACCACAGCCTCTTGGAAGATGTAGGAATTCTAGGAGACTTGTACACGGACTTTATCAAATGGGGCAGTACAGCGTTTGAAAAGAAAAAAATATCAAGATGTGCTTTCGACGATTTCAACTCACTGTGTAATAAGCTAGCAATTATTGTAACCAGGGTTGAGACAAGAAGGAACACTCAAAAAAAGAAACAAACGAAGTAGTGGACAGACTAGAAAAATTGGAAAAGAGCGTCAACCTGCTCACAGAATTTACCAAGGGACAGTCCGGACCTTCAAAATCATTTGCAGAAATGGTACAACTACCAGCAAGGAGGAACAAAAAGAGCCTACAACCTGAGATGGAACATCCCCAATTGAGGAAGATCGTCCAGCAGTCAAACGTGGTAATAGTCAAACCAAACTTAGTGGCAGGCAGTGAAAAAGAAAGTAGTGCTAAAATTAGAGAATCATTGAAAAAAAATATGCCAAGAGAAAAATCTCTAAAAATAAAAAAAGCAGTGAATGTGCGCGGTGGTGGTGTATTAATAGTAATGGATCCAACAGAGGACAAGGATAACGTTTTAGGAAAAGGTATAGTAGATAATAAGGACTTAATAGTTAGTGTTCCTCAATTAAAGAAGCCTAGAATAATAGTATATAATGTACCAGTGGAAATGAATGAAAACGATTTATGCATAGATATTTATAATAGGAACTTTTCAAATATTGATAAGCTCAAATTTGACAATGATTTCTGTCCATTGTTCAAGGTAGGAAAACGAGGGAAAGAGCACACGCACTGGGTAATTGAGTGCACACCCGACATTAGGCGGGAAGTTATCAATAAAGGGCGTATTTATGTGGATTGGTCATCCTGTCGAGTTAAAGATTATATTGCAGTCTCGCGCTGTTTCAAATGTCAGGGTATTGGACATGTTTCAAAATATTGTAAGAGTAAATCCATTATCTGTGGTCATTGCTCATTGGAAGGTCATGATTTTAAAACCTGCCCAAACAAAAAACAGGAGCCCACATGCGTAAATTGCAAGAACCAGAAAAATGAACACAAACATAGAGTAAACGATACGTGCTGTCCTACATATACTAGAGCAATTCAAACGCTTCTTAATAAAACGGATTATGGAAAATAAATTCATTTCAAGTGATGAAATTGAGTATCATAATACGCTAGAGGTTGATGACCCTATAGCTTACAATCCAAAACAGATCTGTCAAGCTAATGCATTTTTCAATATTATTCATCTAAATATCCGCAGCTTACGTAAAAATTTCGATCAATTTATTGCATGGTTACAAAATTGTAGTGTGCAATATGATATTGTTGTTTTAACTGAGACATGGGCGTCTGAGGAAGAATTGCTTAGTTATGGAATAAACGGTTACAATCATTTTGGTCAGGCTTGTAAAATTACGAAATGTGACGGCGTTAGCATTTTTATAAAAGAGAACATAAATTGCGACAGAGTGGCTCTACATCTTTCTCAAGCCAATGGAATAAGAATTGATTTCAAATTTGATAATGTTGATTGTACCCTTATTGCAATATGCAGATCTCCTTCCACCGATATCAATCAGTTTACTAATAGTCTTGATAATCATCTGTCCAACATTAAAAATAATTATGCTATTGTTATAGGGATATAAACATCAACATTAATGACAACAGTAAACTCTCGCATGATTACATAGGTTCTCTAAACTTGAATGGTTTTGAATCACTTATAAATAAGACTACTCGATCCCATTACTCTAGTCAGACTTGTATTGATCACATTTTCATGAAAAGACCTGACTCAAATAGGTCTGTGATTGACGCTATACTTAAAACTTCAATTACTGATCATTTTTGCAATGTCCTCAACATAGAAATAGAAGATTATAAACAAAATTCCAATATATTAAAAACTAGAATAAATTATAAAAATCTTAAAGCTGAAATTAAACACGAGACTTGGGATTTCATTGAAAATTCTAATAATATAGAAAACATTACAAATTGTTTTATAGATAGGATAAAAATAATCATCGATAAACATTCTACGAATGTACCCATAGCTCACAAACATAGACCATTAAAACCATGGATTTGCAGTGGGCTTATAAACTGTATAAGGAAAAGAGATAAAATGCACAAAAAAGTGTTGAAAAATCCAAATGATATTCAACTTAAAACTGAGTACAGTTCCTACAGGAATATTCTTAACACAATTATCCGACAGACTAAAATAAATTTCTACAGTAATACAATTAACCAAAACAAAGGCAATAGTAGAAAAACTTGGCAATGTATAAAAGAAATGATGAATATAAAAGAAGTGAAAAAGGATATTAATATAGAACCAAATAAGCTAAATAATTTTTTTGCTAATGTAGGAAAACAGTATGCAAGTAAAATCAACTGTAGCTCAATTGAAACTTTTCCTGATTTTATGCCGCAACCTAAAAAAGAAAACACCAGCTTCTACTTGTTTCCAACTGATCATATTGAGATCCAAAATACTATATATGGATTAAAGAACAACGCGGCACCGGGCGTTGACGGTATTAATAGCATTACTCTAAAATCCATCGCACAATACATATCTAAGCCCCTGGCTAATATAATCAACAAGTGTTTTGAGCAAGGCTATTTTCCGAAAATATTTAAAGTTGCCAAGATAAAAGCCCTATTCAAGTCTGGTGACAAATCAAAACCAGAAAACTATAGGCCAATCCGCCAATCAGCCTTTTGAGCAACTTTACAAAAATTGTAGAGAAAATTATTAAAAATAGAGTAATTAATTATATTGGGAAAACAAAGCTAATTAATGTAAATCAATATGGTTTTCAACCAAATAAATGTACTAGAGATGCAATGCTAAAAATTATTAACAATGTGAGCGTAGGCCTTGAAAATGATAGAAAAACCCTTACTGTTTTCCTCGATCTTGCCAAGGCATTCGATACAGTGCCTCACCACAAATTACTTGCCAAACTTGAACACTATGGTATAAGGGGAACCCCCCTTCAACTTTTTAGGAGCTATTTAATGGAAAGGGTTCAGGTTTTGAAAAATAGTTCCGAAAATATGTCAACTTTTGGATTGCCTCAGGGTACGGTTCTCTCACCACTTCTCTACATCTTGTACGTAAATGACTTGTTTGGAATAAGCCTTGTGGGTGACTGTTCAATTGTGTCTTTTGCGGATGATACAGCTGTCACAGTATCCAGTGATTCTTGAGAATCAACGTACAAAGTCACTGAACGGGTTCTGCATAGGGTAGGAAGATGGTTCAGTCATAACCTGTTAACGGTTAATGCTGAAAAAACCAAATATTTGGCTTTTTCTGCGAATATTAGAGGACAACCCCAATAAATAATAAACTTGAAATCCATATTGATACCTGTAATTTTAATAACAGCCATAGCTGTACTTGTGTTATACTGGAAAGACCTCAGTATGTGAAATATCTTTGTGTAATGGTTGATCAGCATCTTAAATGGAATTCACATATCAATTACCTAATTTCCCGACTAAAGTATTTGATTTATCAATTTTATAAAATAAATAAATTAAAAAACTTAGCAATAATCAGACTGATATATAATGCTTACGCTGAATCTTTGCTTCAATATTGTATTGAGGTTTGGGGAGGTGCAACGAACTCTCATATGATAAAGCTATTTATCATTCAGAAACATATTATAAGAGCTGCTTTGGGTAGACCTAGACTCTACTCCAGTAGGCTCATTTTCAAGGAACTTCAGGTCTTAACTTTAAGGCAGTTGTACATAAAAAAATTGATATTGTTTATAAATTGCAATAGAGATGTATTCATTATAAGACAATTTACTTACAACATAAGACCGTTAACAAATAACATACTCATACCTAACTGGAATAAAAGTATTTGCAGGCACCAAACACATCATATTTGCTGTAAACTATTCAATATCTTACCAACTGAACTATTATCATTTAATAATGAAAAATCATCTATTTTTAAAATTGTAGAATGGGTCAAAGAGAATATCTTCTTTAAAATAGGAAATTTAATCTAGTTTCTTGATCTTATATATGTTATTTGTATTTATTATCTGTCCTTATTTTACTTATGCTTATTTTATTATTTCTTATTGTAGTTGTAGTGATTTTTTACTATT
>OX418226.1:25154853-25300847 GCA_948455865.1 Conomelus anceps
CCCCCATTTTTTTCTCCGGGGGGGAGGGGGGCATACTTATACTTTGATATTTTGTGTCCTAACCGCTGAAGCGATTTCGATGAAATTCTGTAAAGTTTGGCAGTTCAAAGCCCCCATTTTTTTCTCCGGGGGGGAGGGGGGCATACTTATACTTTGATATTTTGTGTCCTAACCGCTGAAGCGATTTCGATGAAATTTTCTGGCACAATGTAGAATAGTCCCAAGATAGTTTCTGTGAAGTTTGGCAGTTCAAAGCCCCCCATTTTTTCTCCGGGGGGGAGGGGGGCATACTTATACTTTGATATTTTGTGTCCTAACCGCTGAAGCGATTTCGATGAAATTTTCTGGCACAATGTAGAATAGTCCCAAGATAGTTTCTGTGAAGTTTGGCAGTTCAAAGCCCCCCATTTTTTCTCCGGGGGGGAGGGGGGCATACTTATACTTTGATATTTTGTGTCCTAACCGCTGAAGCGATTTTGATGAAATTTTCTGGCACAATGTAGAATAGTCCCAAGATAGTTTCTGTGAAGTTTGGCAGTTCAAAGCCCCCCATTTTTTCTCCGGGGGGGAGGGGGGCATACTTATACTTTGATATTTTGTGTCCTAACCGCTGAAGCGATTTCGATGAAATTTTCTGGCACAATGTAGAATAGTCCCAAGATAGTTTCTGTGAAGTTTGGCAGTTCAAAGCCCCCCATTTTTTCTCCGGGGGGGAGGGGGGCATACTTATACTTTGATATTTTGTGTCCTAACCGCTGAAGCGATTTCGATGAAATTCTGTGAAGTTTGGCAGTTCAAAGCCCCCCATTTTTTCTCCGGGGGGGAGGGGGGCATACTTATACTTTGATATTTTGTGTCCTAACCGCTGAAGCGATTTCGATGAAATTCTGTGAAGTTTGGCAGTTCAAAGCCCCCCATTTTTTCTCCGGGGGGGAGGGGGGCATACTTATACTTTGATATTTTGTGTCCTAACCGCTGAAGCGATTTCGATGAAATTTTCTGGCACAATGTAGAATAGTCCCAAGATAGTTTCTGTGAAGTTTGGCAGTTCAAAGCCCCCCATTTTTTCTCCGGGGGGGAGGGGGGCATACTTATACTTTGATATTTTGTGTCCTAACCGCTGAAGCGATTTCGATGAAATTTTCTGGCACAATGTAGAATAGTCCCAAGATAGTTTCTGTGAAGTTTGGCAGTTCAAAGCCCCCCATTTTTTCTCCGGGGGGGAGGGGGGCATACTTATACTTTGATATTTTGTGTCCTAACCGCTGAAGCGATTTCGATGAAATTCTGTGAAGTTTGGCAGTTCAAAGCCCCCCATTTTTTCTCCGGGGGGGAGGGGGGCATACTTATACTTTGATATTTTGTGTCCTAACCGCTGAAGCGATTTCGATGAAATTTTCTGGCACAATGTAGAATAGTCCCAAGATAGTTTCTGTAAAGTTTGGCAGTTCAAAGCCCCCATTTTTTTCTCCGGGGGGGAGGGGGGCATACTTATAGTTTGATATTTTGTGTCCTAACCGCTGAAGCGATTTCGATGAAATTCTGTAAAGTTTGGCAGTTCAAAGCCCCCATTTTTTTCTCCGGGGGGGAGGGGGGCATACTTATACTTTGATATTTTGTGTCCTAACCGCTGAAGCGATTTCGATGAAATTTTCTGGCACAATGTAGAATAGTCCCAAGATAGTTTCTGTGAAGTTTGGCAGTTCAAAGCCCCCCATTTTTTCTCCGGGGGGGAGGGGGGCATACTTATACTTTGATATTTTGTGTCCTAACCGCTGAAGCGATTTCGATGAAATTTTCTGGCACAATGTAGAATAGTCCCAAGATAGTTTCTGTGAAGTTTGGCAGTTCAAAGCCCCCCATTTTTTCTCCGGGGGGGAAGGGGGGCATACTTATACTTTGATATTTTGTGTCCTAACCGCTGAAGCGATTTCGATGAAATTTTCTGGCACAATGTAGAATAGTCCCAAGATAGTTTCTGTGAAGTTTGGCAGTTCAAAGCCCCCCATTTTTTCTCCGGGGGGGAGGGGGGCATACTTATACTTTGATATTTTGTGTCCTAACCGCTGAAGCGATTTCGATGAAATTTTCTGGCACAATGTAGAATAGTCCCAAGATAGTTTCTGTGAAGTTTGGCAGTTCAAAGCCCCCCATTTTTTCTCCGGGGGGGAGGGGGGCATACTTATACTTTGATATTTTGTGTCCTAACCGCTGAAGCGATTTCGATGAAATTCTGTGAAGTTTGGCAGTTCAAAGCCCCCCCATTTTTTCTCCGGGGGGGAGGGGGGCATACTTATACTTTGATATTTTGTGTCCTAACCGCTGAAGCGATTTCGATGAAATTCTGTGAAGTTTGGCAGTTCAAAGCCCCCCATTTTTTCTCCGGGGGGGAGGGGGGCATACTTATACTTTGATATTTTGTGTCCTAACCGCTGAAGCGATTTCGATGAAATTCTGTAAAGTTTGGCAGTTCAAAGCCCCCATTTTTTTCTCCGGGGGGGAGGGGGGCATACTTATACTTTGATATTTTGTGTCCTAACCGCTGAAGCGATTTCGATGAAATTTTCTGGCACAATGTAGAATAGTCCCAAGATAGTTTCTGTGAAGTTTGGCAGTTCAAAGCCCCCCATTTTTTCTCCGGGGGGGAGGGGGGCATACTTATACTTTGATATTTTGTGTCCTAACCGCTGAAGCGATTTCGATGAAATTTTCTGGCACAATGTAGAATAGTCCCAAGATAGTTTCTGTGAAGTTTGGCAGTTCAAAGCCCCCCATTTTTTCTCCGGGGGGGAGGGGGGCATACTTATACTTTGATATTTTGTGTCCTAACCGCTGAAGCGATTTCGATGAAATTTTCTGGCACAATGTAGAATAGTCCCAAGATAGTTTCTGTGAAGTTTGGCAGTTCAAAGCCCCCCATTTTTTCTCCGGGGGGGAGGGGGGCATACTTATACTTTGATATTTTGTGTCCTAACCGCTGAAGCGATTTCGATGAAATTCTGTGAAGTTTGGCAGTTCAAAGCCCCCCATTTTTTCTCCGGGGGGGAGGGGGGCATACTTATACTTTGATATTTTGTGTCCTAACCGCTGAAGCGATTTCGATGAAATTCTGTGAAGTTTGGCAGTTCAAAGCCCCCCATTTTTTCTCCGGGGGGGAGGGGGGCATACTTATACTTTGATATTTTGTGTCCTAACCGCTGAAGCGATTTCGATGAAATTCTGTAAAGTTTGGCAGTTCAAAGCCCCCATTTTTTTCTCCGGGGGGGAGGGGGGCATACTTATACTTTGATATTTTGTGTCCTAACCGCTGAAGCGATTTCGATGAAATTTTCTGGCACAATGTAGAATAGTCCCAAGATAGTTTCTGTAAAGTTTGGCAGTTCAAAGCCCCCATTTTTTTCTCCGGGGGGGAGGGGGGCATACTTATACTTTGATATTTTGTGTCCTAACCGCTGAAGCGATTTCGATGAAATTCTGTAAAGTTTGGCAGTTCAAAGCCCCCATTTTTTTCTCCGGGGGGGAGGGGGGCATACTTATACTTTGATATTTTGTGTCCTAACCGCTGAAGCGATTTCGATGAAATTTTCTGGCACAATGTAGAATAGTCCCAAGATAGTTTCTGTGAAGTTTGGCAGTTCAAAGCCCCCCATTTTTTCTCCGGGGGGGAGGGGGGCATACTTATACTTTGATATTTTGTGTCCTAACCGCTGAAGCGATTTCGATGAAATTTTCTGGCACAATGTAGAATAGTCCCAAGATAGTTTCTGTGAAGTTTGGCAGTTCAAAGCCCCCCATTTTTTCTCCGGGGGGGAGGGGGGCATACTTATACTTTGATATTTTGTGTCCTAACCGCTGAAGCGATTTCGATGAAATTTTCTGGCACAATGTAGAATAGTCCCAAGATAGTTTCTGTGAAGTTTGGCAGTTCAAAGCCCCCCATTTTTTCTCCGGGGGGGAGGGGGGCATACTTATACTTTGATATTTTGTGTCCTAACCGCTGAAGCGATTTCGATGAAATTTTCTGGCACAATGTAGAATAGTCCCAAGATAGTTTCTGTGAAGTTTGGCAGTTCAAAGCCCCCCATTTTTTCTCCGGGGGGGAGGGGGGCATACTTATACTTTGATATTTTGTGTCCTAACCGCTGAAGCGATTTCGATGAAATTCTGTGAAGTTTGGCAGTTCAAAGCCCCCCATTTTTTCTCCGGGGGGGAGGGGGGCATACTTATACTTTGATATTTTGTGTCCTAACCGCTGAAGCGATTTCGATGAAATTCTGTGAAGTTTGGCAGTTCAAAGCCCCCCATTTTTTCTCCGGGGGGGAGGGGGGCATACTTATACTTTGATATTTTGTGTCCTAACCGCTGAAGCGATTTCGATGAAATTTTCTGGCACAATGTAGAATAGTCCCAAGATAGTTTCTGTGAAGTTTGGCAGTTCAAAGCCCCCCATTTTTTCTCCGGGGGGGAGGGGGGCATACTTATACTTTGATATTTTGTGTCCTAACCGCTGAAGCGATTTCGATGAAATTTTCTGGCACAATGTAGAATAGTCCCAAGATAGTTTCTGTGAAGTTTGGCAGTTCAAAGCCCCCCATTTTTTCTCCGGGGGGGAGGGGGGCATACTTATACTTTGATATTTTGTGTCCTAACCGCTGAAGCGATTTCGATGAAATTCTGTGAAGTTTGGCAGTTCAAAGCCCCCCATTTTTTCTCCGGGGGGGAGGGGGGCATACTTATACTTTGATATTTTGTGTCCTAACCGCTGAAGCGATTTCGATGAAATTTTCTGGCACAATGTAGAATAGTCCCAAGATAGTTTCTGTGAAGTTTGGCAGTTCAAAGCCCCCCATTTTTTCTCCGGGGGGGAGGGGGGCATACTTATACTTTGATATTTTGTGTCCTAACCGCTGAAGCGATTTCGATGAAATTTTCTGGCACAATGTAGAATAGTCCCAAGATAGTTTCTGTGAAGTTTGGCAGTTCAAAGCCCCCCATTTTTTCTCCGGGGGGGAGGGGGGCATACTTATACTTTGATATTTTGTGTCCTAACCGCTGAAGCGATTTCGATGAAATTCTGTGAAGTTTGGCAGTTCAAAGCCCCCCATTTTTTCTCCGGGGGGGAGGGGGGCATACTTATACTTTGATATTTTGTGTCCTAACCGCTGAAGCGATTTCGATGAAATTTTCTGGCACAATGTAGAATAGTCCCAAGATAGTTTCTGTGAAGTTTGGCAGTTCAAAGCCCCCCATTTTTTCTCCGGGGGGGAGGGGGGCATACTTATACTTTGATATTTTGTGTCCTAACCGCTGAAGCAATTCTCAGGACTATTCTACATCGTCCCTGAAAATTTCATTCAAATCGGTTCAGCGGTTTCGGAGTTTACTGGGAACATACATACAAACATACATACACACATTCATTTTTATATATATAGTTAGATTCAATGCAAAATAAAAAGCATTGATGTTTACTGAGAAATGGAGAAAACTAAGGAACTCATAGCATCATAGGTATGTTTGATATCCACTTAGAAATGGAGCAACTCATACTGTGCTTAAGCTCATCATCATAGGCAATTCTGTCGTTCAGTATGTAGAAAATCTACATTTGGAGTGTATTTTACAAAGTTTAATAACGTGCGACCCGGGATAACCTAGTTTGTATAAATAAAGTGCAAGTGTGAACTTTAGTGTTGCCAGCCTTATTTTAGCTATTAGAACCCGTAACAATAATAATTATAAAACAAACAATTCTGAGGAGAGAAACCAAAGAAATAATACTTAGTTCAACTTAACTATCATGTACAAGAAAGAGAATGTTACAGAAAAATATTGGCAGAAATAATACTGTATGCAAATATTATTGATCACAGCATGTTGTGAGAGTAATTTGTGTAAATAAAATTCAAGTGTTGCCAATCTTATTTTAGTTAAAGAAGCTGTAAAAACATGTTATCGCAGCTTGTGATGAATCAAGAAATAAAATTCAATGAGTTCAAGGGTGGTCCCTTTGTGAGGGGGGGTTCATTGTGAGGGGGGGAATATATTGGAGAAGGGGTAAAAAGGAGTGACAATTTCGCAAAAAAGGGGTGCAGTGCCACATTTGTGATAGCCTGGATGAGTCGCATTTTGTTCATTAAGGCCGTTTCGTACTATAGTGTGATATTTCTCCAGTACTTACAGTTTGTACAGATTTTTTGGCATTTCTTCCACTTTGATTGAACATAATCTTTTCATAGAAGTCAAAAACCCTTTCTTCATTTTAGGCTTCTCCTCTTCCAGCTCTTCCAGCTCTTCCAGCTCTACCGAACCAGCTGCAAATAATCAATAATATTTCTTATCAAATTATGACTCAAATTTCATCGAATAATGCAGAGCATTGACGCATCTAAGGGGGATCAGGGGGATGAATAAATGACTCAGAGATAAAATAAATTTAGCAATTTTAGCTAGTCTTGAGAGACTCTTTTTGACTAGAGTCAAACAAAGTGTCTGGTATCGCTAGAAATATGGGATTATTAAAAAAAAACCTCTTACAAATTCAATTTTCACGTATGGTGAGAGTACTCACCATGAGAGTACTCTTTACTTTAACCCAATCATGAGTAGGGGATTAGAAAAAGCAGAGTAAAATGATTTCAAGTAGGCCTTCTAAGTTTATCTATTTGAACAATAAATTGTTATAACCTAATATTAAAACTGACACTGTATTTCACTTTTATATAATGTTTTACTCACGTATATTGGAGATGCTTGAGGAATGCATTTCACTTCTGAAAAGAAGCTTTGTCAAGCTGACGAATCTTCTTTTCAGAAGTGAAATGCATTCCTGAAGCATCTCCAATATACGTGAGTAAAACATTATATAAAAGTGAAATACAGTGCCAGTTTTAATATTAGATTGTTCATTAAGTATTTCGTCATGGAAAACATCACAAATTGTTATAATAAGAATCTCGATCTCCCATTATCAATGATGTAAAAACTAGATAAAAATCACTTTGGAACACAATTTGTGTTGAAATAATGTTTAAAATTGATGAATGAATTTTAGAATCGCTCAAAGTTTGGTTTTAGAGGGGAGCACCCCGAACCCCTCTTTTAAAATAAAGAGCTTCATTGCTAACTTTTTGTTGTAATTTAACGACTTGCAGTCAATTTTATATTGTGAATATAATTAATAAATGTACCAACATTCTGTTCTTGATTAGACTTTGCGGTGAACGGTCGTTTTTCATGCTCTCTTATCGCATACCGGTCTGAAATTGTTATGAAGTATTCGGCTTAGCCTGTCATCTCGCCATACCTGTAGCAATATTGTTTAATTAACGGCCTATTATTGTGAATATTGTGTTATTCGGTCATTTTTGTTGCTCTGTCTATCTTATTCTTTGCTTAAATACCGAGATGAGTGTATGTGCAGAGTGTAAATTGACTGTCGGTCGATCAGACAAGGTCAAATTGGTTTGCTCTGAATGCAATTCGATTTTCCATAGTAGTATAACGGTACGCGGGGAATCTGACAAAAACTTGAGTGAGGATGAAATTAGTATACTCACGAAGGTTTCCTGGAAGTGCAGAGAATGTTTAAGAAAATTCCGAGTGCAGCGTAGTATTGACCCGAAATCGACTCCTATCAAGTCTCCATATAAACCCATCACGGATAATAATTCTCCAGTTCCTACGGACTTCGGAAAGTCAATGAGTGACCTCAAGACTGAAGTGATGAGCATGTTGGCAGCGTTGCAGGAATCTATCAAATCATGCATTGAAAAACTCGACCATAACTCTAAAATTCTATCCAGGCAAGAACAATTGATTTTATCTCAGCAGGAAATAATCAAGACATTACACAGTGAGAATGAAGAATTGAGAGAAAGGTTAAGTGACTCCTTGGGACGCGTGGATGAGCTGGAACAGTACGGGCGCAGAAGCACGGTGGAAATTCACGGAGTTCCATACATGGAACAGGAGAAGGTGACCAACCTGGTCCTAGAGACCTGTAAAGCTGTGGTCATGGATATTGGTGCTGAGGCGATTGACTGTTGTCATCGCCTTCAAAAACGTAAGGACGCAAAAAACCCGCCACCTATCATAGTAAAGTTCGTACGTCGCACGATCGCAGAGGGAGTGTTAGAGGACAAACGTCAGGTGAAAAATCTGTCTACCAAGCATGAAAGGTGAGATCCATCCAATATACATTAATTTGTCTCTAACTGCTCTAACATCTCTCTCTTGGTTATGGTTAGCGAGTGAACGCGTGTTGCTTCGACTCCCTCTTTAAAGCGCATTTTCGAAGGGTTTTTTCTACAATATTAACTAGTGACTTATATCAGCGCATTCAGTTTTTCGTGCAGTTTTGTAATTTATCATCACTTCTCAAATTTTCATCCGCGTTTTCAAATCAATCGAATAAATAATTTACAGCGACAGTTTCTATCAAATAGGTTAGAAATCACTCACAGGAAATAGGAACTGGTTTTCTGCAGGATGGTACGAGGCAAAAATAACTCTGTCATGTCAACTCCGAAACAACAGCAACCTCGACCTTCGAAGCAGGTACCTGGAACGCCTACTTAGCTGATAATTATGCCCTGTCTCGTATATAATCATTCATATCAAATTCATAATTGTAGATTTATAATTTAAAAAAATTATTGATCACTTATCAGCAATTAATCTACTGACAGTCTAGACCGATACAAAAAACACAGAAAAAAATTGTCTCATATTTTCAAAGATTTAATTGATGAACCCAATACTTTTTCTCCAGAACAAGATGTCTTTGTTTCAGTCAGACAATTCATATAATTTATCATAACTAATTAATTAGATAATGACTTATTAGCTTTCAGCTTATTGATATTTCGTCAATAACTCAATAATTAAATATAAAAAACGGGACCCAGTTCCCAGAGATGTTCAATCACTCTGCTCTAGAATAAATTACTTTGACATTCAATTTCTTGTCTTTTACATAACTTTATCTAATCAATCACTTATTAGCTGATAGTTATGTCCTGTATCAAATATGATCATTCATATTATATTCATAACGATAGATTTATAAATTTATCTTTCAATTGATCACTTATCAGCAATCACTCTACTGACAGTCTGGACCGCTACAAAAACCGCAGAAAAAATGTCTCTTATTTAAAGATTTAATTGATAAACTCAATACTTTTCTCTAGAATAAGATGTCTTGGTTTCATTCAGACGATTTATATAATTCTTCATAACCAATTCATTAAATTATCGCTATAATGATTTATTAGCTTTCAAATTATTTATCATTAACTCAATAATTTAATATCTAAAACAGGGCCCAGTTCAGAGAAATGTTCAATCATTCTGTTCTAGAATAAATTATTTTAATTTCATTCACTATAAACATTTGGTTATATTGGTTTTACGGTAAGGAATAACATAAATCTTATGTTATAACATAAATCCTAACTCAAACAGTTTAATAGATTAGAACTTTGATTTTCATAAAGACTTATACTAATAATAATATAATTGTTATTGCCACAACTTTATAACAAAACAAATTGAAGTTTTATTAACTTAATGTTAATAAACTAATACATGAAATAAAATAGCTACTTAGATGAATGTAAATAAATAATGTTTTTTTTGGCACCAACCAGCAGAAGGACAAAACCTTGTTCGCTGGTGGGAGTAATTCAGCTCAGTCCACATTATTTAGTTTCAAAACAGTCCTTCGCAGATTCAAACAATTCAGTATTATCAATAAAATTATTACAGATCATTTATTTCGAAGAAGTAATGTCTCATCAACCATGACCTTTGTTCCACATTCAGATTATACTTCCCACTATTCACAAGATACAGAAATTTCGGAGGCATCAGATTAATCAACTTGCTACTTTTATATCTTATTTGTTTTCGTACAGTCACCAAATCAGAATACTCAATTTTGCACTGTTTTATAGAATTATTTCTTAGGCCATACACATTATTTGCCACTTGAAAGTTGAAACTATCATACCCAGAATGTATACAGGACAAGATAACTTACATAATTATCAGTTACAGGTCTATAGAATACTAAATAAAGGGGTTTCATTTGATAAGTCATTCATTTTTTTACAATCTGTTGGTTAAGAATTTTTAAATTCAATTTTTTTTCTAATATATCACTTAATTTATCTCATACTATGTTTTCACGCATACCTTCACCTTTCTTTCTCTGTGAATCTTTTCCACTCTCACACACTCTCTCTCTCTCTATAACCGTCAGTTCTTCAAATCCGCTTTTTCTTTCGATCGAAGCTAACAATAGTGAAGATGGTGAAAGGACGTGCCACTCCTAAACGGAACGCTGCCATCCCTCCGGTACCTGTAGAATCTATTTCGGGCACCGACGAGTTCTTCCTCAAAATGAAGGAGCAGGTAGAGGAAGCTGTCAACGCTGCAGTGACGACGGCCCTTCAATCTATTTTTGCGGAGTTCGAAGCGCTCAAGGAGGAAAATAGAAGACTGAATCAAAGGGTCACTGAGCTTGAGAAGAACTGCGAGCTGAAGGTCGATGACCTTGAGCAGTATGGAAGGCGGCATTGCCTTCGAATATTCGGTATTCCTGAGCGTGAAAAGGAGGACACCGATCAACTGTCGATCAAATTATTTAAGGAAAAACTGAACGTCAATGTAAAACTTGATGAGATCAACCGCTCTCATCGAGTTGGGAGACGACAGCCACCAACATCCGGACAAGACAAGCCGAAAGATCGACCAATCATAATTCGCTTCTGTAGCTACAGAACACGGCGAATGGTCTTTGAGGCTAAGAAGAAGCTGAAAGGGACCAACATCACGATCCGAGAGGACCTCACGACGCACCGGCTGCGCATCCTGAACGCCGCAGCTGACCGCTTCGGCCACCGCCAGGTCTGGAGTCAGGATGGACGGATCAAAATCGCCACTACTGAGAGAGGGTCCAGGAAGGTGCACACCATCGAGAGGCTGGCCGACCTGTCCAAAATAAAGGTGAGCTCATAAATCGTAACTTTTCAATAATCACCACTTAACCTACTGATGCAGCCGTTTGTACTATCCATTTCAAACAATTTACCAGCATTTTTATTCATTTTAAATATATTTATTTAGCTAACTTATAATTTCCCCTTCCTTCAATTCTAATAGCTTTCTCCTTATTACTTATTCACAGTCAGCATTTATATAATATCATTTGAAGCTTTTAGATTATTAATCACTAAAAGGACTGTAAATTAGTAGGAAAATTGCATAGACAATATTAAAGAACTGAATGATTGAGTTAAATCAATAAATCATAGATAGACTATTTAATACATACGATATTTGTAATCAGATTCCCACTAGACTAAGAATAACTCAAAAGTTTCACAATTAATAATGATAAAATCATCGTCATCGAATCTATAATGAGATATTTAACTTGAGTATATATCAGATTACTTTTGTTTTCTCTTAATTTTTTCTCTTCATCAACCTCCATATCTCCTCCAGTATCTCCTCACTCCTCTTTTTCTGGTAAATGTGGGATTCAATTAGCTTACTTTAGCATACTTTATTATTTTATTTTTACTATCATTTTTTCCCTATATCCCCATTACTGCTATCACTCTATAGCTTATGCAATTTTCAACTGTAATATTTCAAAACTGTCTATTCTCTCAACTCCTTTCATTATCCCACTCCCTCCCTCTCTCTCTATCTTTCCCTCACTCCTTCTCACTGTATCTCTCTTCATATAGGCAACATAACTGAACATATCGATTCATTTTAATAATTTATTGTGCGTTCCTCTTTGACTATAATCTAAGTAGTGTAGCGTCGCAGAGTTATTTATTGAATAATTCAATTATTAAAACTATTTTCAAATATACGATTTACTTTAATTTTCGTGCTCATTAAAATTTCTCCTCAAACCTAGATAAAGAACTAAACTGTTTATAAGAAAGCTCAACAAACCAGAAATATTACTTTCTACTTCTTAAATTAAATAATTATCATAAATTGTACATGGAACTTGTCTCAGCTTTCTGATCTGATATATCTGGTACGTCCAATCAGATGAGTTATTATTTTGTTTAACTCACCTGATTGACCAAAATAGGACATTACAATTGTGTACACTTCTTTTTCATTAACGGTTTCCTCTTCCCTCTACCCTCAAGTCATGTTTTCTATCTCTCTTTTCATCTCCACTCTCTCTCAATTCATACAAAATCTCATCATAGTCATAAGGATCATAAAATATTTTTCTCCAGAATCTTACATCTTGCACCTCGCTTCTCTTCTCTATTCCTTCCACCATATCTCCTGTCACCCCATCCAATTCACCCAAACCTTTCTCTAACTTCTTTTATGCCTGCCTATCGGTATATTTCACTGTTCTAGTATCACTTTCTCACTCTTCACTCTCCACCTTTTAAATTACTTTCTCTGTTACTAACCCTCTTCTCACTCCCTCCCGCTCTGTTGGCTTTCCTTATTCGGTTTATTTTCTTATTCAAAGTATCATCTTTTTTTTCTAATCTATAACTTTAATTTATTTGAAATACCTACTGCTTTTTCTGGCTGTTGTTTCTGCTCGGTTTTTCTCATGTTACAGTTGCACTGCTCTCCGGCTGCTAGCACAATAACATGCAGATTTCTTACCACTGGGAACCACACTTCTAGACTGGACCACCTTCCGGCTGCATCGTAGGCCTGCCTACCTAATAGAGCTCGCATCATTCGTGTAAAATTGAACTTTTAAAGTTAAAACAATTACGGAAACCGAACCTTAAATGGTGTTTGAACATTCTCGCGTTTTCAATTTTTTCATTTAGATTAAGTCATCCTAGTTTTAGTCTACATTTCATTGCTTTAGCCTACATTTCATTTCTACATTTCATGCGTTGCTCTGTGTTTGGACTGATGTTGGTCTGCCATTACATTGATGTCCCCCGCTGACAACCTAGCTCGCTCGACCTCACTCCATAATAGTCGGGATAGCGGCCTCTTATTATACGATAAGCTTCGGCCCTATAAAAAGTTATTTAAAGCTGCCCACCTTAACGTACAGTCCCTTAGCTGTCACATTGATGAGCTCAGGGCAATTTTTCGTTTTAAAAACTTCAACATTATCGGAATTTCTGAATCTTTTCTAAAACCAAGCATCTCATCCACTCAAGTTGCACTGCCAGGCTATACCTTATTTCGTAATGATAGATTGAATAAAGCATGTGGGGGTGTTGCAGTATATGTACAGGACGGTATAAAGACTAAAATATTAGCTACATCAGAACAAGAATATTCAGCCAGGCCGGAGTTTATGTTACTTGAATTAGCTCTATCTAGTTCAGATAAGTTGCTTGTTGGTATTTGTTATCGCCCTCCAAAAATAGGTCATTTCACAGATTTTGAAAACGCTTTGCTGTCTTTTATGCCTAATTACAGCCGAATTCTAGTTATGGGAGACATGAATACCGACCTTAACATGACTAACTGTAACTTTGACTACCACCAGCTTACAACAATTTTTGAATGCCTTAACCTGACTATCTTACCACTCAATCCAACTCACCATACCAACGAATCTGATACATTCATTGACCTTCTCATAGTTAGTGATCCTGATGAGGTAGTACACTCAGGTCAAATCTCAGTCCCAGCTGTTTCTGCACACGATTTGATCTACTGTGTGCTTGCATATAAACCACCTAAACCTGCACAAAAATTCATCACATTCAGGGATTTTAAAAATTTCAATGAAGCTGATTTCATCACTGACGTAGCTCAGACTCCATGGCATCAGATTGAGGATTTGTCATCAGTTGATGAAATGGTAGAGACCCTTGAAAACTTGATTCTTAACATATATGATAGACATGCTCCTACTGTGACTAGAAGAATCAATAGTAAAAGACGAGTACCATGGATGACTGACGAAATATTACAGTTTATGGCAAACAGGGACTCAGCTCATAGGAAGGCTAAGAGAACGGGTGACTTGAACAACTTGAACGAGTATAGACGACTAAGAAATAAAGTTAAACAAGAGCTACGTAACTCCAAAGTTAGGTACTTGAATTGTTTCATCATAGACAACAGACAAAACTCTTCATTACTATGGCGTGGTATTAAAGAATTCGGCCTAAGTAAGCAGAAAAAACATACGCCAATAGATCTTCCATTGGATGATATTAATGAGCATTTTCTTTCACACTCTAGTCAACGTAACGAGACAGCCATTCAGAACCACATTAATGACCTTGAAAATCAGATTACTGACTCAAATATTCCCCTGGATTCTCAATTTCATTTTCATTCAATTACAGAACAAGAAGCTCTTAAAGCAATTCAACTTATTCGCAGCAATGCAACTGGGGCAGATGAAATTCCTATTAAATTTGTCAAGAAAATATTATCTGCTGTTTTACCTGCCATCACACTTATTTTCAATAAATCTCTTCAAAATGGAAATTTCCCTAGAAATTGGAAGCATGCTCTAGTTCGTCCTTTAAACAAAGTTGCTTCCCCCAATAAAGTTGAAGACTTTAGACCTATAAGCATTTTGCCAGCATTATCCAAAGTACTGGAAAGATTGGTTCATTGGCAGGTGGTCAAATTCCTTGAAAGAAACAATAAGCTTCATAACTTCCAATCTGGATTTCGAAAATCTCATTCAACTGAAACTGCTCTATTGCGTGTCACTGAAGATATCAGGTTAGCTATGGATCAGAGAAAATGTACTATTTTGAGTCTGTTTGATTTCTCTAAAGCATTTGATACTGTCGACCATCAGGTTCTACTCAGTAAATTAGCTCTTCTTGGTTTCAGTCACAAAACTCTAGCATGGTTTAAATCTTATCTCACAGGTAGAAAACAATGTGTCACAGATGGAAATGATAGATCACAATGGAAAAGTGTAATACATGGTGTACCTCAAGGTTCTATTCTTGGTCCCCTCCTCTTCACTCTGTATGCAAATGACCTCTCCTCAGTAATAAAGTTTTCTAGTTTCCACACTTATGCAGATGATCTTCAAATCTATTCCAGCTGTTGTACCTCAAACATCAATGCAACTGTTGACAAGATGAATGAGGATATTAATCAAATTGTTGAATGGACTAGGAAAAATGGTCTCAAACTCAATCCTGTGAAAACTCAACCTATAATCATTGGCTATTCACGCTTGATAAATGGTATTGACTTGAAGCTTGTTCATAAAATCACTGTTGATGGCAATGCAATACCATATTGTAGCTCAGTTAAAAACTTAGGGATAATCATGAACTCAACACTTGACTGGTCAGAGCAAATTATAAGTACATGTAAGAAGGTTTTTTCAGCTATGCATCCTTTGAAGAAAATGCAAGATATCCTACCTAGAAGTGTCAGACTGTTACTGGTTAAATCTCTTATCTTCCCGCATTTCATGTATTGTAATTCTGTAATGAATGATATGACAGTGACTCTGAATGATAGACTACAGCGCAGTCAGAATTATTGTCTACGGTTTGTCTACTCTCTTCAATGGTATGAACGAATAACTCAATCCCACATTGCTAGCTCAACTCTCAAACTTAATGATCAAAGGTTATTCAGGATTGTCAAACTTGTCAAAGATATTCTCAAATATGGTAAACCAAATTACTTCAAAAATGACTTTAAATTTGTGTCTGAAGGCAGGCGGAATGATGTCTCACATACCAGAACTGGGGATAATACTCTTAGAATACCTAATCATCGTACTACCATTTTTACAAAATCATTTATTGTAAGTGCTTGTCGTGCTTGGAATGCACTTCCAAATTCCATCAGGTGCATTGAGAGTCGAGCGAGCTTCACCTCATCATTAAGGAAATATCTCATGGAGAAAATGACTGCATCTGTCCAACCCTAGAGCAACTTCATTCCCCTTCTTTGTAAATAATATTTCATCAGTATTGTATAGCTTATTGAATAATGTTTCATCCCTCACCACAATCCATCTAAGAAAACTTGTACAGAATCAACTATCTCAAATTATCTTCTCTTTTCATCATCCATCACCATCATCATTATCGTAATTAATTTTTTTCCAATTCATAATTTATAATCTTTTATTCTCTATATTTTTATCTTATTCCATCTTATACCTGCTACTTTTATAATAAACTCTTTTCATACAGTATCAAAAATAACTGCAACTAAATTCAAATAGAACAACTCTCTCCTAAACTATACTGGTTAAGTGTCAAGAATGGACGAATCTTTGTCCAAACTTCGCCATTTCATGTAATTGCATCACTCAGATTGTCATTACCATAGTTAATATCGTACAAATGAGATCATTGTATATAATATCTTGCACTATAAAAAAAACATTATCTGAGTTCACTATAGTATCTATGTGATGTTGATAATCTTGTTTATAACCATTCATTTGCATCATTTGTAAATTTACATGAATAAAGAAAGATAATCTAATCTAATCTAATCTCTCTCGTGCCCCATCATACTCTTCTCTCTTCCTACTCCTTGGTTTCTTTCTCTTCTCTCTCCCCCGTCTTCTTCTACAATTACCGCTCGCTGGATCTCTTTTTTTATATTTCTCTGCCGCTCTTTGGCTTCTCTTTTCTGTGGGCTCATCTTCTTCGTCTATTCTCTCTCATCTCTGGAGCATACATTCATCAATTTACCTTTACTGCTAATTACTTCTCGATCTCAGCTAACTATAATAAATGCCTCATGAAATGTCTATCACTCACGTAATATTCCATCTCCGTTCATGTTTAACTTTCATATCTTTTCCTCAACTGCCTATCATTTCTACTCCTGTCACTGTCATCGCTCACTTACCCTCTCTCATTAGCTCCCACACTTTGTTTTCCCTACTCACTCACTTATTCTCTCTCTCTCTTTCTCTTGCTACTCATGTTCACTCTTTAGCCCGATGTCATCCTCCCAGCACTCCTGTTAACCTTTTCAATTCGTCTAGTCGATGTAAATTTATCTTTCCACTATGCTCTACCAGATTCAATAATTATTGAATCCAGATTATCATAATGCATTTCTGTCAAAACTATTCGCCACGCTAGCTTTGTCTCCCTTTCTTTCACACACTCTTTTGCAATACACTCAATCATCCCTCCTAATCAATCCTCCTTTCTCTTGTCATGAGTTTTTCTATCCCTCTTTCGTGCTCTTATCTATTCAATTCATACATCTGTTTCCTACCATATGTTTCTTTAAACTTAATATCCTCTGTACTTGTATCTTTGCGGTCTGTTTCTGCTGGTTCTTTTCGTTATTGTTGCAGTTTAATGGCAACACTCGAACAGCCTGGTGTACTACATTCTCCTTGAAACGTTTCGTGGACTGCATACAACTTGGGCTGTTATACTGGGCATCTTATTTTCGGCTACGCTTGTTCTCCTCCCTTGAAACTGAACTCTGAATTATTTAATCTGTGAATCTTTATTGAGTGGAGTCGACTCGACTACTACTCTACGACCATGCGGACAAAAGACTTAAATTTTAACTTTTTTAGGTTAAGTTATTCTAGTGTTAATTTAGTATTAGTGATCGTGCTTTGCTTCTGGGTTGGGTTAATGCAGGTCGGCAGTCCTCTAGATGTCGCTTCCTAACACACCAGCTCGCTCGGCCTCAACCTCTTCCATTCCTAACAGTTCAATCGGTACTGGGCTCATACTATCTAATGATCTTTTGCCTTATGATAAACATTGTTTTAGGGCTTGTCACTTGAACGCACAATCTCTACGATGTCACATAGACGAACTCAGAGCAATCTTCCAGTTCAACAACTTCGATGTAATAGGAATTTCTGAATCTTTTTTAAAACCAAGTATTTCATCATCTCAAGTAGCTATATCAGGATATAATCTTTTCCGTAACGATAGGTTGAATAGAGCGTGTGGAGGCGTTGCAGTGTATGTTAAAGACGGTATCAAGACAAAAATACTTACTGTGTCCGAATCCTTACCAGGTGAAGCTAGGCCAGAATACATGTTATTGGAGTTAGCTTTGTCTAGGTCTGATAAATTGTTACTTGGTGTCTGTTATCGCCCTCCAAAGATTGGTTATTTTACTGACTTTGAAAATGCTTTACTGTCTTTCATGCCTAATTACAGTCGTATCCTACTAATGGGAGATATGAATACGGACCTCAACATGGCCCATCATAACTTCGACTATACCCAACTCACTACTATTTTTGAATGTCTCAATCTGACCATACTGCCACTAAATCCCACTCATCATACTAATGTATCTGACACTTTCATTGACTTATTAATTGTTAGCGACCCTGATGAGGTGATTCACAAGAACCAAATCTCAGTTCCAGCAATTTCTGGTCATGATCTGATTTACTGTGTACTCTCCTATAAAGCTCCCAAGCCTGTACCAAAATTTATAACTTTCAGAGATTTTAAACATATGGACGAAGAAGCATTTATGACTGACGTAGCTCAAACAGCATGGAACGAAATATTAGCTTTGTCTTCGGTTGATGCAATGGCAACTACTCTAGAAAACAAGATTTTGAATTTATATGACAAGCATGCACCAACTGTGACTAAACGAATTAATAGCAAACGACCTGTTAAATGGATAACTGATGAAATTTTGCAGCTCATGGCACAAAGGGACTCAGCTCATAGGAAGGCTAAAAGAACAGGTGACATTGACAACTGGACCACTTACAGACGCTTACGTAACAAAGTAAAACAAGAACTTCGTAACTCCAAGATTAGGTACATGAACTCTTTTTTAACTGAAAACCGACTCAATTCATCATCGTTATGGCGTGGTATCAAACAGTTTGGAATTGGGAAACAGAAATCACATACTCAAATCGACCTTTCGCTTGACGATATTAATGAACATTTTGTATCCCAATCTTCTCAACGTGATGAGACAGTAATTGAAAACCATCTAGAAAGTCTAATTGATCAAGTTTCCAACTCTCCTATTCCACCAGCCTCCCAGTTTCAATTTCGTCCAATTTCTGAGCATGAGGCTCTCAAAGCTATCCAGCATATTCACAGCAATGCAATGGGAGCAGATAAAATTCCTATCAAATTTATCAAGAGAATTCTCTTTGCAATTCTACCTGTAATAACTTACATATTTAATGCTTCCCTTCAAAGTGGTCTCTTTCCTAAAAATTGGAAATATGCTCATGTTCGCCCTCTTAACAAAGTTTCATGTCCAACTAAAGTCGAAGACTTCAGGCCTATAAGTATTTTGCCAGCAATTTCCAAAGCACTTGAAAGACTTGTTCATTCACAAATAGTCGAATTTCTTGAAAAGAATAGCAAACTTCATAACTTCCAGTCTGGTTTTAGAAAATTCCATTCCACAGAAACAGCTCTACTGCGTGTTACTGAAGATATCAGGTCGTCCATGGACCACAGAAAGTGTACCATACTGTGTCTGTTCGATTTTTCCAAAGCTTTTGATACTGTCGACCACCAGATCCTTCTCAACAAATTACTCCTCCTTGGTTTCAGTCACAAAGCTGTAAAATGGTTTCATTCTTATCTCATAGACAGAAAGCAATGTGTCACTGATGGTGAATTGCAATCAGAGTGGAAAAATGTAATTCATGGCGTCCCCCAAGGTTCAATTCTTGGCCCCCTTTTATTCACATTGTATGCAAATGATCTTTCTTCCATAATTAGGTTTTCAAAATTTCACACCTATGCTGATGATCTTCAAATTTATTCTAGTTGCTCTGTTAGAGACCTTCACCAAACCATCCATAATATGAATGAAGAAATAGTGAAAATCACTGAATGGACTAAAAAGAATGGCCTCAAACTTAATCCACTCAAAACTCAACCTATTATAATTGGCTGCTCTCGTTTAATCAATGGCATAGACTTCCAATCAATTCCAAAAATCACTGTCGATGGGACTAGTATTTCCTATTGCAAATCAGTAAAAAACTTGGGAATCATAATGAATACTACTCTTGACTGGACTGAACATGTTGTAGGCACCTGCAAAAGAGTTTTCTCTGCCATGCACTCTTTGAAGAAAATGCAAGACATCCTTCCCAGGCATATACGACTACTACTTGTCAAAACTCTCATTTTCCCATACTTCATGTACTGCAATTCAGTTATAAATGATATGACAGTAACACTCAATGAAAGGTTGCAGCGTAGTCAGAACTACTGCATGCGTTTTGTTTACTCCCTACAACGTCATGAGCATATAACCCAATCCTATATTCATAGTAACACCTTAAAATTACCTGATCAAAGGCTTATCAGAATACTTAAACTTCTAAAAAGCATTCTCAATAGTGGAACTCCTAAATATTTTAAAAATGATTTTAAGTTTGTGTCTGAAGGTAGGAGAAACAACGTTTCCCACACCAGAAATGGTAACAGAACTCTTAGGATGCCAAATCACCGGACAACACTTTATACTAAGTCTTTTGTTGTTAGTGCTTGTCGTGCTTGGAATCTACTCCCACTTTCAATTAGGAATCATGAGAGCCGAGTGGGCTTCTCCCTGTCTCTGAGGAGACATCTATTGGAGAAAATGGCAGCGTCTGTCCGGCCTTGAGGCAACTGCATGATCAATAATACTATAATCCTTTAAGTTAGGTTAGGTTATTATCTATAATCTAAATTATTTATCTATTCATTTTTATAATACTTTTTTTTGAATCCACAAATTATTTTTAATATGCTTTCATTTTTTTGTTTTAATGTATAAATGTATAATGTGAAACTTTTTAATTTTAATTTATCTCATTTGAATTGATTTATTGCATTTAGATAACCCATTTTAGAACATAAATCATACACATCAATGTAAAGTAGTAGGATATGATGAGGTAAAAGGTTAAGTGTAAGAATGGCCTCAATGGCCAAGACTTCGCCTCTTTGTGTAATTCATCTCTCAGATCCAGGCTCTATTTTTGTTATGTTTTTTATTTTTTAAACAATCGCATCCATAGTTTGTAATTTACCTTAAAATAGTTAATATAGTTGTATTTATAATCTTTTCTACTCAAACTATTCAACCATTATAATTAATTTTCAAAAGCAACTGTACTTGACTTCAACTAGGGGATCTGAGAGTTGCTAATATTAATAATACTTCTATCATTCATTCATATACATTGTAAATTTACACAAATAAAGTCATCTGAATCTGAATCTGCTAAACGAAAGATGCCTCTATTCAGGGCAAAGAAACTACAAAAAGAATCTGGATTCAAATATGTTTTGGTTGATGGAACGGGGACGGTTAGGGTAAGGATCATGGATGGCGGAAATATTTATTCTATGTCAGGGCTGAGGAAGATTTGAACACTATACCGACCACCATTAAGATTTAAGTTCATGTTTTGGACTGTCAAATTGTATTGAATAATGATCTGTTTTTGCTGTACTTTATTATTGCTGTATTTATGCCATATAATGATTTATGAAATTTTCACTATTACATTTTCAATATTAAATTCACTGTATAAGACGCGACAAAGTTTGCGACAGAATTTAACGGTGTAGAACAACTTTGATTTTGAATTACCATACTTATCTATTGTTTTGCTTTGATATTTGTAGCTGCGAAACGTATTAGGTTACCGATATACGAGTAAAACTTTATTCTGGTTACGGATGGGTGATGGTGGGACTATACATTTAAAAATTGATTAGACTGTTGGAGTATAGCCTATAGTTGTTTGTAATCAATAATACTAAATTTAATATTATCAAGATGCGAGATAAACTATGCAACAAGTTTTTCACTTTCGCTCTTATCTTTGATTTTTTCGTTTCAACTACATTCAATTGTAATTTCGTACTCCCTATCTTTTTCAATTTGTTTGTCTACTAGACTATTTTTTACTATGTCCCACCCACTTATTTGTCAGCTTGGCCTTTTTCCTCTCTCCGGCAGACAATTAGGGTTTTTTCCCATTAACGATTAATTTTGAGTTAGGTTGCAGTTTTGGTGCTAGTTCGTGGAAATATCTGATAAAAAAAGAGTTTGCTTACGGAGCTGCCGGTATGGCTGAGATGACTTTCATGTTTTTTTCTGTATTTTTAAAACTTTTTTCTTTACACTCCTTTCATTTTCTTTCTTTCTTAAATATGCTATCCAATGAAAACATTATTGACTTGATGAGTGGCTTAGCAACACTATTGAGCATGATGATTTTTTCAGTTTCGATCCATACAGTGAAGTATATTCTAATAAACACAGCACTAGTATTAATCTACTACATATGAACAGAGAGAATAGAAGTAAAATCATTCTATACTCTCTGCATATGAACATACGGAGCACAAACAAAAATATAGATGAATTCATGTGTTATGTGAGCAACAGTAAAATGAGTTTTGATGTAATTATTTTAACTGAAACGTGGAATACAGATGAAAAAGAATTTGATCATTACATAGATGGCTATGAATCTATTAATAAGAACAGCAGGTTCAATAAATGTGACGGCTTATGTATGTTTATCAAGAAGGATATTAAGTTTGAGATTCTCGATGTTGATATCAATCATGCAAATTCCATCTGTATTGATCTGAGCATTGCAAATAAAAAAATTAAATTATTGGCAATCTATAGATCACCATCTCTCAACATAAATAGCTTCACAATTAGTCTAGTCACCTTTTTACAATCACTAAAAACTACAGATAATATTATTATGGTGAGAGACATAAATATTAATATTAACTTTTCATGTGAAATTTAACGACTTGCAGTCAAATATTTGTTAAGAATAAGTATAACTCACTTAATCTGCTGGCCGAGCGCTTTCGAATCTATGAGATCCATCTTCAAAGGCGTGGGTTCCTAGATCATCATGTCAGTTTTTTGGTTAGAAGTGTTGTGGTATTTGTAAAATGTGATCAAAAAGTTTGTGAGATTTAAAATTTAGTTGTTCATTGAGAATGTTTTGTTTATTGTGTGTGGTGTGTTTGTATATTTCAAATTGTTCCAAGGTGTTGAGTTCGTGTCCTTTAGATTTTATATGTAGAATGTGTAGGTTGGTACTGATGTCAGTAAAAGTGTGTCCAGTTTGAATGATATGGTCGGCAAAATTCGATTCAGCTTTAGATGTCAGGGCTTGAAAATGTTCCTTGTAACGTTTGAATGGGCGGCCTGTTTGTCCTATATAGAATTTGTTACAATCAGAGCAGTTCAGTTTGTAGATCCCTGGGAGATCGTATTTGTTTGTGTTCAGTGTGGTTTTGAGTGTAAGTGCATTTTTTATTTTGTTTTTTGTTCTGAATGAGATGGTGTGGCCGGCTTTTTTGAAGATTTTTGCTAGTCTGTTTGATTGTGGATTAATGTATGTCATTGTGATGTATTTTTTGTCAGTGGTGTTGGTGTTTTGTTTTTTGTTTCTTATTTTATGATTGAGTTTGTCAATAAGATCGTGTTTGTAGCCGTTTTCTTGTGCTTGGTATTTTATTGTATTTAGTTCAGTGCGGTAATTGTCGGTGGATAGTGGTGTGTTGTTGAGTCTGTTTAGCATTGACCTGAATGCTGAGTGTTTGTGTTGTGTTGGATGATTGGAGGTGCTGTGTATTAGGGTATCTGTCATTGTTGGTTTTCTGTAGATGTTGAAGCTGTGTTGTTTTTTTTTTTTGTAGATTACGTCTTGGAGACTCCAGTTAAGGAGTATAAGACAAGTCAGATCAACAATATTATACACTAGATACCATAATCACTTCAATTAGTTGAGGTGAGGCTTAATTTGGATGTGTGAAAGGAACTCTTGTACACTATAAACAGCTTTATCAACTAGATATTTCTTCAATTGTTTAATAAATATTTCTATATTTTCAAGACTCTTCAAAAACTGCGGTAGCTTGTTGTAGAATTTCCTACCAATATAACTAGGTTTTTGTTTGAATAAGCTACTATTGTGACTCACCAAGTGATAATCTCCTCGGCGTCTTGCATTATAATCATGTACATCAAGATTTTGGTTAATATCATTCGTTTTTACATATAGAGTAGCTTCATACACATATAAGCAGGGTACAGTTAGGAGACCAAGTCTCTTGAACAATGGCCTACATGAATCTAATCTATTTACTCTTTCTATACACCTAACCGCTTTCTTTTGGATCTTGAACACCCTATCAAGATTTTGTTTTGATGAATTACCCCATACTAAGATAGCATACCTAATATGTGACAGTAAGAGCCCATGGTAAGCTGTAAAAAGTAACTTTTTGTCATTCAATCTAGCGAGCTGTCGCAGGACAAATACCCCAGATGAAATTTTACTACATATTTTCTCAATGTATGGAGTCCAGGTCAATCGTCTATCCAACATAACTCCTAGAAATTCAATTTTTTCTTCCCAGTCTAATTGATTATCGTTTATAAACACGTTTATAGCCCTATCTTCATTTAAATTATGTTTGTTTTTGAAATGAAGGTATTGGCATTTTTTACTATTTATAGTTAATTTCAACTGATTTAAAAATTGGACAATGGACTGCACACCTATATGGGCACTTATTTCTAAATTATCTAGAATGGAATTGCTGAAAATGAGTGATGTATCGTCAGCAAATAAGAGGGCTCTACCACTAATTAATTCTTTAGGTAAACGGTTGACATATAACAAAAAAAGCAATGGACCTAGTATTGACCCCTGAGGCACTCCAGCTTGCACCTCTAATTTATTAGATTTATTCTTTACTATACTATTACCAACTACTGTAGTTAGTTCTACACATTGTTTTCTCCCAATAAGATATGATTCAAACCATTTCAGTTCAACCCCATTTACACCTACATTTTGCAGTATTTCCAATAAAGTTCTATGATTAACACAATCAAATGCCTTTGACAGATCTAAGAAGATTGCAGTAGCTTTATCACCTGAATCTATTATATAATCTATTTGTTTTTCAACTAGAGAAACTATGGCTGTTTTTGTTGATCTCCCTTCCTGAAAGCCATGCTGTTCATCACAGATAAAGTTAGCTTCTTGAAGGTGCAGAAGTAACCTATTTAGAACTACTCTTTCAAAAATTTTACTTATTACATTTAAAATACTAATGGGCCTATAGTTTTCTACCTTTTCTCTATCACCACTTTTGAAGATTGGCAAGATCTTCCCCTCTTTTAAATTATCTGGAAAAACACCTTGTTCTAATGAATGATTGATCAGATGAATCAAAGGGTCTAACAATTGATCTTTACATTCTTTCAGAATTTCACTGGATACCCCATCCATTCCTACAGTTTTTTTATTATTTAAACTATTAATGATATTTGACAACTCGTCTTGGGATACTGGGTGGAATTTTAATTCGTTCTGAATCCCCTCAGTATTCCTAATATCACTAATACCTGTATTAAGAGATTTTTAAAGATTCTTAGCAACCAATTGATAATATCTGTTAAAGAAATTACAAATGTCTACACTATCATCAATATATTTGTCATTTTTGTTAATTATTCTGGGGACACTAGTATAAGCATCTACATGAGCTACTTGCCTATTTTTGTTTATTACATCCCACACTGCTGTGTTAAAGTACACACTATTATTCAATATTTCAGCTGTTTTCTTACATTTCGCTCTTTTCACTTCTTTCATATAGTTTTTCTTTAGAGCTTTGTGATTATCTTCACTTAACATATTTCTAGATAGTTTGAATTCATCATATGCATCTTTAACCCTATTTCTTTCTGCAAGGATATTATCAGTTATCCACTCTTCAATCTTGTCTAATTTGTTTTTTACAGGGACTTTTATAACTGGACAACTCATAGTAATATGAAACCTTAAAATATTAATGAAACTATCATATTTGTTATTCAAACTATTGCTATTGTAAACCCTACTCCAGTTTTCTTGTAGCAGATTCTGCTTCAAACAATCGATATTCCCCTGTTCACATTGTTGAATTTCTTTCATTACTCTACTCTTTTTAATTGATTTATGACCTTGCAACCCCACCTCTAAGATTTGATAGTCATGATCAGATAGTTCCGAGCCGCCTAATCTTGTTTTAGAGTAATCTATATTAGTAAGGATGTTATCAATTATTGTTTGTGATGTTCTTGTGACTCTGGTATATTCATGAACTCTTATTTCCAAGTTATTCATGTATATAATATCCCTTAAATCTTCTGTCATTTTATTCTATGTTGCAAAGTCTGTATTGAAATCTCCCGCTACGATAACGTTTGTAAAACGAGTAGTAGTAATCTCTAAAATCCTATTGAATAGTTCACAAAAATTGTTCCATTCCCCATTTGGTGACCTATAAATACTTAACACCGCTACTTCGAAATTATCGTCGATTTTTACTCTCAATCCAGAAACTTCTAAATCCATTTCTACAACAAATTTCTCTACATATTCTAAATTAAATGTTTGCATATTCTTAGCATTTTTAGTGAAGATAGCTACTCCCCCACTTCGATGAGATGTCCTGCAATACGACGTTTGCAATGTATAGTTTGGAATATTAAGTTGTGACAATTCATCTTCTTTTAAACCATGCTCTGTGAAAATAGCTATATCAGGAGCCTCTTCTTTAAAAAATACTTCGATTCTATCTATTTTGTTACGAATGTATTGAATATTCTGATGGAACACAGTGAGTACCGGTACTTCCCTATCATCCCTTATTACTTTATCGTTGCTTTTGCATATTGAAGTAGATTTACTTAATCTCTTAGAATCTTGAGAGCCTATCAGGTTGCTACAAGAGTTCCTTCCACTAATGCTATCCTGATTTTTTGATCGATTAACGTCTTTTAATACAATTGAAGATATGAATTTATCATTTGTAACTAGTTTCCCTTCCCGGTTTTGAGCCACTTTACTAAAAAAGGTTCGTTAGATGATTGTTTAGGAGAATTATTGACAGTAGATTGCAAACGACTTTCAATCAGCTCTGCCAGCCTATTACAAGATATTACTTTGCCAGATTGATTTAGATGTAGACCATAATTAGTGAAGTTTTGTTTTTTCAGCCTTTCATTTAGAAAACAAATCCCCAACTGCTTAGAATTCTTATTTTTTATGATGTTGATTGCATTATGAATTGATTTATTTGTTGACTTAATTGCTTCATTTAGCTCTGGCCTATCAAACCTATACGGAATTGTACTTATTATTACATTAGTTTTTTGGCTGAGTGGCACAATCTCTTTAATTTTCTCATTTATTTCAGGAAGATGTTTTAGATTAGGTTCATTTATATTGTTTGAGCCACCCAGTACTATTAGAAAATCGTTTTTTCCAAAATCTTTAGTTTGTTCCTGTGCTGACTCTACGATTGCGTTTATAGGGGCACTTGGTTTGAAAAAGCTCTGAACTTCATACTTATTTTTTAATCTTTTATTTAGTAGGTCACTACAGTCTCGTCCATGACTGGATGTCAAGAGCAGTACTCTACCTTTCCTATCGTTATTTGCCCTTACTTTAGTTTTGGTTGCTGTTTGCAAAACCTGACTATACGTTTTTGTTTGACCATTTCTATTTATTTTTTCCCCATTTGATTTAGGTTCTACTTTTTTTGTATTGATCAGAGGTTCCGATCTTACATTAGCCAAGTTTATTTTTGATTTTAATATTTCGATTTCCTCTGACATAGACCTACATTGACTCGCGAGATTTAGTATTTCAGTTTTATGGTCTTCCTGCTGCAATTTTATAATAACTTCCAGAGATTTTATGTGATCCACCAACCCTATCCGTTCTTCCTCAGAATTTTTAAGTGATGTTTCTAATTTTGTTTTCAATTCGGTGTGATCACTCAATAGTTTAGCAACCTTTTCTTCTACATCTACAGTAGCTTTAAGAGCTGTTGGGAGATTTTTTTGTTAATAATTGCTGAGATCGCGTAGCTACCTGAGTTTTAGTTAAACAATTAGATTTAGATGCCTTGTTTGGACTCATTTTCCTAGCTAAAAATTGTTTTCAATTGATTTTAGTTAAATGTTTAATGAAATATTACTTAATTTATTACAATTGTCAACTTGAGACTATTTAATTACAAGATAATTTATCAATATCGGTACACCTAACCTCGAAAATAGAATTTGAGTTTTTTTTAAGATACTTTAAATTATAATAGACAAATTAATAATGGAGACTATTAAGATATTATAAATACTAATAATAATAAACAAAAATACTACTTATCCGTTCGAATTAATATTCTGTTCTTCAAAATTTGCAGAGCCTGTTCTGAAAACGTATGCACAGTGCACTGCTACCTCGATCGATCCCATTGTTGGTTTGTTCTTTGTAATTGAGAGGTCTAGGAAGTTTATTGAATTGTTTTGCTCATATTCAGCTGTGTATCGAATTATGTATTTTGTATATGAATTATGTATTTCTTATGTATTTTGTTTATGATCGAAGTTGTTCACATTGTCTTTTATTTCCTCTGTATAGCAATAGAACATCATCTACATATTTGTGCCAGTATATTATGTTCTGTGAAAATTGTTATTAAAGAGTATATGAGTGTTTTCGCAGTGTTGGAGATAGATTTCAGCAAATACGCTTGAGATTGGTGAGCCCACAAACAAAATAAAAAATGCACTTACACTCAAAACCACACTGAACACAAACAAATACGATCTCCCAGGGATCTACAAACTGAACTGCTCTGATTGTAACAAATTCTATATAGGACAAACAGGCCGCACATTCAAACAACGTTACAAGGAACATTTTCAAGCCCTGACATCTAAATCTGAATCGAATTTTGCCGACCATATCATTCAAACTGGACACACTTTTACTGACATCAGTACCAACCTACACATTCTACATATAAAATCTAAAGGACACGAACTCAACACCTTGGAACAATTTGAAATATACAAACACACCACACACAATAAACAAAACATTCTCAATGAACAACTAAATTTTAAATCTCACAAACTTTTTGATCACATTTTACAAATACCACAACACTTCTAACCAAAAAACTGACATGATGATCTAGGAAGATGGATCTCATAGATTCGAAAGCGCTCGGCCAGCAGATTAAGTGAGTTATACTTATTCTTAACAAATATTTGACTGCAAGTCGTTAAATTTCACATGAAAAGTTAATATTAACAACGCAGTTCGTCATGGAACAAGAAATCCAGGAATATTAATATATTGGATAATTCAAACCTTCCTATAGAGTATTTAAGTATGTTACAATTGAATGGATTTAAATCAATGATAAATAAGCCGACTAGAATTGTGAATAACAGTATGTCATGTCTTGATCATATTTTTATAAAATGTAGCACACTGCAAGATAATGCATAGGTGCCATTATCAAAACAAATATAACCGACCACTTCTGTACTACCCTACACTTGAATCAGTCCTCTCCACCAGACAATAATGACAATAAAAATATTTCAACAATCAAAAAATAAACTACAACAAACTAAAAGATAGCTTGAAGACTGAAATGTGGGAGGAGATTTATGATGAAACTGCCCATATTGATGATATTATGGATAAATTCTTGAACAAGCTGACGTCACATATTAACGAAGCGTCCTATAATATTGTTATAAAACCCAAGTTCACCCCAATTAAAATGTGGATTACCGTTGGCATTGTTAAATCCAGGGCCGCCGCGTTGTTTTTTGGCGCCCGAGGCAAAATTTTGTCAAGCCCCCCCCCCCCCCCCTGATACTATGTCACACTATGCTAGATTTCAACCCATCTACCATAGATTATTAATTAAATTTTGATGTAACTGTGGTTTCGAAGATAAATCAGAATACCACTGCAGAAACTGCAAACTAAAAAAGTATAGTCGACAGGCCCAAGCCTAATTATTTTGCAATAAATGTCCACGTGCTTCATTAGCAGCTTGTTAAAAACAAATACACTAGTGGGAAGAATGCTTGTTGATGCGATTTTTTCAAGTAAGACATGGATAAAATATACTGTGATACTTTTGAAGTGAATGTGAACAGTTACTATGTTTGTGTGACTGTAATTTCGCATTAATACACTTTCATACACGGTGACACGGCTGAGGCCTGCTATTTTTTCAAATATTTTCTTACACTTCTTGGAAAAATGTTGAAAGATTTTTTTTAATTATGTTATTGCATGATTGTGCTGCTATTTTGAACGTTTGAACTATTTAGTTTGATTCTGTATGATTGCGCTGCGATTTTGAACGTTTAACGATTCTTAAAAATATCGGCATTCTTCAGTCTAGCCTTATTTTTTGTCAGCTCAATGATCATTATTCAAACTGCTAAATTTCGAGCAAATTTCATACTATACACTAAAATTTCTTTTCAAACTAAATAGATTAATCAAGCTGCTATAGGTTGATAAAAAAAATTAAAACAAAAAAGACACTAAAATACAGAAGAGTTTTATAGCCTTCAGTAAATACAAGGACTGATACTTTTGACTAAACTTGTTATGAGTGGGTGTATAAAGTCTTCACAATCAGGAAATGATGGATCTCCAACGTAGCACATGCATTTTACTAGTTAATATATTACTTTATCCGCCATTTTTTTAGAATAAGTTTTTTTTTGAAAATCCAGGGATCAACTCGTCAGACCACAACAGTACCGGAGCTTCGCTCTGGTGTGCTGCGGCTGAAATTAGCCTAAGCCCTGGATTCTTTACATAGGTAACATTTTTTTGTAAAAGTAAAAAAGAAATAGCTTGAATAATAGCTTCCTGCAAAAATCCTAAACATAACTATTTTAGCTAATTCATAATTCAATAGTATAATAATAATAATTATAAATCTATTGTCATTAATTGACATTCTATCTGGTGACTTCATAATATATTTTTGATTGTCATCACGTTAAACACGATTTCAATCAACTGTACCCCCCAAACGTTGTTTAGAACGCCCCCCAAGAATTTCAATGATGCAGTCTGCGTCATAGCCCCCCCTGCCTTAACCTTAGACCTTGAGAAGAAACTCTGAGACTATCATTCTTAGGAAAAGTGGATTTATATTTTATCATTTCGGCTCAACACAAGGCCAAAAGGGAGTTGGATTCATGGTAAGAGAGAAGTTGAAATCGAGAATAATTGAATTTAAAGTTATATGGGAAAGACTGGCTATCTTAGAATAAAAGTTGGTAACGCCAAAATTATGAGTATAAATATAAGTTTACTCGCCAACGGCGGAGGCAGAAGACAGTGAGCGTGAAATTTTCCTTGAGCAATTAATTGAAGTGTTGAGACAGGAGAAAAGTAATTGGAAAAATCTAAAAATCATTGTAGGCGATTTCAATGCTCAGGTTGGTCTGCAAGAAGACAATGAAGCCAATGTAGTTGGAATATACGGATATGGTAGAAGGAATGGACCGGGTCAGACCCTGGTTGATTTCTGTTTCCAACAGGGCTTAAAAATAATCAACACTTTTTTCAAGAAAAGAGTGGAGGAAAAGTGGACATGGATATCGCCCAATCAGCAGACCAAGAATGAGATTGACTACGTTTTGACCACGCAAAAAGGGGTTATTCAGAGTTTCGAAGTCACAGGAAAAATGAAATTTTCAACTGACCATAGAATGATTGTGATAGAACTATCAAGGGAATGTACAACAATGAGACCGAAAAGTGACTGGTATAGGAATTTAATAAAAAAACCAGTTATAGACGTGAATGGGCTCAAAAATTAAGAAGAAAAAATATAGATGATGAAATTCAACTTCATATTGGCTATCAAGAAAATTATAACATAAATAGAAAACTCAATACAGAACGCTTTTGAACTTTCAAGATATATATAAAACCGAGTAAATTGTCACAGAATACCAAGGAAATAATTGATGAACGTGGAAAATTCAAGAGGATAAAACAGAAAAATGCAAGAGAAAAAATAGAATACAATTTACTATGCAAGGTGGCAAGATATCATATTCATAGGGATATTCAACAATTTGAGAACAACATTTAATGGACAGACAGCTCTATGAATAAATTGAAGAAAAAACTCATGAAAGGTGTACATTAGTATCCATTATACTGGATTGAAAGACAAGGAAGGCTACATATAGATCTTGAGAAATCTTGAGAAAGCATCGAAATTCTATGAAGATCTATTTAAAACAACATAGAAACAAATCTTACTGTTCCAGCTACTCCAGACAGAATACTCAAATTTCAAGAACAAGAGTTGACAAAGAGTAAAAGAGACTTAAAAAACAACAAGATGGCTAGTATAGACAAAATAACGAATGAAATGATAAAAGCGATTCCACCATCTATCATGAAGAGTTTAATTGATTTAAACAGAATTTATTAATTTCGAATTCCTGTAATTGCTATTAGTTTAAACTGGAGACCTCCGCAATGGCGGATATTGACAACAGTATTTAATAGCTGATGGAAATCGATGAATACTACTGTACAAAAATATCAGTCACCACCGGGAATCGAACCACGGACCTCTCAATTGCCGGTTGAGCGCCCTTAACCACTGGACCATGGAGACCTTTCTGTACAGCAACATTCATTTTCAACTTGACCATATCGGCTCATATCTCACAAGTTAGTTTTTTTGTACAGTAGCATTCATCGATTTCCATCAGCTATTAAATATTGTTGTCAATATTCGCCATTGCGGAAGTCTCCAGTATAAACTAATAGCAATTGAAGGAATTCGAAATTCATAAATTCTGTTTATGTATATTTGTCAGTTTATTCAATTGTCAGTCACTTCAAAACTAACTTAATTGATTTCTTCAATAGAATCAATGAATACAGATACTATAAGAAGCGCAATCCTAATGGAGAATATTCAGCCGGTTTTGTTGATGAAAAAACAAGCTTGGCACGGCGGCCGCTATGAGGCGCGCGCTGTCGTCGCCAGTGTCGCACACACCCCTCCCATCCCCTTGCCCTTGCATGGTGAATCATCGTCTCGACTCATCGGCCCATCATTTTTGTGCGCAACTGGATTTTGCAATTATCAAGCGATATCAAGCGACAGGTGTCATTCTAACCTTTCTACCTTTCTAACCTTTCATGATAACACTGTAGTGTGCAGTGAAAATGTAGGTACATTTTTAGGTACAATGTAAGTATAGTATCTGTATTCATTGATAGAATACTAAAAGAGCAAACAGTGCCATACCAATTAAAGCTGCCTGATGTCATTTTATTATTTAAAAAAGGTGATATTTATAACATAAATAACTACCAACCAATAAGTATTACAACAAGTAGGCTATAAGTAAATTGTTTATGAAGTCAATGATGGAACGAGTTCAACCAAATCTGATACATCAGCCAACAGAACAAGCAGGGTTTAGAAGAGGATTCTCAACAATCGACCATCTACAAATTATAAATCAGCTTATTGAGAAATGCTCTGAATATCAGATAAGAATTATTTTATTTGGCTTTTGTCAACTACAAAAAAGGGTTTGACAGCCTGAATCATTACTTCCTGTTTGAGTCTGCATAATCAAGGTTTACCTACAGTTGTATCAATATATTGAAAAAGTACTATGAGAACAGCACACTGTGAGAATATGAGAATATACCAGGAAAGTACTTCAAATTAGAACAAGGCATAAAACAAGGTGATCCTTTGTCACCAATATTCTTCAATGCGGCTCTACAAGAGGTCTTCAAACAACTTGATTGGGAGAGGCATGGAATTGAGATCAGTGGCCAATATTTGAATCACCTACGTTTTGCTAACGATGTAGTCTTGATAGCAAAGTCACATTAAGAGCTCCAGGACATGTTGGCAGATCTTCAAGAGTGAGCAAGAAAGCCAGACTGGAGATAAACCCGAATAAAACGAGCATTATGTCTAATTCAGATCAACAGACAATAATCGAATTGAATGAAAAAGTCTTGAGTCAGGTGCAGGATGTGATTTATCTTGGTCAATGTCTCTTGTTCCAAGAAAAAGAAGAAAAGGAGATCAAGTGAAGATGTGCAGCAGCTTGGAAAAAGTATTGGTCTTTGAAATGTATAATGAAGAACAGGAACTTCAGTATAACATCCAAAGCCAAACTCCTAAGAACATGTGTATTTACATGTCTCACATATGGGGCGCAAACTTGGAGTTGTAAATCAAGTAGTCTAAAATTAATTGAGATGACCTAGAGTGCTAGAAAAGAAGCATATTAAACATCAGCAAACTGCAGAGAGTATGGAATTCAGCAATAAAAAATAAAATAAAATTAGAGGAAGCCACTGTCACATTAAGCAAATTAAAATGGAATTGGGCAGGTCACATTGCAAGACTCCAAGATGGCAGGTGGACAAAGTCAGTAACCAGATGGGAGCCAACTTGGAAGAAGAGGAATGTCAGTAGACCAAGAGCCAGATGGAAGGAGCACATCGTTCAGGTGGCAGGGAATGACCAGATTAGAGTAGCAGCAGATAGACGAAGATGGCAGAACCTGGGGGAGGCCTATGCTCGCTGACGGGCCTAGTTTCCAAACAGAAATTGAAACAATTTAAAAAAGAACATAAGTTATTTTGTTAATTTATTCTATTATTGTATATATATTTATTATGTATTGTGTTTTGGGAACAAATAAAGGCTTTATTTATTATTTATAACCTTAGATGTAGATGTCCTAAACTTAAACCCATATTTCCCTCATTCTTCAATGTCTGAGGTTCAATTATCAAAGGTTCACATTTTAACTCGGTTAATTAATACTCAACTGTATAAACTTGAAAAACAAAGAAACTCATACTCATTTACCATATATTTTTCGCTCAAAAGGTTCATCTTTGGTGTAATAGTACACAGATCTGATGCCGACTATATATCTTTTAAATTCATTCTGAAACTTCCAAACTTCAATTCCATTGAAATAGCCTATAGTTTTAATATTTTTTCCAATATATTCGAAAACTCTTCTTTCAAATGTTGTCTTTGTCTGTTATCAAAAATAAAGAGAAAAGTTATACTTTGAAAATGGAAAAAAATTATCACACACCAACTTATGATAAAAATATTTCTAGAATACATAAAATACATGCACTAAACAGTGATATTTCTGTAGTTTTAGTATGCCAATGCCAATACAATTTCAAAGAAGGAAATAGGAGCTGTAATATTGGTACAGAACAGATATGATGCTTTCACTAGTGACATAAATCTTATTTATCTACGACCATGTCATAATGTATACATTAGTTTCACAATTGATGCCAAAACAGCTGTCTTTTTGAAATGCTTTTTGACATCCGTTGCATAAAGAGCTCATTATAGTACAGGTTCTACATTATAACATGGGTTCTGGACCAATCAGAAGCATTTTTGATGGAATCAATATCGTAATTCAATATTGTGAAACTATCAGCTGATTTCATCAAACTGCTACACCAGCTACTTTAACCTAACAATCATCTCTATCTATAAAAGGATGATACCCTGACTCACTCATCTACGCAGAGCCAAAACTACTAGGCCTATGAACTTGACATTTCGTATGAACAATCCTTATAGGATTTCACCATGCAATGAGAAAGGATTTTTCAAAATTCGAAATTTTAGGGGTGTTTTTAGGGGGTTAAAGTTTTGCCTATGCAAAGCATGAGTACATGGCTAGCTAGCTTACTGGGATCTTTAAATCATATGGAAAATAATTTCAAATTTTTTGATCTGTTGTACAGGCTGTTTTGATGAACGAGCTGTTTGTGTCTTTTGCAAATCATCATTCTAAAATCAACATCTGTCTATCAAAGCGGTAAACGTATGTTTGCCAATCAACTGTAATGGTCATGCTTTTTCAGTGCTCAGGTAATTTTTGGGCTTACGGGATTATTCTGACTTTAACCAATAACAAATGTTTAACACATGTTTTTTTGTGATCAAATAAAAATTGAATATTAGAAATAAGGAAATTAGAATATTCAATTTGTTTATCAACTTTAGACAATTTAAAAATTGTAACGTCTTCCCGAATTATTCCAGTTTAATAAAAATTATTGAGTACTGGCAAAGCAAGGGTAACTGGCTAGCTATGCTTATTCCTTATGAGGCTCTCCTTAGCAAACATCACTTTTGCAACAGATGGTTAAGCTCTTTCATTTCCAAATTTACAAAAAATACATGTCCTCTATCTAGCATAGCAAACGCATGCCGAGTACCGCTAGATATCAATATCGTAATTCAATATTGTGAAACTATCAGCTGATTTCATCAAACTGCTACACCAGCTACTTTAACCTAACAATCTGCTATAACTTCTCATATTTGTTTTTTTTTTTTTTTGTTTTTTTTTTGTAGATTACGTCTTGGAGACTCCAGTTAAGGAGTATAAGACAAGTCAGATCAACAATATTATACACTAGATACCATAATTACTTCCAATTAGTTGAGGTGAGGCTTAATTTTGAAAGGAACTCTTGTACACTATAAAAAGCTTTATCAACTAAATATTTCTTCAATTGTTTTTTAAATATTTCTATATTTTCAAGACTCTTCAAAAACTGCGGTAGCTTGTTGTAGAATTTCCTACCAATATAACTAGGTTTTTGTTTGAATAAGCTACTATTGTGACTCACCAAGTGATAATCACCTCGGCGTCTTGTATTATAATCATGTACATCAAGATTTTGGTTAATATCATTCGTTTTTACATATAAAGTAGCTTCATACACATATAAGCAGGGTACAGTTAGGAGACCAAGTCTCTTGAACAACGGCCTACATGAATCTAATCTATTTACTCTTTCTATACACCTAACCGCTTTCTTTTGGATCTTAAACACCCTATCAAGATTTTGTTTTGATGAATTACCCCATACTAAGATAGCATACCTAATATGTGACAGTAAGAGCCCATGGTAAGCTGTAAAAAGTAACTTTTTGTCATTCAATCTAGCAAGCTGTCGCAGGACAAATACCCCAGATGAAATTTTACTACATATTTTCTCAATGTATGGAGTCCAGGTCAATCGTCTATCCAACGTAACTCCTAGAAATGCAATTTTTTCTTCCTGGTCTAATTGATTATCGTTTACAAACACTTTTATAGCCCTATCTCCATTTAAATTATGTTTGTTTTTGAATTGAAGGTATTGGCATTTTTACTATTTATAGTTAATTTCAACTGATTTAAAAATTGGACAATAGACTGCACACCTATATGGGCACTTATTTCTAAATTATCTAGAATGGAATTGCTGAAAATGAGTGATGTATCATCAGCAAGTAAGAGGGCTCTACCACTAATTAATTCTTTAGGTAAACGGTTGACATATAACAAAAAAAGCAATGGACCTAGTATTGACCCCTGAGGCACTCCAGCTTGCACCTCTAATTTATTAGATTTATTCTTTACTACACTATTACCAACTACTGTAGTTAGTTCTACACATTGTTTTCTCCCAATAAGATATGATTCAAACCATTTCAGTTCAACCCCATTTACACCTACATTTTGCAGTATTTCCAATAAAGTTCTATGATTAACACAATCAAATGCCTTTGACAGATCTAAGAAGATTGCAGTAGCTTTATCACCTGAATCTATTATATCTATTAGTTTTTCAACTAGAGAAACTATGGCTGTTTTTGTTGATCTCCCTTTCTGGAAGCCATGCTGTTCATCACAGATAAAGTTAGCTTCTTGAAGGTGCAGAAGTAACCTATTAAGAACTACTCTTTCAAAAATTTTACTTATTACATTTAAAATACTAATAGGCCTATAGTTTTCTACCTTTTCTCTATCACCACTTTTGAAGATTGGCAAGATCTTCCCCTCTTTTAAATTATCTGGAAAAACACCTTGTTCTGATGAATGATTGATCAGATGAATCAAAGGGTCTAACAATTGATCTTTACATTCTTTCAGAATTTTACTGGATACCCCATCCATTCCTACAGTTTTTTTATTATTTAAACTATCAATGATATTTGACAACTCGTCTTGGCATACTGGGTGGAATTTTAATTCGTTCTGAATCCCCTCAGTATTCCTCATGTTTGCATCACTACCTGTATTAAGAGATTTTTGAAGATCCTTAGCAACCAGTTGATAATATCTGTTAATGAAATTACAAATGTCTACACTATCATCAATATATTTGTTATTTTCGTTAATTATTCTGGGGACACTAGTATAAGCATCTACATGAGCTACTTGCCTATTTTTGTTTATTACATCCCACACTGCTGTGTTAAAGTACACACTATTATTCAAAATTTCAGCTGTTTTCTTACATTTCGCTCTTTTCACTTCTCTTGTATAATTTTTCTTTAGAGCTTTGTAATTATCTTCACTTAACATATTTCTAGATAGTTTGAATTCATCATATGCATCTTTAACCCTATTTCTTTCTGCAAGGATATCATCAGTTATCCACTCTTCAATTTTGTCTAATTTGTTTTTTACAGGGACTTTTATAACTGGACAACTCATAGTAATATGAAACCTTAAAATATTAATGAAACTATCATATTTGTTATTCAAACTATTGCTATTGTAAACCCTACTCCAGTTTTCTTGTAGCAGATTCTGCTTCAAACAATCGATATTCCCCTGTTCACATTGTCGAATTTCTTTCATTACTCTACTCTTTTTAATTGATTTATGACCTTGCAACCCCACCTCTAAGATTTGATAGTCATGATCAGATAGTTCCGAGCCGCCTAATCTTGTTTTAGAGTAATCTATATTAGTAAGGATGTTATCAATTATTGTTTGTGATGTTCTTGTGACTCTGGTATATTCATGAACTTTTATTTCCAAGTTATTCATGTATATAATATCCCTTAAATCTTCTGTCATTTTATTCTGTGTTGCAAAGTCTGTATTGAAATCTCCCGCTACGATAACGTTTGTAAAACGAGTAGTAGTAATCTCTAAAATCCTATTGAATAGTTCACAAAAATTGTTCCATTCCCCATTTGGTGACCTATAAATACCTAACACCGCTACTTCGAAATTATCGTCGATTTTTACTCTTAACCCAGAAACTTCTAAATCCATTTCTACAACAAATTTCTCTACATATTCTAAATTAAATGTTTGCATATTCTTAGCATTTTTAGTGAAGATAGCTACTCCCCCACTTCGATGAGATGTCCTGCAATACAACGTTTTCAATGTATAGTTTGGAATATTAAGTTGTGACAATTCATCTTCTTTTAAACCATGCTCTGTGAAAATAGCTATATCAGGAGCCTCTTCTTTAAAAAATACTTCGATTCTATCTATTTTGTTACGAATGTATTGAATATTCTGATGGAACACAGTGAGTACCGGTACTTCCCTATCATCCCTTATTACTTTATCGTTGCTTTTGCATATTGAAGTAGATTTACTTAATCTCTTAGGATCTTGAGAGCCTATCAGATTGCTACAAGAGTTCCTTCCACTAATGCTATCCTGATTTTTTGATCGATTAACGTCTTTTAATACAATTGAAGATATGAATTTATCATCTGAAACTAGTTTCCCTTCCCGGTTTTGAGCCACTTTACTAAAAAAGGTTCGTTAGATGATTGTTTAGGAGAATTATTGACAGTAGATTGCAAACGACTTTCAATCAGCTCTGCCAGCCTATTACAAAATATTACTTTGCCAGATTGATTTAGATGTAGACCATGATTAGTGAAGTTTTGTTTTTTCAGCCTTTCATTTAGAAAACAAATCCCCAACTGCTTAGAATTCTTATTTTTTAGGCTGTTGATTGCATTATGAATTGATTTATTTGTTGACTTAATGGCTTCATTTAGCTCTGGCCTATCAAACCTATACGGAATTGTACTTATTATTACATTAGTTTTTTGGCTGAGTGGCACAATCTCTTTAATTTTTTCATTTATTTCAGGAAGATGTTTTAGATTAGGTTCATTTATATTGTTTGAGCCACCCAGTACTATTAGAAAATCGTTTTTTCCAAAATCTTTAGTTTGTTCCTGTGCTGACTCTATGATAGCGTTTATAGGGGCACTTGGTTTGAAAAAGCTCTGAACTTCATACTTATTTTTTAATCTTTTATTTAGTAGGTCACTACAGTCTCGTCCATGACTGGATGTCAAGAGCAGTACTCTACCTTTCCTATCGTTATTTGCCCTTACTTTAGTTTTGGTTGCTGTTTGCAAAACCTGACTATACGTTTTTGTTTGACCATTTCTATTTATTTTTTCCCCATTTGATTTAGGTTCTACTTTTTTTGTATTGATCAGAGGTTCAGATCTTACATTAGCCAAGTTTATTTTTGATTTTAATATTTCGATTTCCTCTGACATAGACCTACATTGACTCGTGAGATTTAGTATTTCAGTTTTATGGTCTTCCTGCTGCAATTTTACAATAACTTCCAGAGATTTTATGTGATCCACTAACCCTATTCGTTCTTCCTCAGAATTTTTTAATGATGATTCTAATTTTGTTTTCAATTTGGTGTGATCACTCAATAGTTTAGCAACCTTTTCTTCTACATCTACAGTAGCTTTAAGAGCTGTTGGAGATTTTTTTGTTAATAATTGCTGAGATCGCGTAGCTACCTGAGTTTTAGTTAAACAATTAGATTTAGATGCCTTGTTTGGACTCATTTTCCTAGCTAAAAATTGTTTTCAATTGATTTTAGTTAAATGTTTAATGGAATATTACTTAATTTATTACAATTGTCAACTTGAGACTATTAATTACAAGAACATTTATCAATATCGGTACACCTAACCTCGAAAATAGAATTTGACTTTTTATTTAAATACTTTAACTTATATTAGACATGTTAATGATGTAAATTATTAATATATTATAAGTACTAATAATAATAAACAAAAATACTACTTATCCGTTCGAATTAATATGCTATTCTTCAAAATTCGCAGAGCCTGTTCTGACAACGTATGCACAGTACCACTGCTACCTCGATCTCGATTTGAGATGAGAGGTTAGATATCTCTGACAGTCAAAGGTAGAATGAAATTGTTTTAATTAAATGCATACTAGTGGTCGTAGATAAAATAGTGTATGCAACTATTTTATTTGGCCATTAAGGCACTCGTGAGATATTTAAAACACTCGCATTTGCTTGTGTTATAACTTACATCTAACTTGTGCCTTAATAAGGGTCAAAATAAAATCGTTGCATAAACTACTATTGCATCATAGTGACAATCATTTATCAGCTGTTCAATGAGCTTCCTGCATCTAAACACATCTTAAAGCAGTAATAGATAAACTTTGAAAAATGTAAAAAGAAAATAAATCTGGCTTTGAATCTTATTGTCAAATTTAGTGTTTCAAATCATTGCCGTTTCTTTGAAATCTGACACAGTCTCCCCTACTCACTCTTATTATATATATACTATAATAATTATCACTTCACTCACATCATCATCATCCATCTTGCATGACCAAATTTCGTACTTTGTCACCATAAATGTGCTCAGAAAGTCGAGTGGCACCAATTCTTCCTTTTCACCATTTAACAGTTTTCTTTTTTCAGTCCAAGATGGCAGGTAATCAGCCTTATTATATTCATTGTAATCCTGCATTTGACAGCTGGAAAATAATGAAAAAATTGGGAAGAAAATTGTAAAAAAATTGAATAAAACATATAGTTGACCAAACAAGAGTGGTCTCGGTTTTTAGTTGACCATTTTACATCAATCTTTAGTTTTTGATCTCAGAAGTACATAATGGTATTATTTTTTTTGGAGAATGAGGATGATTGAGTTGCACTATTTTCCCCAGTTAGGCTGTTTATAATTTTCCATGAGCATCTTTGCGTATTCTTGGTATTTCTTAATCATGATTTAAAATGTTTCTTTTTTGCCAACCTCAGTTGCTCCCTGTATATTTTATTTGATAAGCGTACTTCATTCAATGAATCAATATCATTTTCTATTCTTACTCTACAGCATTTGCTTCATAATTCTTGTTTAAGTTTTTTCAATCTGGAATGATCCATTTAACTCCATCACCTATTTTTTTTATGTATTTCGACTTTTGGAAAAGATTGATTGAAATAAAAGGAAAAAGTTTTGTAGAACTCTAAAAACTTATCCTCCACTTTAGCATTGAATACATTTAACCAATTTTCAGCTGATAGAATTCTCTTAAAATTATCAATGTTTTCTTTTGTAAATCATTGCCCTCTGTAAGTTATTATTTTAGAATGCTTTCTTTTCTTATTTTCAATACAGTATTCAAGTAGCTGAGCATCATGGTCTGATAAATATGTAACTAGTCCAGATATAATCATTTTATTTCCAGGTAGATTTGTTAAAAAAATTTCTAAAGCTGACTGTCTGGTCCTACAAACCCTAGTGGGGAAATCAACCATAGCAGAGAAATCATGACTCTGTAGTACATTTTTTTAATCTCTAGTAGCTTGAGAATCTTCTAGCATGTCTGTATTTATGTTTCCAGCAATTGCTACAAATTGTTTGTTCCTATTTATAATATGTAAGAGAGCATCTAACTTTTCCAGAAAAATAAGCTTGTTTGAAGATGGACTGCAATATAACCCTATTAGAAATAGTTGGAAAGATTTACATTTAACCTTGCACAATGCTATTTATTCCATTTCAGAAATTAGTTCGCTTATCAATGGGTGAGAATATTCCACAATTTCAATACCTTTCCTGCTTAGAATTACAACTCCACCACCTTGTCTATCATTGCAAGCATATGAAGTTACTACATTGTAGCCCATAATATTCAGTCTTTCCAATTCAAAAGCTGTCATTTTATGTTTGGTTAAGACAACACAACAAGGATTTACTTCATCTAAAACAATTTCAAGTGAGTAAATTCTTGATGGTAAGTGAAGAATATTTTCGTGAAAGATAGAAAACTTTCCATGAGCTGATATTATTTCCCCCCTTTGATTATCACTTTCTTGTTGCAAAGATTGTTCATTGGCTTCATTTCTGTCTCTAATGTTACTAAGATTAAAATTAAACTGAATATTATTTGAACTATTTTCAGGTCCATCTGTACTACTTAAACTAACCAAATTGTTGATATTTCTGCCAGGCTGGCCTCTAAAAAATGTCTATAGTCTGACCAATCTCTCTCCTTAACAATGGGAATCCTTTTTCCAATATCACTGAAATGATGTGGATATGAGGTCTCTAGACTATTATGTATATGTATGGGGAGAAGTATGTTGTCCTCTAGCAGAAACTCTTGTAGATTCTTCTTCATGCTCTCAGTGTCTTCTGAATTACCATGGGAGTGAGAGATATGTTTTTTTATTTCTTTCACTAGGAACTTTTTCCCAGCAAGGTTTAGATGCAGACCATGTCTTGTATGTAGTACTCTCTCAACTGTCCACAATCCAACAACTCTTATCTCCTGCTGACGAAAGAAAGTTGGTAAACAACAAATGACTCTGTTCATCCTTTTGATTAAAACGTTTTCATGTGAGTTCTCTGGTAAGTCATACCTATAAGGTACTGTTGTAATAATAATGTTTGCATGAGCATATGATTTTATGACTTCCACCAGTTTTGCAGTATATTGTTCTAGGCTGGTCTCAGTGAAATACTTATGTGCAGAACTAAATGTGTGTAAATAAACAATTACTAAATAGTCTCCAGAGCCCAGCCTTCTCCGCTCCACTTTTAAATCAAATTTATTAAAAGAATGTTATTTGCATTCCTACCGACTATCACATTCATTTTCAATAAATCTCTTGAAAATGGTAATTTCTCTGAAAATTGGAAGCTTGCTCTGGTTCGTCCTTTAAACAAAGTTGCCTCTTCCAATAAAGTTGAAGACTTCAGACCAATCAGTATTTTACCTGCCCTATCCAAAGTACTTGAGAGAATTGTTCATTCACAAGTTGTGGAATTTCTAGAGCATAGTAGTAAACTTCATAACTTTCAATTTGGATTTCGAAAATCGCATTCAACTGAAACAGCTCTACTGCGTGTCACTGATGATATCAGGTTGGCTATGGACCAACGAAAATGTACTATCTTAAGTCTGTTTGATTTTTCTAAAGCATTTGACACTGTAGACCATAGAGTTCTTCTAAACAAGTTAGCTATTCTTGGTTTTAATCATAAAACACTAATATGGTTGAATTCCTATCTTACAGGTAGAAAACAATGTGTATCTGTTGGTGATAACAGGTCAAATTGGAAAAATGTTATAGATGGTGTTCCTCAAGGATCCATTTTAGGCCCCCTACTGTTCACTCTGTATGCAAACGACCTTCCCTCTGTTATCAAGTTTTCCAGTTTTCATACATATGCAGATGACCTTCAAATTTATGCAAGTTGTTCTACCACAAAAATAAATGAAACAGTAGAGAAAATGAATCAAGATATAAATTTAATAGTTGAATGGACTAGGAAAAATGGCCTCAAACTCAACCCTATTAAAACACAGCCCATACTAATTGGATACTCACGCATAGTAAACAGCATTGACTTGAACTCAATCCACAAAATTACTGTTGATGGCAATGAAATTCCCTACTGCAGCTCAGTCAAAAACCTAGGTATTATCATGAATAAAACTCTTGACTGGTCAGAACAAGTAAATAAAACATGTAGAAAAGTCTTTTCAGCCGTGCATTCATTGAAGAAATTGCAAAATATTCTTCCTAGAAACATTAGATTATTATTGGTTAAATCTCTGATCTTCCTGCACTTGATGTATTTCAATTCTGTACTAAATGACATGCAAGTCACTCTAAATGATAAACTGCAACGCTGCCAAAATTATTGTCTATGGTTTGTTTACTCTCTTGAACGTCATGAACGGATCACTCAAGCCCACATTGCTAGCTTAACTTTAAAACTACCCGAACAGAGATTATTTCGAATAGTCAAACTTGTTAGAGATATTTCAAAATATGGCAAACCAAACTATTTCAAAAATGATTTTAAATTTGTTTCTGAAGGTAGGAGGATAGATGTTTCACATACTAGAACCGGAGAAAATACTCTAAGGATACCGAATCACCGAACTACCATTTATACTAAATCTTTCCTTGTTAGCGCCTGTCGTGCTTGGAATGCACTTCCCAATCCTATTAGATCCTTTGAGAGTCGAGTGGGCTTTATTTTGGCATTGAGAAAATGACTGAGTCTGTTCAACCCTAGAGCAACTGCATGACAACTTTCATCATTCATCAACTCCATAAGCAATTTATTCACCATTCAAATCCTTAATCTCTTAGGGATCTTAATTATTATAATCTGTAAAATATTAACTTATGTATAAAAAGTTTTCGTTTTACTTTAATGTCTAGCGTAATATTAACCACTATCACCCCCTATTATTCCTCTTAAATTATGATTTTTTTTACTCACTATCATATTAATGTTTAACATAAATTATCTCATTTGTAAATAATCTCTTTTTCTGTCTCATTGTTTTACTCTCAATCAGAAAATATCAATCCATAACTTCTATTATTATTGTAAATTAACTCTATTAATCACTTTCTAATCATTCATATCCTTAAATCATTTATTCATCTAATTTTAGTTTTTGACTTTCATACCGTTTTCAGTTCATTATAGCCTATGGTCAAGTGTTGATGAGAAGGATATTCTTGAATATCCTCTTCCAAGAATGGACATTTATATGTTCAAACTTCGCCGTTTCATGTAGATACATCACAATCATATTATCGTTATCAAATTGTATCTTATACTGTATACATATCGTTGATTAATTCTTTAGTTTAGTATTGTAAAATTCATAGAACAATAATTACAGTACTTATATATTTTTAACTATCATAATCTAGAATTTCAGACTGTGCATTTCGTAATCTACATGAATAAAGTAAATAATCTAATCTAATCTAATCTCCACTTTAACAACATTTTTTCTGCCAAATACTCAAAGGGAGCTTCTGGTGCCACATATGAACAACATTTCCACTCAGATAATAAAGACTGAGTTAACAACTCACCTATATGTCTACCATGGCTATCTGACCACAAGCTATTCTCTTTTCATATGTGAGCATGCTTTACTGATACTAGATTGTGTATTCCAGTTATTATTTTCATCACAAGTAGTATAAAATTGGCGGTATCAGTGCAACCTTGACCTTTGACCCCCCGTCCACCCCCCCCCCCCTCTGACCAGAAGTAACATAATCGACCGGAAGTCAAACTGGAAGTAACATAACAGACTGAAAGTCAAACCGGAAGTGAAAAAAAAATAAAAAAAATTAAAAAACAATTTAAAAAGATTAAAAAATATTAGAAAAAATTAAAAAAAATTCCGATCGATGGGCGGGGGGTCCGGGGGGTCGAGGGTTGTGATGGAGGCAACCTTGGTTGGGGACCTGGCTCTAGAGTATATATGGAGGAGCTGTGGCTGGTAGAGTCATAGTATCACAGTGAATATCTACAGTGAGTGTATGCAGTCTGCAACCGCAAAGGGTACTTGTGGCATGTCTGTAACCGCTACAAGAGGATGAAGGAAAGGATATATTATGCAGTCTGGAACCGCACAAGGGGCTCACTGCGAGTCTGTAACTGCGACGAGAAGGGTATAGGAAGGAGTGTATGCAGTCTGCAACCGCAAAGGTACTTGTGGCATGTCTGTAACTGCTACAAGAGGATGGAGGAAAGGATATGTGCAGTCTGGAAACACACAAGGGGCTCGCTGCGATTCTGTAACCGCTACGAGAGGATGGAGGAAAGGATATATGCAGTCTGGAACCGCACAAGGGGCTCGCTGCGAGTCTGTAACCATGACAAGAAGGGTGAGGAGTTGGTTGGTTGTGAGGGTAGAGGACCAAACGCTCGCAGTCTGAAACCACTCAATTCAGGGGCAGTACTCTTTGCTGGTCTGTAACCGCTTTGAGTAGGAAGAGGAAAGGATATTTGCAGTCTGAAACCGCAAGGGGACTCGTTGCGTGTCTGTAACCGCGATGAGAAAGGTATAGGAGATGGATATGCAGTCTGCAACCACACAAGGGGTTTCAAGGAAGTTGTTGTAGGGGTAGGAACGAACAGTTGCAGTCTGTAACCACTAAATTTGGGGGTGGGTACTCTTCGCTGGTCTGGAACCGCTCTGAGAGAGAGGAGTGAATGTATGCAGTCAGTAACTGCAAGGCTTGGGAAGGGTGTGGGAGGAATAGGTGGAAAGTATGGGGGACCTATAGTGACAGAGGTAGTCGTTCTGACTAAGTATTCAGGCTAAGTGGCCCTCGAGTGGACTCACTTGGAATATGAGTAGAAACGAACTATGAGCCGGCCGCAATTCAAGTCCACCAAATCAATCAGCACTGGCCGTTTTATAGGCCCGAGTGTTGGCAAAGTGCGGGGGAGTAGTAATTAATTAGGTGGTGGTAGATTACAGAGAGACTGCCACGCTGAAGATGCGCATATGGTACCATCTTACCACCCCCCTATTTCCCTCGCTGCTGCTACTCAGTTGAGTGTCGCTCACTCCCTTTTTTGAAATTAGCAATTTAATTTCAAATTCTCTGGCCATCACAAAACGCTTTGTGACAAGAGAGAGATTTATTATTTACAATACAGAGAGAAGATATTTACTATTCCTTAAACAATTGAATCTTGTGAGTTCCCTCACCACTTGGAGCATGGTATGCTTTGAGAGTGGCATGACTTTGAGCATGGTTTGACTTTGAGAGTGGCACCACTTTGAGTGCCAGAACATACATCCTATGTTAACCCATGCTTTTGGGCCAGATAATACATTTCTACACTACTCATGGATTGCGGACTTGGCTTCACCTACCGTAATGCTATGCTAGTGCATAAGCCCCTTCTATTGGTCTTATGTGTTCGTTGAGTTAGATGCATGTAGGCCTACACGTGTCTGGTAAATTGTATGTATAAATCATTGTATGAGTAAATCATATGTATATTAATTGAGTTCGTGATTGTGAGTTTTATTCAGCAAACACATAAGACCATATTATGTTTGTTGGTTTTATCATTTGGAGTGCCATTTTTTTATTTCTATTCTATTTTTCAACATGCTCCGTTAGTGCTGATGTTGTACGGTCATGCTTTAGTTATTCCTATTTTTTATCGACTAGTACATTTTTAAACAATGGTCAAAAGGAATGTTTATACCCTTGATATATTATTGGATAAATTACGTGATTATGGTTTAAGTATATAAGTAATAGTTTTGGTTCAATTGTGTCAGTTCTCCCTACTCAGTTGAATTTTTTTCTTATAATAGGATCAACTACTGTTCTAGTACGTGAGAGTGGACTGTATTGAATTTTGCCAAAATATATTTTAAACTACTTGTTGGAAGAATCCACACAAAATGCATAGCAAATAAAAATGCCCCAAAGGAGACGAATTGCCGCTTTAGTAGTGATTTTTGTGGTATGAGGTGTTAGGTTTTTGAGGAAAGATTAGGAAAAAAGGATTAACCACCGTTGAAATCACTTACTCTTCCGATGTTCCTTCTACTTCATCTCCAATAATTAAATAACTCAGTACACTGCACTTGTATGGATTCTTTTGATTGATCAAATTGAATTTATGAAAAACTATATTCGGATGACAAATAATACTTAACAATAATTGCTCAAATCTCATACATATTGCCAACAAAAATAAGATCGGCCGACCGCACACAAAAATCTGGCTAATCGAATCGAATGCCATTCATCAACTCCTGCTAGGGCTCGGGCTTTATCTGATCAACCTAGACATTTTTTCTTCTCCAATAGAGTGCAGTAGCTGACGGACTTGTAGTACTTTTCAACTTTTCAAATGGCACGAATATACCCCCGCCTCTAAAAGCATTTTTCAGCAGAACCAGGGGCAGATCCAGCAGCGGATTTTGGGGGGGGGGGGCGTGAGTGGGCATGTACCACCAGAGTGAGGGGGGGGGGGGGGGTTGCCCGGGGCGTTTTAAAGGTCTAAAATAGTGACATTTGAAGGAATTGGTTATTTTTAATTGTTCAATTAAAATGAAACCAACTTTCCAAATTTAATTATTCACCTATTTGCCTGTGATGATTGTGATGATATAATATTATACTGTTGATACGAAATGATTCATGATGAAATGCCAAGTGTTCACATCCTATACTACCAAGTAACCCAAAACTCTAACTAATGGGAGTAAATAGAATATAGTTTCTGAGTGCAAATAGAATAATAATTAATGTGGCAAGAAATTTAAGTTCAACCCATAATTATTTAATGTTTGTTTCTCACATGGGAATATCACATTGAAATGTTCATATTATGAACTTAACCAATGTTATTGGTTAAGACAGCAGCTATCCATTGAATTAAAATATATTTTTTAAATAGATAATATGAATCCTGGGAGCTGACTGGATTTCACATAGAAAAATTATTTCTAAAAAAATCCCCTCATCCTCCTTTTAAACTTATCTTTGGACAGAATTCATGTTTCCAGGGACAACCATTGTTCCCTTTCAGCCTTGCTTTACATTCACCCAGATATTGAAATCATTGATCACCCTAAATCCTTTGTCCAAAAATGTTAGACTCTTGACTGTCTTCTGTCTGCTATAAAACTATTGTTCAATAAACAATAGAGATTTATTAGAAAAATAATCTATTTTTTGAGGTACTTCTTCCTAGAAAGTAAAAAAAATAGTGCAACACAAATTTTAATAACCTTTTAATGTGTATCGTTACATCACACAAAGCTACAGGGTCAGTCTAGGGTGGGGGGATGACCAATGATGTTGCTGGGAGGGTAAGACTTACAATAATTACAATAGTATAATAATTACAATAGTAATTTGTAATTTGGAGTAGTATACCTCTAGCAATAAATTGAAGCAATATATATACATAGCTTTTTATTCCAAAACTGTGGTTCGGGGTACTCCCTGAGAAAATGAAAAAAATCACCTCTCTAAAACCACAGTTCAAGTGATTCTAGGCATTAATTCTTCTAACATAACACTTTAACCTTCGTTATGTGTCACAGTAAATATCATCTAGTTCTTGTATAATTGTCAATGGGAGACCCGGACCTTACTTTAAACTTCCAATCTTCTATATTCGATCCCTCACTGCTCCTGATTGGGGCACAATACAGTACCGTTGGCTACTTGAAAATTTATTTCAATAAAATTGAGGGGTACTCCTTGGAAACGTTTTTTAAATAAAATTCCTACAAAACCACATTTATATGGGTTTTATGCGTCTTCTTTTAATCTTGCCAAAAATTGTCTCACAGCAATAGCCGGCTAAAATTCCATATTTCCTTTGTCTAGGGGGAGGGGGATATCCCCCTGATTCCTTACCATAGTTACACCACTGGCACAAACTGTTAATGAAAAATGAAATTTACAAGACAAATTACATAAATTATTTGCAATTGAAAATGTATTCATTCAGCCAAAATATCCCAACAATTTTTTGAACATTCAGGGTCTAGGCTCTAGGGTGATTATCTAAGTGAATGTAAAGCAGTGCTAGTAAAACAAGTCAGCTTTTTCTGCCATAGTAGTTCTCAACCAGAAAAAAACATAAAATAGTAATCCAGAAAAACCTTTCAGAATCATTTTCAGACCAAGTACTGTAGTACACAATATTTTCAATAGAAAATTAGTTATTGTTCAGGCATTTTCTCCCTTGTCAGCAGCTTTGAAAACTCTCATTTTCTTCTACTTTTTATTTTATTCTTATTTTCCCCTCTTTTTTACCCTTTTTCGTCTTTTTTCATTTTCATCTCTCTCCTCCTAACAATTTCTATCCTTTTACTTCTTGTCATCTCTTTTCCACTGTTCTCCATCATTTCCATTTGTTTCTCTTTCTTATTTTTTCCTTTCTTCTCCTTCTTCTTCTTTTCTCCTTATTTTTTCTTCTTCTCCTTTTTCTTTTTCTCCTTCTTTTTCTTCTTCTCTCTCTTTTCCTTCCTCTTTTTTTTCTCCTTCTTCTTCTGCGTTGGGGGGGGGGGGGAATTTCCCCTTCCTTCCCCCCCCCCGTGGATCCGCCACTGAGTAGAACTGCAAACTCTTGACAAAATAGAAAATACAACAACACAAAAGTAAACACAAAACACCGAATAGGAAAAAATATAACTAAATATGAAAATTCACAATAAATTATTGTGTCGGAAGTGGGTATAGTTTAGTGACTGGTCTCTTGAAAATACCGGTTGTTAAACAAACACTAGCCACCCGAACTTCACCATCACTACCGGGAAACACCTTCTCAATTACACCTATTGGCCATTGTAATGGCGGGAGATTATGTTGATCAACAATCACCACTGTGCCTACCGTGAGAGGAGGAGACAACTTGGACAATTTTTTTCGACCTTGCAACTCATGAAGGTACTCCTTTCTCCACCTGCTCCAAAACGATTGAATCAACTTGGTTACGAGCTCATATCATGTGAGACAGTTCACTGGGCAGTCCTGGATGTCTCGCATAGGAAAATATTTTAGTGGCGTCAAAGTCAAGAAATGAGCAGGGGTTAATGCAAGCGGCTCGCATGAATATTATAATTCTATAATCAGACAGTTGACTAGTCAACGTATTTTGAAATTTGGAAGAATTCAACAACTGTGACATTAGACTCAGTTGTTCATAGGCTCCTACAAAATTTGTCCAACAATCAGAGTAAATCACTCGACAGGAGCCGCAACATGATAAAAAACGATGGAATGCCGTCAAAAACATCGGAGTAGACAAATCAGAAACAAGTTCAACATGAATGGCCTTAGTTGACATGCAAACAAGTAGACAAACATAGGCCTTAAAAATAAAAGGATTATGACGCCTAAAATTAGCCATAGTAATACGAATTGGTCCAGCATAATTGACTCCACATTGCTCAAACGGTTTGCATTGGGTAACTCTACAGGTAACAAAGAGGATGTGAATGTGGTTCCTATGGAAGACATCAATTTCAAGGTTTCTAGGTTTCAAGATGAATTATATATAATATAATCAACTCTCAACTATTTCCTTCTTTCAGGAGCCCGTAGGCTACAGCCAAAATCATTAGACTAGCCCCCCTTGAAACATGATTGAATTTTAAAATTTAATAGATAAAAAGGTGTTTAGCTCTTACATAATTATAACTACCCACAAAATAATTATGCAAGTTTTTCAGGGAGGGGTGGCAAGGGTGAGGGGGATATTTATATGATTTTGAAGAGAGGGGCTCGGAAAATAGGTTGCGGGGGGGCCCAATTGGAAAACGTTACGCCAATGGTCAGGTCCTTGGATACTCTGTTGTATTGTTCTATTATTAATGAATTTACTTACATTGCATGACTTTCAAGTGATCCAATTTTAACTTTTGGTCTCTTGCTATCGTCAAGGTCCAGCCCTTCAGTATTTCCTATATTTCGATACTTCTTTGTCATGCCTTTGTTATAAGACACTTCAATTTCATTTTCATTTATACTCATTATGTCATGTCCCGGTCCAATTGGCACGAATGTACTGATGGAAACAAAAATAGAATAAATTTAGAAAAATTTCATTCTTTTAAAATTAGTAACTTATTTGATTTAATTGCTTTTATTATTGATAGAGCAGTGAATAAAAGAACAATTAATTGTTCAATATACAAGATAATATAATAATAATAATAATAATAAATACTTTTAATAAAAATAATAATATCATTTGAAAATTGTATGGCTCTTTTAGCTGAAGATTGGCCTTAAGCCAAAAGTCAAATAAAATAACTGCAGAGACAGGCGGCAAAAATTGGACTCAAGATTACATTTGAAAAAACAAAAATATTTACTGACATCAAAAACTTGCTGAAATATATTAAAAAAGAAAGCAAAAGAATAGAGAGAGTTGATCACTTCAAGCATTTAGATAAATGGATCAGTTGGAATACTTTAGAAAGAAAGGAATTGCGTCTAGGGTACAAAAAATGGAACTTGCTTTTCAGCTAACTACAGAGACATACAATAAAAAGTCACTATCATGCATTTCTAAATTGAAACATTCCTGCCCAATTATAAAGCCAGGAGCATCATATGCTGCTGAAACCCTTACACTGAATAATAATGGACTATTGGAAAATTTGGAAAAAGGAAAGAAAAATAATTAGATTCAAGTTTCAGAATAATTAAATAAAGCTTATATCTAATTGAAACTTGTACAAAAAAATTTAAAAACTCCTCAATACAAGAAGATGGTTAAACGCATCTAATGGGGGCCGAATAAACAATGGAAAGGATTCCATTGTTCTTGGCAGTTCTTATATGAGGTTGAGACATCGACCCTTCAGTTTTCACAATTCCATCACATTCATATACCTGCTTATTTGGCTCCTGCTTCATGGTATAAAGGACATTTTCCATGATCCAAGTAGATATTTCCCTGGTCCACTAAAAGTATAAAGATGATACACAAGTTTATACAATCAGCAGCTCAAGGAGCCTTGTCTTTGTTTCCATACCTTTTGACTATTTGTTTCAGCACACAGAACGAATCTTGTTCATTCTTATCAATTTGTATAAAATTAAAAACCTTATCAACACGTTCTCAGTCAAATACTTTTCGCACTTTGATAGACTCTTTCAGAATGAATTTTTCCACAGAGATGCCAACAGTAATTTTGAAAGTCGAAGATCAAATAAAGTAGGCTAACATTATGAAAATATGTCCTAGACATTGAAATGTCCTTAGACCATGTAGCGGGGGCCAAACAAGCAGATATAGATATAGAAACGTGACAGAATTAGGAAACCCCAAGGGTGGATTTCTCATAACCATCAACTCTGTCAAGATAAGAACTGCCAAAAACAAATCCTTTCGATTGTTAATTTGCCCCCCCCCCCCCATCTCCACTAGATGCGTTCAACCCCAAAAATCAATTCATTTAAAAACGTTCAGGACGATTTAAATGAACTGAATATAACATAATAATAAAAAACCATAACAGCCTCAGAAATATTTTGAAAACCCAAAATCAATGGTTCCAGGAAAAGCCCAAGTGTAGAACAGGTACAGGGATGTCCAAATATCAGAAAAAATTCTGAAAAAATGAAGGAGTATTGGAGAAGACAGAAAGAGGAAAATCTATAAAGACACTGTCCAGATCATAGTTGATTCAATGCACACCAAAGTGGGTAAAATGAAAAAAAGGAAGAAAGAAGCAATAATAATACTGTAATAATAAAAATGAATAAGATTTCCAACATGTATAGTGGATAGGAGAAGTCACAAAAATAATAGCCCAGGTAAATACTTACAATAATAATAGATTTATTGAAACTAGTGACACCAACTCCATTTTCCCTTTTTTGCCCAAGGTTAATAGATAAAAGGTTGAACGGTCGATAGTTGTTTTTAAATCTGACAGGGGATTTCTTCATGGATGACGTCACTTGAATTAGTTCTCCAGAATCAATTTCCCAGCTGGGAGAGATGCTTTATAAATGGGCCTCTCCCAGCTGGTAAAATCAAGAGGTCTTGTCTACCTCTGCCAATTTAGTGCATGAATTGGATTTATAATAAAAGCTAGCTGGCCCGACATGTGTTGCTGCGTTCTCATAAAAACTCTTGATTTTATTATTTGCCACCTTCCACTGCAGTTACATTTCAAATTTCAACCTTCAAGGACTATTATGGAAGAAGTTAGTCCAAGGGCTCTTCCAGCTGATCAGAGAGGCCCCCTTCGTTGTTTTCTTACACAGTAAGACCTTACTCACCACCTCTCAATGAACATTTCAAATTTAAACCTCCTACAACTATTGAGGCTAGGCGCATATTGAGACGCGAGCAGCGCGTGTGGCGCGACATGACACAGCGTGAGTTTTTGTAACTCTTGTAAAGGAATGGATCAATGCAAATTGGCAACACGACTCGACGCAGCGCTATTGTCGCGAGACGCAACACGCGTGGCGCTGTGGCAGAGCCACAGTTTGTCGCGCCGCGTGTCCCATGTCCCACGCGTCTCATGGAATTATTAATATGATTGGACCAATCAAATGCTCAGTTTTAATTTGATACACCAGAACAGACTCCCAGGATATAATAAATATGTGCAGTAATGTAACTTCGAGAGATTTCTTTAAAAACTTTTTAATAACTATATTATATATTTACTGTAATATTGATAAGTTTAGGTATTGCTACTCATAATTTGGTTCTTGTACCAAAGTGATTTCTGTCAGTTTCAACCACAAAAGCTCAATGAAATTCACTTCAAAGACAAGAAAAATAATAAAAGTAGAAAATTAAAATATTGTCAAAAATTTGTTTAATCTATTAGAAAAATTTAATTTTTAACTGCTGCTACTGCTTCAACTGATCAGTGCTAATAAAGATGAAATGAGATTTCATTCCTAATGTATTATTTGTTTATTTATTATTTATTTATTGTGACAAATTTACAACGAATGTGAATGCGCAACAGACTCAAGTCCAAAACTGCTCCCTTCACAAATTTTGAATTAGAGTTACAAAAACTCGCGCTGTGTCATGTCGCGCCACATGTGCTGGTCGCATCTCAATATGCGCCTAGCCTTAGGGTAGAAGCTATAGGCTTTTTATTTTATTATTCGCCACCTCCTACTGAGACTACATTTCAAATTTGTAGCTGCATTGGTTAACAGATGTCATCAACCTGGCATAATTACATTTCATCATACCCAGTCATATGTTTCCTACATACTTCAAGGCTCCGACTGCATGGTAGCCTACATGCAAAGTCTTTGTGTTCCAGACAGCATAAATAATGCCACTATGGGACCTGCCATATGATTAAAAACTGTTGACTTCTATCAGCTGTTCCTTTAAGCTGTTTGGCCGGCAAGATCAGTAGGTTAGGTTTGTAAAATGGATTAATGAATAATAATTTTATTAGCCCCCTATTAAATATTATGGTCAGAAACCATCCCCAGTATTCAGACAACATATTCCCAAAGTTTCATGCCGATCTGTCAAGTAGTTTTGAAGTCTATAGGGAACATACATACATACATACATACATACATACATATATACATAGATACATACATACATACATACATACATACATACAAACAGACATTCATTTTTATATATATAGAAGACTAGTGCATTATTCATATCCTTTCAAAAGAGAATTGCAATTTCTAGCTTCCTTCCAGAGGAAAAGTATTTTCTGTGTTTTTTTTTGTTAGTTATAAGAGATTGAAAACATATCTCCCATAACAGAGCAAGTTAAAAATCTGAAAAACTGATTCATGTGACGTCATCCATGAAGCAATCCCCTGCCCGATTTAGAAAGAACTAATGACCGTTCAACCTTTTATCTATTAACCTTGCTTTTTGCCTTATTCTAGACACAGTACTATGTTTAGCCATAACAAGTTACACAACCAGCTGCTAGATAGCGCCAAGCATTATCTTTCTTTTTCACTACAATTTGAGCGTAACCTCTCACACAAGTTTTGTGTGTGACCAGCTATATAAGGTGGTCACTAACTCATATTTATTATCAGATCAAATTGGATCATTGGGAACTTCTGATCAGGACTTCTCTAAGTACTGTTTGCTATGTCTCAGAGTCTTATTTTTGTGAATACTGATTCTTTGGTGTTGTATTCTCTACCTACCCCACCCCCTTCAGCAAGCACCTAACCAGGGCTCTGATATTTTTCAGAGCTTAAGCAGGGTCATCTTGCTCCTCAACAGCAAGCACCCAAACAGGGCTCTGATATTTTTCAGAGCTTAAGCGGGATCTTGCTCCTCAACAGCAAGCACCTAACCAGGGCTCTGATGTTCTCAGAGCCTAAGCAGGGTCTTGCTCATCACCATCACCATCAACAGCAAGCACCTAACCAGGGCTCTGATATTTTTCAGAGCTTAAGCGGGGTCGTCTTGCTCCTCAACAGCAAGCACCCAACCAGGGCTCTGATATTTTTCAGAGCTTAAGCAGGGTCTTGCTCCTCAACAGCAAGCACCTAACCAGGGCTCTGATATTTTTCAGAGCTTAAGTGGGATCTTGCTCCTCAACAGCAAGCACCTAACCAGGGCTCTGATGTTCTCAGATCCTAAGTGAGGTCTTGCTCATCACCATCACCATCAACAGCAAGTACCTAACCAGGGCTCTGATACTCTAAGTGGGGTCTTGCCTATCATCAATATCAACAGCAAGTACCTAACTGGGGCTCTGATACTCTCAGAGCCTAAGCAGGGTCTTGCCCATCATCACCAGCAAGTACCCAACCTTGGCCCTGGCCATGCCAGTAGCTCACGCAGGGACTTGGCGAAGGCCTAATAACAAGCTGCTTGCAATGGCACCTATGATCTACCAGCAGCCGAGGTGACATCAATTTTCGTGCTCAACTTGTGAGGCAACTACTACATGGATGTGTAGTGACCCAATTGTCCACTGCAGCAACTCACTCCATCACTGTTCTGGGGACAGTAGACCTCAGTGGCGCCCAAGACATGAACATGGTTTTGACAAGGAGTCAGACAGACGCTACTGGACCACTCCTGAACCCAGTTACAGCAGGAAGCCTAACAACCACAACTGATCCAGCTGGTCTCCTGACAGCACAGGTCCAAGCTACTGGCCCAACCACAGTTCCTGTCACAATCAGTACAATGACAGACCCAGCCTCTGCCATCTCCATGGCCCAAAACCTGGCCTCCACCACTACACAGACAGCACAGCACACACACTACATAGCACAAGCAACAAGCTACCTGCCAACCATGAGCAGTCCACCACTCAACCTGGCTGCTCTACTTCCAGAGTTCCATGGACGGCTCCATGAGGATCTAGCCACATTCATGCTAAAAAGTGTAGCTATCCTGCAAAGCCACCAAAGTGCCTACTTACTCCTTTCTTTATCTACTATGGCCCCAGTTACATGCCAATGCCACCAACTGGTGGCAGGAGTATGGAGAATTTATCACAGATTGGCAGCAGTTCCAGTCCCATCTCCAGGCTAAGTTCTCAGGTACCCAGAGAATAGCAGAGAATATTGAGATTTCTGGTTTGTACTGTGAATATTAAATAGGTAGTTTTACATAGGTTAAGCTAATAGTGATTATTGAATTATCATCTTCATCCCTTAGCTACAGTTTTAGTAGTGTTGTGTGCCTTGTCATTGTAGTTGTCACATGTTTTGCAATTGTAAATTTACTCAATGTATTGATTATTGTCCTGATATTTGCTAGTAGATAAGTTTGGATATGATGAAGGATTACCAAAGTTAATTTTTTGTCTAGTGAGCTCTGTTATGAGACCAATCTTGTTTAGTCTGCCAATTTCTGGTGACCTTGTGGTCTACTCTTCTTGCTGATTTTGTGCTTTGGGTGAGCCTTATCTGCGGTTGGAGTCATCCAGAAGTTTGTTTCATGTATCTTTAATTTAATGTATCAGTTACTGGCAAAGGAGAAGATGGACACTTCTCTAATGTTACTTTCTGATGCCCATGTTTCCACCTTTACATCACTTGTTTGTTTCACCTCTGTCTTTGTAACTTACTTTGGAATTTTTGGTTGATACATCACTTTTTAAATAAATTTCTAGTTTTTTTTTGCTGTGTTTCAGACAATAAAGAGTGATGAGCTCACAATGTTTTGAACTTCGCGATCAGGTAAACTCTTTTGTTGGCAGTTGCTAGGTACACTATTTTAAATTTTATGGAAACCATTTGAAGTTTTGTATATAAATCTCTGTGAAATAGAATTAATTATTAACATTAATAGTTGATTTGCCTTTAGTGTATTAAAATAAATAAATATATACTGATGTAAATCCTGCACTTAATGAGAGATGTTTGATTTAGAAGGCTGCCTAGCTATAGAATCATGTGAGGTGGCATAATCTCCAGTTCTCATTTTTTATTGGTCAACTCAAGAAAAAATGAGAGAGTTTTGTTAAAACTTGCATCTCAACAGGTAGCGTTTTTTTTAGGCTTGGCTTGGCTTTGTACTTTTTGATAACTTGAGCTTAAAAAGGGAAGACAAGCAATGAAGTGGAAATTTTTTTTGATTGACAATGATGTGAAGTTATTAATTTTTTCATTTTGAAATGTAGAATAATAATTACAGTTTGACCTACCAGTTTTTTTATTTGTCTTTTCAAGGGATTGAGTTTGGTTAGTCTTCATAAATGTAATTGAACTAAATATCGCCACCAAATTTTGGGTAAGTTTTTCAAGTTTCTAATGTCAGTAAATTATCAATTCCTATTGTATCTTAAAATTGAATTATATTTCAGTAATTCAAAGATTTAACCTATAATTACTCTTTAGTTTAATTTCAAAGATTCTTATTTCTAAGAACACATCAGGTTTCGTTTGAGAAATTCATTTGACTAAGTTTCTCTATGATGGATCTAAAGGATACAGTAGATGGACCATAAAATTTGTTAGTAATTTGAATGTAATGTTTTTATTTTTGAGAAAGCCTTTACTAGTTTGTTGTGATTAAGTATTCTTGGCATAATGCTAAAATTCAGTGATAGGTAAACTCAATTTAAAAAATTATAGAAGTTTGGACTTTTCTTTGGATAGGAATTAATTATGTAATATAAAGGATTAGGTAGATGAGATAACCTATGAGTGTCTTATTTCTGAAACGTTTTACAAGAAATAACTTGAAGTATTTAATGAAAGTAGCAGAGGTATCTCTATTTTTTTTATTGAATGATTTTGTAATCAAGAACTTTATGTCTCTTTAAAATCTGAGTTTAATGTCTTTAAAATCTGAGTTGGAAAATCAAAATTTAATGAGAACGAATATTTGACCCATGGAGTATATTGTTGTATTCTTTTATTTTTTGTAAATTGTGAAATTGATTTTAGTTTGTAGTCAAGAGGGTAAAGAGCAAATTGTAGGACAAATTGATTGATTTCAGTGGTCCCAGTTGGAGGTACAAGTTGTGGATCAATTTGGCATCACTAATTACCAGTTAGAAATTTCAACCTGAATTGGGATTACCAGATGAATCCTTAAGTCTGCTAATGGAGGGCAGAGACAGGAATATGGACTGCTAACTGTAGGATGAGTGTTCTGTGGACCAAATGAAGGTAACATAACAATAATTTCTAGAATTAGTGGGCCCACTCGTCGATATTGCGATCGAATATATGGACTGACTTGAGGACACTTTTGGGGGGAAAATTTAATAGTTGAAAATATATAAAAAAAAGGTTTAGTAGTTAAAAGATTGAAGTATACAAGTGATGTTTGCCTCAGGAAGAATATGATTAGTAACCAATTGTGACCTTTTATTATTTGATTGATATTATTTAGTTGTGATAAATTTCTGTGATATTGTGTTGTATGGTTTTTGAATATGTTTGTTAAGACAACGAATTAGCTTTATTTTGTAAAAAAAAGAGTAATAAATCTGGAAGGTCATTACTGAAGCTGTGTTTAACTGTCTCTTCCGTTTCTTGTTGATTAGAGTGATTGGTCAGTCAAGCAAACAGTAAAAATGACTTTGTCATTTTTCCTATTTGGGTAATTTATTTTATGTTGTCCATTCAAAATTCAAAATTTACAATTAAAATCAATAAAGGACGGCGCTACCAAGTCCACAATCAACTACTGGAGACTACTGGAAAAAAATGTACAGCCACATGACTCTTGCTGGCACATGGCTGTGCCACCTGCCCTCCGGAAACACATCATGTTCCTCTCTTATGACAATGACTTGGCTGGACACCAAGGAGCAGTTTACTGGGTCAAAGACAGCAATGAAACCATCAAGGTGCACCAAGACAACATGCGGCCAGCACCTGCTACTTAGTTTTAAGATTTATCCTATGACATTTTTTAGTTTCAAACTTATTTACATTGTTTGTATTTTGAATGAATGAATAAAATTTATTAGTCACAAACATTACACATTATATATGCACATATTTTAAAAATTCTTAAGACTAATAAAAGTTTGCATCCCGAGGCTAAAGAGAACCTGTGTGGGATGGTACACATGAAATATAAACATTATAAACGTAAAGCTCTAGAAGGGCTAAATGCTGGACCGGTCAACAGAAAGACAATATTTTGACAAGAGATAGATAAAAATAAAGTCTACATTATAATAATTGAACATAATAATCAAAGACTCATAACCATTGTACAATAATTCCACTGCTAGATAAACTAGTACAAGTACACTGCTGAATAAACTAAACATACCTACTTCACAGCAACAAAAGAATAAAACTACACAAGACAGTCATAAAAAATACTTAGGTTTTCATGCGCAATGAGGTGTGCTTTCAACATTTAAAAAAAAATATTTTTGTTCTGGATGGCTCTCAAGTTAATTGGTAGGCTATTATAGAATTTCGGTGCAAGATATGTGTAGAATTTTTTGTATAGAGTAAGCTTTGGTCTCGGAATATAAGCCTTCAAATCATTTCTCAGATTCATGGCAGTATTTCTGATATCATTACGCTGTTTGTTGCTATTGTTGAAATACACCTTCAAGACTTTATACACATATAAATTCTTTAGAGGCAATATGTTAAGTTTTCTAAAAACAGGTAAGGCATGCTCAGTCCTTTGACTGTTGTTTATTATTCACACAAAATGTTTTTGCTGAATGATTACTGTATTCAATGTAGAATTATAAATTCCACCCCATAAAGTTAGAGCATATTCTAGCTTGGAATTTATAAAAGCAAAATATAATTTTCTGAGTAAATCAGCACCACAAAAAGGTTTGATTAGGTAGAAAATCCTAGTATAGCTCAAAATGTTGTTATTTATATAGTTCACATGGATCTTCCAACTCAATCTGTTATCTACAAATAATCCCAAGTACTTAATATTATCTACTATATTTATATCAGGGCAACTACAATTATTTTGCATCAAACAAGTTGTTTTGTGATACTTGAGTATCAAGTCTATCCTATTTCTGACAACTAAATTAAACACTAGAGCTTGTGTTTTTGGACTCATTACTAAGCAATTATTGGTGAACCAATTTCTGAGTAGATTAATATCATTTTGCATGATATCTTGCAATTCCAGGACTGATTTTGCTCTGTAAAATAGGGAAGTGCCATCAGCAAAAGCTGTCAGCATTCCTTTGAACTCTCCTTCACATAAGCTATTCATGTAAATGAGGAATAGGGGTCCAGATAATACGGATCCCTGTGGAATACCATAACCCATCTCAATTTCATCACTAAGAACATCTCTGACTCTTACTCGTTGCTTTCGCTTTGTGAGATAAGAGCGAAACCACTGATGAGCAACTCCTCTTATTCCAGCTCTATACATTTTTTCTAAGAGAATCGAATGATTGATGGTGTCAAAAGCTTTCATAACATCAACAAACAATCCAGCGCAGTATTCACCTTCATTCATTCCTTCAAAAACCTTGCCAAAGAAATCCAACAGCGCATTTTCTGTGTTTAATTTTTTTTGAAAGCCATATTGATTTTTGCTGAAAAATCCTTCCTTATCCAGAAATATCACTAGCCGGATCTTTAAAACTTTTTCGAAAATTTTTGAAAATATAGACAATAATGCTATAGGCCAGAAATTACTTGGGTTTTGTCTGTCCAGTTTCTTATGAAGAGGTATAACAATGGCATTTTTCAAGTCATCTGGAAACTCGCATGATGACAAGCTAAAATTAACTAAATAAACCAATTGTTCTATGATGTTATCTGCTATATTTTTGACTAGAGATGGTGTAATGCAATCATAACCTGGTGCTTTACGGGTACTGAGGCCATTAATAATAGATTTTATTTCCATTTTTGAAGTAGGATATAAGAATATGGAATTAGTTATATACTTTTCTCTTACAAAATCTGGTTGATGAGTGTTAACATTTCTTGCATCTATTTTTTCTTTATCAATGTTTGACCTTAATTCTTTTGCAATGGAAGAGAAAAAACTATTGAATATGCCTGCTGCTATTTTAGGGTCGGTCTCAACAACACCATTAGCATTTTTCACAATTAAATTTTCTTGTCTGCTCCCAGATTCACCAATAATCTCTTTTATACACTGCCATTGACGTCTAGGATCTTTTTTATTCCTCTCTATATAGTCTTTGTAATAACAGCATTCCACATTTGATATTTCACAACTAAATGCATTTTTACATTGTTTGTATTGATCCAATAGTAAGTTATTGTATTGTTCTTTCATATATCTCTTGTACAGTAAGTTTTTTTCTTTTACTTTATTCAATAATTCCTCAGACATCCAAGGTTTTAATTTTTTGTATGATGCATTATGATTTCTCTTAGATCTACATGATGATTCTATGCAAGATTGTAAAATTTTTGAAAAGTGAGAAAAAGCCGTTGATACTGAAACAGAAGTGTAAACTAATCTCCAATCTGCATTCATTAACGCCTTATTTGAGATTTTGTAGTCAGGTTTGTTATTGGTGAAGTACTTTACAGGTTTTACAGGGACTCGGTTTTGCTTGATACTAAGAGCAGTCATAAAGTGGTCTGTTATCTGGGAATCAATAACCCATGCATTTTCATAAGTTTGTAGATTTATATTAAACCTAACAAAAACATGATCGATCAATGACTCTGAGTTATGTCTGATTCTTGTTGGATCATTATTTTTACAGCTAAGGCCATTTTTAGCCATAATCATTAAGTAGTTATCTAAACAGCTTGTAGGGTTCAATAAATTTATGTTTATATCTCCACATATTATCAGATTTTTATTTCTAATTGAGTTTAGGCAAATGTCGAGCTCCTCAGTAAAACTATTTGGACTAAACTCTTGTAATCTATAAATTCCCAGGATTTCGAACAAGACATTATCCGGTAAAGTTATCTTCAAATGAACACAATCAGCTGTCTCCAGTTTTGTATTATCTATTTGTATACAAGAATAACAATACTTCACAAAAATACAAACCCCTCCTGATCTTTGAGAAGTATTACATTTAAAATATGATGAGTAACCTGGCAATTTATAAATATTTTTTTCACTATCGTCTATCCAAATTTCCAATAGTATAATTATTTGGGGTAATCTGTCAAGATTTTGTAATTTGAGGGCAAATAGATCAAAAGTTCTTCGCAGACTTCGTATATTTTGTTGGATTATTATCAATGACTGTTAAAATCACTAAATATACTCCTATCCAGTGTATTCATCCTGAGTAAAAAAAAAGTAGTAAAAAAAAAATGATTAAGTACCGGTACACTAGACCTCAAAATTATTCTAACCACTAGAAAGCAATAGGATACATTTTATGTGCAAGAGGAAGAAAAATATATACATATTTAAATACCATGAAACAAGAACTTGATCATGATAACATGATTCAAAAAAACAAAACACACTATAAAGTAATACATTAACATATGAGCAAAAAAAAAAAAAATAATTTCTATACATATTTGAAATCCCTGAGAAAGAACTTGATTAAGAACCATGATTTTCCAACTTCAACTTGAAGTTGACGGAGCACTACTTCTTAAGTTTGTAACTTGGTCAATGGTCACTCTTTCGCAAAAAAACTTTTCCATTTTTCACCCATACAAAAGCAAAGTTCTGGTCTTTTTTGAGTTGTCGTGCTGCATTGAGTATCTTCTGATGGGCTGGGCTGAGACTCTCGTTCATGTAGACAATTTCTGCTGTACCACTTGTCATACCAATGTCGCTAGTGTTCAGGTTCCTCTTGAATTTCCTTTTATGAAGCATCTCTTCCTTCAACTGGCGTCTCATGAACTTGACAATAATTCCTCTTCTTTCACCTTCAATCTTTGGACCCAGTCAATGACAAGTGTCGATATCCTCTATAGTGACCTTGACTCCCAGTGTGTTGCCAATGGTTTTGAAAATCTCTGTGACATCTTCTTGGTTGGATTCTGGTACACCATTGATTTCCAGGCAGTTGATACGTGAATATTGGTCTGCATCATCCAGTTGTTGCTCCAAACCTTTAACTTTAGCTTACAGAGCAAAGTTCTCCTGCTTCAAGGAATCGAATGATTTTTTGTACTCTTTCAAGGTCACTGACTGTTGTTTCATAATTTCTACCAGCTCTGACATCTTCACATGGCAGAATTCAACCGATTTTCCTAACTCAACTTCGAGTGACTTCAACTTTTTATCTGTATGATTTTTCAGTTCTTCTTTCATTTCGTGTAAAAAAGTCATTAAATTTTCATTATCTGTTCATACCTTATCTCCAGCTCGCATACTTGATCTTCAAGTGAGTTGACAAGGGGGACACCTCCAAGACTGATTTACTGAACCATAAGAATCAATATATTGTTGTGTTAAATCGACACAATCCCCATGGAATTCCTCCCTACAATCACAGCATTCAATTTTCAATTTAGAAGCCCTAGAAGTTTTATTACATATGCCGCACTTTCCGCTCATGATTTCCGTTTTAACTATAATAGCAGTGTTGAAACTTGAAATTGATGATAAGTCTATGAATAAAACATAGATATCAAACTAGATTTGACAGCATAGACTATCTTGTAAACACAGATTAGGGACCGGTGCACATCTGACCTGTTTGAGCTCTGACTCATACCCACACATTTTATACTGCTAATTACTTTCAACTCATGCCACTTTGTAATTTCAAACTTATGCCATTTTATATCTGAATCACTTATGCCATTTGCTTTGTTAGTTATAATCATTTTCCAATGCCTCATTTTCATGCCTCTTTGTATTGCTCATCAACTTATCAAATCACTCAAATTCTGTATTTCTGCTCAATAAAGAAACCTAGAATAAGGCTCTCAGAAGCAGGGGGGAATTGACACCAACTCCATTTTCACCTTTTTGCCTTATTCTAGGCACAGTACTATGTTTAGCAATAACAAGTTACACAACCAGCCACTAGATAGCACCAAGCATTATCTTTCTTTTTCACTAAAATCGGAGCATAACCTCTCACACAAGGTTTGTGTGTGACCAGCTATATTATAAGCTGGTCACTAACTCATATTTATTATTGGATCAAATTGGATCATTGGGAACTTCTGATCAGGACTTCTGTAAGTACTGTTAGCTACATCTCAGAGTCTTATTTTTGTGAATACTGATTCTTTGGTGTTGTATTCTTCACCTACCCCACCCCCCCTTCAGCAAGCACCTAACCTAGGCTCAGTTCTATATCAGTTCTAATCATATTTTTCAGAGCTTAAGTGGGGTCTTGCTCCTCAACAGCAAGCACCTTACCAGGGCTCTGATATTTTTCAGAGCTTAAGCAGGGTCTTGCTCCTCAACAGCAAGCACCTAACCAGGGCTCTGATATTTTTCAGAGCTTAAGTGGGGTCTTGCTCCTCAACAGCAAGCACCCAACCAGGGCTCTGATGTTCTCAGAGCCTAAGTGGGGTCTTGCTCATCACCATCACCATCAACAGCAAGTACCTAACCGGGGCTCTGATAATCTCAGAGCATAAGCGGGGTCTTGCCCATCATTATCATCACCAGCAAGTACCCAACCTGGGCCCTGACCATGCCAGTAGCTCAAGCAGGGATTTGAAGGCCTAATAACAAGCTGCTTGCAAGGGCACCCACGCTCTACCAGCAGCCGAGGCGACATCACTAGTAGAATAATAAGTATTTGTAACATAAGATATAACAATCAATACAGTGGATAAAAATGCAAACAAATAGTGGATAACAGTGAATATTGGTTTATCATAGCCTTCAAGAAAAGATGCAATAATTACTTATTTTAAGACGATCAATGAAATAGAACAAAGTACCTTGGAATACTGCTTTCTTTGAATTTCAAACGACCATCTGAAAATAATCAAACAAGTGATATGTTTTATACTTCACAAAATAAAAATACATTCATAAAAATCTGCGAAGTCTATATTTCAGATAGATAGAAATTACAACTTGTTATTTTTTGTAGTTCTGTGAACAGTAGACATCACACTCAAGAATAATGGTGCTTGCACAGAACAACATACATGATGTCCTTAATGATAATCACCATTGCAAAATTGAACACAGTCATCAGACCTAACCCTTGATTGAATTTGCTTGGTCAATTTCATGTCTGTTTTTCACAAAAGTTAACTCTGTATCACATCCAGATCAGATCCTATCACACCGGTGATCAGAAAATCCAGAGAACTTCAGGCCAGTTTCAAATTCACCCATTTTTGCAAAGTTGCTGGAGTATGCAGTATTGTACAGAGTTAGGTTCTGAATCAGAACAAATATACTGTAATGAAGTGAGTGAACAATTGAAATTTTATGGAATACAAAAAAAAATTGCAATCAGTTGAGCTATCTTGATGTTTTTATGCTCACCGCTCTTTCTCTCTCTTTTGTCTCTCTCACTGTAACTTGGTGCTGGGTTACACCTATTGTTCTCTGACCGGTGCCTCGTCCAGTCGCCTGTCGTGTTGTACATTTTTATGAAGAGTAATTATTCTTTCAATATTATAATTGAATAATTTTTCTTCAGTCTGAAAGAGAGTACAGTGCGAGACAGACCGAATTATCGCGAGTGTTCCAGCATGACCACTAGGAGCGAAATGACTTTGGTTTATTTGTTGCTGGGTGAGTGACCCATTTCAGATTAATAGTAAATTGTTATTATTTGGCAAAAGGAGAGAGAGAGAGAGCGAGAGAGAGGGCAATTTATATCCTGTAATTAATAATGATTATATTATATTGTAATTTAGTAGTAAGATTGCGTAGTATGGGCTAAGTGCTCAGTGTAGGGTATTTTTCATAAGAGGGTGTATTACTAACGGATAAATGTAGATTTTAGGGTGTTCTTCTTTTACGGAAGTTAAACTGTTGTATTGGGCATTATTTGATAGTATAGTAAAGTTGTATTAATGGAAGCATACAGTGGCGTAACGTACACCCCCGCAGACCCCGCGGCGCGGGGGGGCCCGGGCTATAAGGGGGCCCGGAATGAAAATACATATGTATTAAATACATATGTAATATGTATATTTTTTCAAAAATGGCCCGTGCCCAGACTGAAATAAAATTTTTTTTCCAAAAGAAATAAAACTGAAACACTGAAGGAAGAAAGAAAGAATGAATTGGCTAAATATTGTCAGGCCAATGTCTATTGTTTACTTTATCAATTAATTCCAAGATAGCAGATAATTCGCAGATAGTGAAGGAATTCAGAAGCAGGATGTTGTGACTTCGGGAATGGAGACATACCGAGGACAAAACTCTCTTCAAACAAACTTATCTAGACTGTTATAAATCATGACAGCTATGTCTCCACAGTGCAAATATTAGAGGAAATTAATATTATTTTCCCATCGAATTCCTCAATGTATATTAGCATATACGAAATAATGGAAAGTGGGGGGTTGTGTAGAAATTAAAGTCAATATTTTTCTTCATACAGTATTTTGAATTCAGTCTCTTTTGAATCGACCTGTTGGATACACGTGTCCGGTAAATTGGCCTAGAGTAAACCATATGTTTATTAATTATTGAGTTCGTGATCGTGAATTTTATTATTTGGAGTGCCATTTTTTTTTTCATTTCTATTCTATTTTTCAACATGCTGCGTTTATGGTATTGTGATGTTGTACGGTCATGCTTTAGTTATTTTTTATCGACTAGTACATTTTTAAACAATATGCTCAGAAGGAATATTTATACCCTTGATATATCGGATAAATTACGTGATTATTGTATAAGTATATAAATAATAGTTTTGGAGCAATTGTCAGTTCTCCCAACGCAGTTGAATTTTTTTCTTATAATAGGATCAAGTACTGTATAAGTAGTTTACGTTTTCTATCTTCTGTCTCTTGAGAATAAATTTCTTAGTTTTTTCTCTTTTCCTGACTTAGTAATTTCGCGGTAATTTAGATAAAATGCCTTTTTATTAAAAATTGAACCTGTGTCCGTGTCTGCAAATGAGGCGAATTCTGAGAGAACACATTTTCTGGGAAAAGAAGCGAAGGTGCTAACAAGGAGGATGTGAATGTGGATCCTATGGAAGACATCAATTTCAAGGTTTCTAGGTTTCAAGATTAATTACTTATAATATAATCAACTCTCATCTATTTCCATCTTTCAGAAGCCCGCACGCTACAGCTCAAATCATTAGACTTGCCCCCCTTGAAACATGATTGAATTTTAAAATTTAATTTATAAAAAGGTGTTTAGTTCTTACATAATTATAACTGCCCACAAAATAATTATGCAAGTTTTTCAGGGAGGGGTGGGGGTGGCAAGGGTGAGGGGGGATATTTATATGATTTTGAGGGGCCCGGAAAATCGGTTGCGGGGGGGCCCAACTGGAAAACGTTACGCCACTGGAAGCATAATTTAGTGCCATGTATCTTGAGGGAGGAATTTTGAGATAATTATAGTAATGATAGTTGAATATTTATAGTTATAATCATGATATAATGGTCTATATTCGCCTATTGTGAGCAAGTAGCGCAATTAAAGGGTTTAATTGAGAAATAGCTCAAGAAGTACTAATTGAATCATTTATTTGGGGATATTTGTTAATTGGGAAGTAAATGTTAATGTTAAATGTTAATGTAATTGTTAGAATTTGTTAATTTTGGGGAAGTAACAGTTAGCCATAACAATGAATAATAATAGGTTCCGTTGTCGGTACAAAGTAACAGTTACCAGTAACTGCTCCGGTGATTAGTAACCGTTCCAGTGATTAATAACTGCTCCAGTTATAAATAACAGTTATTTAGATTCTTTGTTGTTTCGTATAATTTTTGATATTGGCAATGTTTGTAGGTAAATTGTAGCTGCCTACATTGACAAGGAACAGTTTATTTCTTTCAAGATTATCATTATTGTATGATTTTGAGTTATGTTATTATCTGTTGGTTGATAAAAGTCAATAATAAGTGCTTGACCTTACACTTTGTTGCTCTCTCATTCCTGATCATGATTAGTGTTAAGTATTTAGATGGTCTCTGATGCACCTCTCCGTGGTCTGCTGCTCCCATGGTTCGATGAGAAGCGGAGGTCAGCAAACCTTAAGTTCTTTCATTCCAACCACTCTCTCTTTAAGAGTGTGAGCCAAGCTGACGCCACCATTGGGGTAGTATTGGCGAGGTGCAACAGTCCCTTAGTGCGTAGAAATTGCTTAGACAAATGGTAGTTTTGGTAGGGTAAATAGGCCTTGCTGACCCTCCACACAAGAGTGAAGCCTTACGATCGGCGACGTTTACAATACTGTCAAAGATTCAGTTTGTTTTTAGTTCTGGTTTCTTGATGGGCGATACTTTGTTCTCATGCTTGGACAGGGCGACACATGTCGATAATGGCTCAAGGGTGTGCAGTCTGATTGCAGATTTATCAAAAGCATTTGATTTGGTTGACACAGAAATATTACTAATCAAATTGAAATTTTATGGATTCCAGGACAAAGTATATGAGTGGTTTGTTTCGTATTTTAAGGATAGATATCAGCAAGCTAAAAAGATGATATAATTTTTCTGTTGTGGGCCAAAAGTGAATTGATAATGAGGAACGAATGTGAGAAAGCTCTTAGAAAAGTAGACAATTGGCTCCTGGCTAATTTGTTGGTCCTCAACTAAAATAAAACTAAATATATATCATTCAGGGCAGAGGATAGTGGAATATTAAAGACCAATGATAAAACAAATGAAGGACGAAGTTAAAATTCTGGGGGTAATGATAGATTGCAAACTTTCCTGGAAACCCCATGTAGAATATTTAAAAAAGAAGTTAAACTCTGCAGTATTTGTGTTGAGGAGTATGAAGAATTTGTTAGACCAGTGGTGCCTATAAGGGGGGTCAGGTGCGCAGTTTGCGCTCCTGGCATTTTTTGGGGGGGGGGGAATTTTTTTTACATATTATTCTTGATATTTTATAACTTTTTGTAACTGTGGGGGGGATTTTTGGGGAGTATTATTTGTTTTAACACAATTTTATAATTATAATAGAATTTTTTCTTTTCATATTAACATTGACAGTTCGTCGCAACAATACTGTGATGTATTTTGCTCTGAAATTTTCATAGATGGCTGCCTGCTAGCTAGCAGTGACGAGGGATACCAACCATTGAATGTGCTAACTTGCCGTTTTTATTGCCAGGTTAGTCATGTGAAGTAGAAATTCAAGTAGGCTGCACCTACAATATTTCAAATTTCTACATTTATAAACAGAGATTCCCTAATTGCTTCGGCTTTGGGTCATCAGATTTCCTGTGTACCTCTGTGTGTGATTCTTGATATTTTTTCACAGCTTCCTTGTGTACTTCTAGATGTGATTCTTGATATTTTTTCACAGCTTCCTTGTGTACTTCTGGATGTGATTCTTGATATTTTTTCACAGCTTCCTTGTGTACTTCTGGATGTGATTCATGATATTTTTTCACAGCTCCCCTGTTCACCTCTGGGTGGGACTCTTTATATTTTTTCACAGCTTCCCTGTTCACCTCTGGGTGGGACTCTATATTTTTTCACAGCTTCCCTGTTTACCTCTGGATGATGCTCTTTATATTTTTTCACAGCTTCCCTGTTCACCTCTGGGTAAGATTCTTGATATTTGTCAACTGCTACCCTAACTTGTTTTTTGCTAATTGCATCTGTAAATCTTTTCCTGCGTTTCTTCCCTCTTTTACCTTGTACTGAGGAAGGAACAGACTCATCTGAACTTGAGAGGTTTGTTTGTGGAGTGGGGGTAACATTGAATTGTTTGACATTAGGGAGGGTCGGCTTGTCAAGAGGTAAGATAACATCGATGTCCATTCATCAACTCTCCAGCAAATCTTAGTCTTTTTACTCCTTCAACAGGCTCTCCAAATCTCACTAGTAACATTCCATTATGATACACCTCTAACTCGCTTTGAAATATTTCAGCAGCGGCCATTACTTCACAGGTGGTACCGTATGTATAAGCTTTAGTCATATGAGAAAGGTATTCAGGCTTTGTTCTGTATGGGTCCCCAGGTGGTTTCATTGTATACGGCTTGAACCGTCGCCAGTTATTTGAAATGTGCTGCACAATATGTGATTGAACATTCATGCTCAGGGTGTCAGTGCCGTGAAACAGGTAGGATAAGGAAGAGAACAGGCATGCTCCATCGCCTCTAATGGAAACCACTCTATGAGGTACCACTACACCATTGATAGTTATTTCCTCCATTGAAAGTACAGTAAAATCTATATCTATATAATCGAAATCTTGAGAATTATTTGGTACACGGATTTATTACACAGAATTATTTGGTATTGAAATGAAGTAAATGCAAAATGAATAAGTTCGAAATTAAAGTGTGAGTGTGGAATGAGAAAGGTGACAGAATGAAATCAATCTGACAGGTTAGTTAGAGAATGCCTATATTGATAGGTAAGAGTTCTTATAAGAACTGATATTTATTCGATTTGAGCATTGGTTGAAATTCACAAATACTCGGAGAACGATGTTAGCAGTTGGATGTGCAACTGCAAACTGATCTGATCATGAAAGTGAGTGATCGTTTGAGGTAGTAGGCTACGCAATTGAAGTGGGAAGGCGTCACACTTACCTAACACACTTGCCCAACAGGCAGCTCGGCTACTTTTTTACTTTTCATAAACGTTGGCTTTTAGCTATTGAAATTATTTTGGTAGCTCAGGATAAGTTTGCTTTGTTTGAAACAAATTATTATTCATTAATAGACCTAACCTACTGAACTTGCCAGCCAAACAGCTTAAAGGAACAGCTGATAGAAGTCAACCGTTTTTAATCATATGGCAGACCCCTTAGCAACGTTATTTACACTGTCTTTGAACAGCAAAAGACTTTGCACTTTGCATGTAGGCTACCATACAGTCGGAGCCTTGCAATATGTGGGAAACATATGATTGGGTATAATGAAATGTAATTATGCCAGGTTGATGACATCTGTTAAGTGCAAATTTCAAAATATTTGGCTGTTTATCACCAAACTTTTCAAAAAACGTCGATTTTGGGCCTAATTTTGAAACTTTTTTCCAAGGTACATCTAAGGCCGATACTTAACATGAATACCAAATTTTATCTGATTTGACCTTATGGTTCTCTAGAAATTGTTATCACCTAAATTTTCAAAAATCTTCAATTTTGGGGTAAATTTTGAAACCCTTTCTTAGCACGCGTCTACTCCCCCTACTGAATATGTGTACCAAATTTGATCGTTTTTGGTCGAGTGGTTCCTGAGAAACTGTGATAAATGAGTGAGTGAGTGAGTGAGTCAGTCAGTCAGTCAGTGGTATTTCGATTATATAGATATAGACTAGCTGACCTGACGCGCGCTGCTGCGTTCTCATAAAAAATTCTTGATTTTATTATTTGTCAACTCCCACTGAGGTTACATTTCAAATTTCAACCTTCTAGGACTATTAGGGAAGAAGTTAGTCCTAGGGCTCTTCCCGCTGATCAGAGAGGCCTCCTCCTTTGTTTTCTTACAGTTGTTTACACAGTAAGACCTTACTCACCACCTCTCAATGAACATTTCAAATTCAAACCTTCCACGACTATTAGGGTAGAAGCTAGGTTTTTTAATTTATTATTCGCCACCTCCTACTGAGAATGCATTTCAAATTTCTAGCTGCATTGGTTAACAGATGTCATCAACCCGGCATAATTACATTTCATCATACCCAATCATATGTTTCCTAAATACTGCAAGGCTCCAACTGAATGGTATCCTACATGCAAAGTTTTTGCGTTCCAGACAGCATAAATAACGCCGCTAAGGGGCCTGCCATATGATTAAAAACTGTTGACTTCTATCAGCTGTTCCTTTAAGCTGTTTGGCTGGCAAGTTCAGTAGGTTAGGTGAATGATGATTTGCAAAACACACAAACAGCTTGTCCATTGAAACAACATGTACAGCAGATAGAAAATTTCAAATTATTTTCCATATGATTAAAAGATCCCAGTAAGCTAGCTAGCCATGTACCCATGCTTTGCATAGGCAAAACTTTAACCCCCTAAAAACACCCCTAAAATTGCGAATTTTTAAAAATCCTTTCTTATTGCATGGTGAAATCCTATAAGGATTGTTCATACGAAATTTCAAGTTCATAGGCCTAGTAGTCTTGGCTCTGCGTTGATGAGTGAGTCAGGGTATCATCCTTTTATATATAGAGATAGAAGTATAGAAGTGTTTCATTTATCCCACTTCTCATAACAATTGGTGTCAGAAGTTGGGGATTTTTTGTGTTTTATACAAAATGGCTGGCAAAATTACATTGTGCGATTTAAAAATGGCCGATCTCAAATGTGAATTAGAAGATCGTGATCTAGAATCATGTGGAAAGAAGTCAACCCTACAAGAGTGGCTTTGTGAGGTGTTATTGGTAGAAGGAGAGGACCCAGCTACCTACCTCTTTGAGACTTTAGATACAAAATTAATTTTGTTATTAACATCCATGGAACAAAATTTCACATCCATGAAGGGTGAACTTCAGGAGAACTTTGCATCCATGAAGGGTGAAATACAGGAGAATATGACAACCATGGAGGGCAAATTACAGGAGAATATCCAGCAGAATATCACAACCATGAAAGACGAACTACAGGTGAATATTCAGGATATTCAGCAAAATGTGGCATCCATAGAGAGCAAATTGTAAGAAAATATTACTTCACTACTTGAAGAAGTTAATAAGGTGAAAGAGGATATAAAAACCATGGAAGATCAACTAAGGAAGACTTCAAAACCATGGAAGGTCGACCGCAGGAAGATTTGAAAATGATGGAAAAACGACTTAAGCAGCTGGAGTGTGGTGCTGGAACTTCAAGCAGCAATGAAGAAGTAAGTAAATCCTCTAGTTTTCCTGAAATAATCATCTCAGACAAGTCAATGATGGCAGCCAAGGAGGGAGATCTCCAAAAGCAGTCAGTAGTTAGACATCAGCACACTGGACTGCCTACCTATGATGGAAAGACACCTCTAGAGGACTACCAAACACTAATTGAGTCAGCAGCTGAGTTCCAGGGGTGGTCACCAGCAACAAAGAGCTACGTCCTGAGGATGAATCTCCAAGGTGAAGCATTGGCAATTGTTCACTCAATACCATCAGTGGAGTTTCAGTGAGATGTGGAGATGCCTCAAGATGAGATTTGGCAACAAACACCTGGAGCAGTTATATCAATTCCAACTCAACACAAGAGCTCAAGGACAAGATGAATCACTGCAGGTGTTTGAGGCTGCTATAGCTAAACTTGTGAGGAATGCATATCCCTCTGTTGATGACAACATATATGAAAGTATAGCAGTAGAAAGGTTCCTTTGTGGATTGACAACAACACAGACCCAGCTTTCAGTCAAATTAGCCAGACCAAAGACACTGAGAGATGCTCTTGTCCAAGCATTGGAGTTTGAAGCTGTTTTTCAGTCAGTGTCAGGAGACTGCTTTGAGGGCTATGGAAGCTGAGACTATTGGAGCAAGCACCATTCAAAAGGTTGTGGAATTAGTTCTGGAACACTCAATACCATCAGTGGAGTTTCAGTGAGCTGTGGAGATGCCTCAAGATGAGATTTGGCAACAAACACCTGGAGCAGCTGTATCGATCTCAGCTCAATAATAGGGTGCAGAGACCCAACAAATCCCTGCAAGAGTTTGAGGCTGACATTGCTCGACTTGTTAGGACTGCATTCCCATCTGCTGATGACAACACATATGAATGTCTTGCAGTAGAATTTTTTGAATGGATTGAGAATACTAGAGATCCAGCAGTCCATCAAACTGGCCAGGCCCAAGACATTGAATGATGCTTTGGCCCAGGCATTGGAGTTTGAGGCAGTTTGGCAGTCAGTACCAAGCCATTCTTAGGTATGAGCTATGGAAGCTGAAGTCATGGATGCAAGCACAATCCAGAAGATAGTTGAACAGGTTCTGGAAAAGTTGAGATCCAGGAAGAAGGAGGTTCGATGCTGGGCATGTGGAAAAATTGACATTGTTAGAAGCAAGTGTACCACCAAACCAGGTGAGAAGAAGGAGCAGGTAAACTAAAGAGTGTTGATAGGGAGGGGCAGCTGTCAACCCACAAGCAGAAGGCCCCAGTGAGAAAAGCAGAGGTGGCATCTCTTGCTGGCAGCAGAAGTAGTTTGTATATAGATGGCATTGTGGATGGACAAGCAAGACAACTACTTATTGACATAGGAGCTACCATGACCATCCTGAATAGGAGTGCAGTCAACAAGGTGGACACTCTGTAGTGCTGCAGAGGATTTTGCTACAGTTTTTGGGGAGACAGCTGCTTCCCTCCTTATTGGTGGCAGTATCTTCAAGCATCAAGTGTTAGTGGCAGATATACAAGAAGATGTTATACCTGGGATGGATTTCTTCAACAAGTTTGGTCTCAAGTTGGACTTGAATGAGAAAACTGTTGTAATTGGACAAGAAGAGGTCATACTTCACCCAGGGAAGCCAAGCAGTAGCAGAGTATTGTTACTCACCAAAATCACCCTACCAGCAAGGAGCCAGGTTGTGGCCTATGGGAGAATACAGGATGACATGGAGAAAAAGCAGAGTGCACTATTGGAACCAGCAGGACAAGAGCACAACTTGTTTCAAGGAGTCTTAGTGGCAAGAACTTTATTTTGGACCAGCAACAAGTTCCCTGTATGTATCATGAATGTGAATGACTACAAGATCACTCTAAATGGAGGAAGCATACTTGAACACTGTTCAACAGCCTCATCAGTGGTGAGAAAGATCCAGAAGTCTCAGCAAGTGAACCAAGGATTCCAAAGGAACTTCAGGAATTCACTTCTACCACCTGCAAGAACCTTATAGCTGAGCAGGCCACCAAAGTGAAAGACTTCATCACCAGATACCAGGATGTCTTCGAAATTGGGGCATGTCCAAAAGGAAGAACAAATATTGTACAGCATGCAATAGAAACTGGTGATGCTGGGCCCATACATCAAAATCCATGGAGATTGCCATTAGCAAAGAGGGAGGGAGCCAGGAAAGTCATCAAGGAAATGGAAGAAGATGACATCATAGAACCTTCAAACAGTCCTTGGGTTTCTCCAGTGGTGCTGGTGAAGAAGAAAGATGGATCATTGATATTCTGCATAGACTATTGATTGCTGAATAATGTCACAAAGAAGGACAGTTATCCTCTGCAAAGGATTGATGACACCTTAGGTAGCCTTGGGGGATGAAAACAACTATTCTCAACACTAGACTTCAAGAGTGGGTATTGGCAAGTAGGCTTGAAGCCAGAGGATAAAGAAACGACTGCTTTATCAATAGGTGAAGGTCTTTGGCAGTTCATGGTAATGCCATTTGGGCTGTGTAATGCTCCAGCTACATTCGAGAGGCTAATGGAGAGTGTGTTGAGAGGATTGTCTTGGAGACCTGTTTAGTTTACTTGGATGACATAATTGTTCTAGAAAAGTCCTTCAGTCATCATCTACACAACCTGGAGCAAGTATTCCAGAGGCTGAGGTAGGCAAATCTGAGACTGAATCCAAGGAAGAGTAACCTGTTTAGGAGACAAGTCAACTATCTAGGACATGTTGTGTCTGATGCTGGAGTTGCCCCAAATCCAGAGAAAATAGAGGCTGTAACCAAGTGGCCAGTTCCACATGACAAGCGTGAGGTTAGAAGCTTTCTTGGTCTTTGCACTTACTACTGAGTGCAACTACTGTGTCACCCACCGGGAGCTTCTAGCAGTGGTTAAGGCTGTTGGACACTTCCACAAATATCTTTATGGAAGACATTTTCTCCTGAGAACAGACCATGCAGCACTGAAGTGGCTACTCTGGTTTAAAACTCCTGAAGGCCAAGTGGCACACTGGATTGAATAACTCCAGGAGTATGACTTTGAATCAGTTCATTGAGCAGGGATCAGTCATGGAGATGCAGATGCTCTTTCAAGGAGACCCTGTGAGGAAGATTGTAAGCACTGTTCCCACCATGACCACAAGGAAGGCATCTTGACAAGAACTACTGTGATTGCTGATCTTTGGGAAAGCAACAAGCTGCAGGAAGACCAGAGAAGAGATCCTGACTTGAAACACCTGTGGGATTGGAAACATTCAGGACATGGAAGACCAGCTTGGCAGGAAATAGCTCCTCTATCTCAAAGTGTCAAGACCTATTGGGCACAGTGGGACTCCATTATTGAAAATGATGGTGTTCTCAAGAGGGTGATTGAAAATGCAGCAGGGGACCAAAAGAGGCAACAAGTTTTCAATCCTGCATACCTGAAGTACTGAGGAGTTTGCATGATGGCAGTTCTGGTGGTCATCTTGGACTTCACAAAACATTAGAAAAAGTCAGAGAAAGATTCTACTGGCCTAACTTGAAGGAGGACATCAGAGATTGGTGTGAGAAATGTACAACTTGTGCAGTAGCCAATGGTCCACAAAGGAAGAAAAGGGCACCAATGAAGACCTACAATGTTGGGGCACCATTTGAGCATGTGGCTATTGATGTTGCTGAACCATTTCCCACAACCAGTGATGGAAACAAATACATCCTAGTAGCCATGGATTATTTTAGTAAATGGGTTGAAGCATATGCCTTACCTAACCAGGAGTAATCACAGTGGCTGATGTGTTGATGAGACAGTTCTTCAGTCGTTTTGGTGTGCCATTGGAGCTGCACTCAGATCAAGGGAGAAACTTTGAGTCAGAAGTGTTTAGCAGAGTGTGTGAGTTGATGGGCATCCAGAAGACATGGAACACTCCATTGCACCCACAGTCAGATGGCATGGTAGAGAGAATAAACAGAACCATGCAGCAATATCTGAGGAGAGTGGTTTCAGACAATCAGCATGATTGGGATCAACATCTCCATTTCTTTTTGATGGCATACCATAGCTCCATTAATGAATCCACAAGGGAAACACCTGCTTGCATCATCTTTGGCAGAGATCTACGGCTACCCTGTGATCTTCAGTTTGGAAGCAAGCCTGGTGAGACATTTGAGAAGGAAGATTACATCACCCAACTGAGGAAACACATGGATGAGACTCATGAGAAAGTCAGCACCAATCTTGATGAAGCAAGCCTGAAGATGAAGGAACGGTATGACATCAAAGCTGACCAAGGTGGATACCTAGCAGGAGACCTAGTCTGGTTATACAACCCAAGGAGGATTCATGGCTACTCTCCAAAGCTCCAAAATCAGTGGAAAGGACCTTTTGAGGTAGTGACTAGGATCAATGATGTGATATACCACATAAGGAAACCTCCAAGAGGGAAACCAAGAATAGTACATTTCAATCATTTGATTCCATGGTAGCAATGGTGCTGAGGAAGAACGAGCAGCTCAGATTCAGCATACCATATCCCCAGAGAAGTCTACTGATGATTGCAGTTCAACAACAGTTGGGAAAATGATCCAGACAAGTGAAAGGGATCTGTTCACCCTGCCCAAGGAGTATGCATTGGCACATTGTGACATCAGCAACTGAGTGGAATCTTAAGGCATTGCTAAAGTCTTCAGGAAGACATTTGGTGGTCTTGGAGACCTGGAACAACAAGGACCCAAGGAAGGAAATGTTCTTCATCTGCAGCAGCATGGTCAGCATATCTTCTACCTGGTGACTAAGGGACAGCCTGAGATGGAGGCATCATATGACACATTGTGGACTTGCTTGGTACAGCTGAGGGACATAATGCAGCAACTAGGAGTAAGGAAACTTGGCATACCATGGCTTGGGAGTGGATATGATGGCCTGGATTGGACAATTGTGAAGCCAATGCTGGAGGAGGTATTCAAACCCACTGGTGTCCAGATTACCATCTGTATCTACAACCCTTGGAGGACCAATGAGGAGCCAGCCAGTAACCAGAGCAGATACAAACTAACATAAGTGCTTTTGTTCTGGGACAGAACAATCTCTTAAGGTGCTGGTAGTGTAGCAAGAATAGAGAGGAAGAAGGAACAGTGGTTCTAGGTTGTTATCTGCTATGTAAATGTTTACTTCTAAGCAATTAATTACTCTGCTTTTGACACTTTTATGGTGTTTACTTGGATCTTTGTAGAATGTTCTAGTTGTTTGATTAGAGATTAATGGAATCTTATTGAATATTGTGGAAAGTTTGAGTTTCCTTATCTGTTTATATAGAAGTTGATAGAAGAATGTAGAGATCTCTTGATTGTTAAAAAACCTATTTAAGGAGAAAGCATTTGTAGAAACTAGTTCAGTCTTGTTTGAAATTCATCATGATAAACAAGTAGTGACAGTTCTATATTGTGCCTATACAGTGATAATTCTTTCTCTGTGCCTATAGAGATAATAAATTCTCTTTCCTATTTAATTCATACCAGTGAACTACTAAGAAATAGTTTTTATTGTATTATGGACTAGTGTAACATAAGTTAATTGTTCTTTTTTGATGTTTCTTTTTGAATATTATTGGACAGTTTATTATACAGTTATTATTCAATATTAGATCAGCCTTTTAACTTTTAGTGATTGATTTTTGTACATTTTGTTGAAATCTCTTTATTAGTTGAACAATATCGATTTATCTGTTTTTAATTGCTTATTTTTCTATAAGACATTACTGATCAGTGAGTGTTGTGATTATTCATGTAAATAAAGTGTGAGTGATAAATATAAGTGTTGCCAGCGTTATTTTAGACATAGAACCCGTAACAATATATTTATCCAGTGAAATTACAGGGCCCAGTCCCTTAAAACCTGGTGGTGGCAGCAATACCAAACCCGCTGCCATAATGCTCGCATATATGAATGAGCTGCATATTTTAATGTTAAGGAATTGAAAATATTTCTCTTGCCTAGTGTATATATTCTCGAAACTGTCTGTTTGATTAAGAGGAATGAGTCACAATTTAAAAAAGTTATGAATCACTCTTATGAATCTAGGTATAGACATGGACTGAGAGATGAAGCACATCGCATGGCTCTGTATGCAAAGGGAGTGACAAGTTCTGGTATAAATCTGTTTAATCTTTTGCCAACCAAAATAACCACTCTTCCACTTGAAAAATTTAAAACTTATTTGAAAGGAGAGTTAGCAGGTTAACTTTAGAAATGTTAATTTTAGTGATAGGAGAAAAATTGAAGTTGGTTTGAGTTAAGGAAGCTGAGCATAGTAGCATGGGGCTTTAAAAAATTTGAAGATCTTGAGATTTTATGTTTTTTGTATTTGTATTAGGAAAAAAGTCGGCAACAACTCTGCAATTCATAATTTATTGCTTTGGTGAGGCTGTTGCCCTTCTTGCTACAATCGCGCGCTTGTGTGAACCTGGCCTAATGTATAGTGTATTCAAAAGGGTGGTACACCCAAAAAATGTTTTGAAAAATAATCTCTCTAAAACCAAATCTTAAGCGATTCTAGACACACATTCATCTATTCTAACATTATCACAATATATATTGTGATGGATATTTTAACCCAAGATTAGGCCTAATTAATGACTAAGTTTCACTATGATTAATTAATTTAATGATTAATATTAATTATTATTATTAATCTTAACCGTAAACATGTTCGTATTAGACTTACCAAATCTAAGGACCGTTTCTCTATCATTTGGATCAACATATTTGACTTCTCGAACAATTGATGTATTGAATGTGGTGAATGGATTTGGTATAGTTACTATTTTAATGCCATCATAGAACAATATCCATCCCAATTTTCTGATGCTTACATGTTCAGTTAATACCCTTGTGAATAAGACTTCTTTGCGCCTCTGTTCACACACAATGAATTATGGCAATATAAATAAAATAGAGTGCAAACCAAAATTGAATACAAAGTAAGAAATAAAAATAAAATGTATTTTAAACAAAATAAAATAGTAGATTCTTCAACAATCCCCAAAATAATTCTCCATCAAAATAAAATAATGTTCAACCATTAATAAATAAAATAAATAAATAAACAAACAAATAATTAGATAAATAAATAGTGTTATGGAAGAACAGGCTGTAAATTTATGCGTTATCTGCCTGTGTCAATATTGATTTCTGGAAAAGAATAATTACATTCTTCCCTCACCTTGCCACCAATCTGAATCCTTGGGAATGTTCTTATTTTGGTAATTGAAATAGCCTTGATGAATGAATAATGTTTATTTAGAACTTAATAGAACTTCATGGAATGTTCTTATCATGGCTATTAAAGTTGTCTCGAACAATTAAGAATATTCTACGAGTTTATTTTAGAAATTGATAGAAACATCTCAGTTTTTCTCAAACTATTAAAATCCATTTAAAGCAAACGCTTATGTAAACATGAGTTTCATTGATGGTTTGAATCTTGTTGATGTAACAAGTGGCCGTTCTGTTCATAGTACTATTATGGATTCTATCTCTAGAATAATTCTGGCAACACTTACATTTAACAATCGCACTTTAATTACACAAATTATTCACAACACGCACTAATCAGTTATATCTTACACAAAAGTAATCAATCAGAACAGATAAATCAATGATGCTAAGCTAATAAAGAATTTGCAATATTACTGTACAAAAATTAATCACTAAATGTTAAAAGGTCGATCTACTATTAAATAACAACTGTTCAATAAGCTGTTCAACAATTCAAGGAGAAGTGTGTAATGCATAACAGTTGAAACACTACAAGCACTTACAAGTCACTGTTTGAACTGTCAAGTAAGCCTGAATAATAATCTATCACAATATACTGCAATTATCACTTTAAACACAGACGTTTGTTTAACATGGTCTACATAAGCGCTCACTGGTCATCCCGTTTGTATGAGCGGGAACTGTCACTGTCACTTTATCACATTATCATGTTCAATTCGCAACTGATTGACTTTCACAAGAGTTTCTCCTATTTATAAATTTTTCTTTTCATAATCCAGAAAGAACTAGATATCACTCCATTTTTCTATCAATTTTTAAAGTAAACACATGGAATGTTCTCCAGGCTACTTTGATTACCATGATAAGAACATACCATTAAGTCCATAAATTTCTATAAAGATTAAAAGTAAATATTTAGATAAACCACAAGGCGAACAGAGTACAGGGATAGTAAAACACGCTGCTTAATGGCAAATGGAAGTAAATATTGACACAGACTTAATCACATCTGTCTTTCTCCTAGCTTCTATAATAGTACAAACGTTTGTTGTTTAAGTGATAATCGCCATATATTGTGACTATTAGTGAGAATTATTTTACATTTTATATGAGTGGACTCTACTCTTAGCTTTTATTGTATTATGGACTCGTGCTATGTAAGTTTTGATATTCTTTTTGGATGTTTCTTCTCGAATTATTGGACAGTTAATTGTACAGTTATTATTTAATATTAAATCAGCCTTTAAACATTTAATGACTGATTTTTGCACAGTAATATTGCAAATTCTTAATTAGCTGAACATTATCGATTTATATGTTTTTATTACATTCTGTGAGATGTAACTGATTAGTGCATGTTGTGAACAATTTCTGTAAATAAAGTGTGAGTGTCAAATTTGAGTGTTGCCAGCGTTATTTTAGAGATAGAACCCATAACAATGGATGGATACATGGATAGATGGAAAGATGGATAGATGGATAGATGGATAGATGGATAGAAGGATAGATGATTGATTGAATGATTGATTAATTGCCTTCATTAAGGGCGAAGTCAGGACTCCTGGTCCTCTCTTACACTCAACCCTTCAAATAAACATCATATACAATTTTTACAACATGAATAAAAAGTAAGACACAATAACGTATTGTAGCAGTCTGAATTGGAGTTAATAGAGAGAAAGAAGAGACAGTAGTTCACGGCGTTATCTGCTATGTAAATGTTTACTTTTAAGTAATTAATTACACTGCTTTTGACACTTTATAGTGTTTACTTAGTAATTTGTAGAATGTTCTCGTTGTTCGATTAGACATTAATGAAATGTTATCGAATATTGTGGAAGGTGCTAGTTTCCTTGATTTATTTATTCAGAAGATGATAGAAAAATGTAGAAATTGCTCGATTGTTGACAAACCTATTTAAGGCAAACGCATTTGTAAATTAGTTGAGTTGTCTCAGTAAATTCATCGTGATAAACAAGTTGTGTCAGTTCTATATATACGTGATAATTCTTTCTCTGTGCCTTTGTTAGTGACAATTCTTTTTTCCCTGCTTAATTCATACCAGTGAGCTACTGAATAGTGTTTATTGTATTACGGACTTGTGCTACGTGAGTTAATGGTTCTTCCTCGACGATTCTTTTTGAATATTATTGGACAGTTTATTGTACAGTTATTATTCAATATTAGATCGGCCTTTTGACATTTAGTGATTGATTTTTGTACAGTTTATTGAAAACTCATTATCAGTTGAACAATATCATGTTATCTGTTTCCGATTGCTTATTTTTGTCTAAGAAATTACTGAACAGTGTGAGTTGTGAATTATTTGTGTTAATAAAGTGCGAGTGATAAATTTAAATGTTGCCAGCGTTATTTTAGACATAGAACCTGTAACAGTATGTATCAAAAATATAAAGTAATATACTGTAGAAAAAAATGAAGAAAAAAAAACATGATGTTGAAGATCCATCTTGTTTCCACTAATATGTATTATAAACTTAAAAAACACTTTTGAATGGAAATTGACTCACGTTATGGCGTGACGGCCGTTTCGCTCCGTTGTCTAGAGCATCATCAGACGACCCACAATACACTCTACTGTGTACTGTGGGTCGTCTGATGATGCTCTAGACAACAGAGCGAAACGGCCGTCACGCCATAACGTGAGTCAATTTCCATTCAAAAGTGTTTTTTAAGTTTATAAAAAAAACATTTTTCTTATTGTAATCATTTAAAAATTACTCATTCACACACACATTCTCAGTCTTGTAAGAAGTAATAATATAGCATTAATATTTGTGATTATTAAGAACATGTTACTTTCTATACAATAATTTTCGAAAACTGAATAAAGTCTATGATTCAATAACACATCTCACTCAAGCCAGTTCTGTGCCACCCGCCCCCAGCCAGCTCAATACTGCCACGCCAAACAGGGGACGTTTTTCAATGTGTTTGATGTCAGGGGGCAAAAGATTCCAATACTGACAAGCCATTACATGGAATGACTCGTTATACATGGAGGTACGGTGATTAGGGATGACCAGTAGTCGACATCCATGCCTTGTTTCCCTACCACTCCTATTACCAATGAATACAAACTTATTAGCTAGGTATTCAGGTCTTTTAGTTTTCAACACATCAAACAAGAGCATCAAAGTGTGATATTGTCTCAAAGTTTGAGCTTATGTAGACCAAGTTGTTGAAAATGAGGAGTGACATGGTCATCCCTTCTCAGGCCAAAAATGAAGCAAATACAATAATTTTGTGCCCTTTGCAGCCTCTCAGACAAGATCACAGTCATGTCATTGACAGCAATGTCACAGTAGTTGAAATAAGGAAAAATCAGTGTCTTCACTAGCATCACTTTGATATGAAAAGGTAGAAGATCATTAATCTTTTTCAGTGAGTGAATACCAGTGAAAACTCTATTGCAAGTGTTATTGATATGTTCAGTCCAGTCAAGTGTATTGTTAATTGTCAGTCCCAAGTTTTTAACTGAGTTCCTGTAAGGCAAATTTTTGTTATTGATTTTAATAAATGGTCCATTTGCGAAGTCAGGTAGATGTCATGTTATAAGTCGAGTGTAGCCAATTACAATTGATTTGCACTTAGCTTCATTTATTTTAAGTCCATGTCTGTCAGTCCATTCAGAAAGAGCCACAATATCTCTGTTTACTCTGTCAACAGCATCTGTAAAACTATGTGGGTCAAAGTGCATGTAAATCTGAAGGTCATCTGCATACAGGTGCTGTTTAGTGAATCTGAACACCTCCATGATGTCATTGATGTAGATGCTGAACAACAATAGACCCAGCACTGATCCCTGAGGAACTCCTCTCTGAACAATCCTGTACCCTGATGATGAACCATTGAAACTCACACATTGACATCGTTCAACTAAGTATGAACTCACCCAGTCTACAATCTGAGAAGAGAATCCTAATTTTCTATTTTTTTTTCAATAAAAGAGGGTGGTATACACAATCAAATGCTTTACTAAAATCAATAAGCACTAATAATGTTGCTTGTCTATGATCCATTGCCATTCGTACATCCTCTGTAACACAGACTAATGCAGAAGATGTACTATGTCCACTTTTGTAACCAGATTGGAAATTGCTTAAAGAGTTGTTCAAGATAGGGTAAGAACTCATTTGATGATGGATGACTCTCTCTAAGCCTTTGGATGTGGCAGAAAGCATATGTATGGGTCTGTAATCAGAGGGAGAGGCTGGGTTTTGTATTTTATTCAATGGAAGAACAGCCGAATATTTCCAAGGACTTGGGAAGTTGAGGAAATGAGTGAAAAATTATAAATATGGGTAATATAAGGTAGAGTGAAAGGAAGGGTTTCTTTGACAAATTTAATTGGAAGTAAATCATCACCTATTATATTACTTTTTATTCTGATTAAACTGTGATAAACTTGTTGTTCAGTTAACTCAGCAAACAGGAATCCATTCCATGCCAACTTCAAAGGTTTCAGTATAAATACGGGCTCCCTCATCACTAACAGGAATATTACAAAAGAACATATTAAGCTCCTCAAGGCTGTGCAAAACTTGAGACTGTCCCTTCTCCTTCCTTATTTTTACCCATTCTCTTCACAGTCCTCCAGACAGAAGCAGAACTGTTATTGTTTGTCAACAAATTCTTGAAAAACCGTAATTTCGAATTATGTAATTCTACTTTACAACGATTTCTTAGTCTTTTGTATTCTAAGAAGATGATTGGACTCCCGGTTCTTTCAGCTAGACTGAATTTTTTATCATGCTCATTCATGAGCTGGTGAGTGTAATCGGAGTGTAATTGGAAGTGTAATCCATGGAGCAGGGCTTCTAGTTACCTTCTTATGTTTAAGTGGAACATACTCATTATATAAGCTACGCATAATTTGTTGAAATATCATCAATTTGTCATTAATATTTGTAGCTAATAGAAGGTCCCGCCATGGAGCAGCAAGAAGCTCCTCAGAGAGCTTAGCGGAGTCCATAGTCTTATAGTCACAATATCCAATTATTTTGTATTGTGACTTAGGTGCGTGTAAAGCATAAACACCATATCATGAGCTGATAAACCAGGAACAGGTATTTGTCCATGATGTTTGACCGCATCCACATCACAGACAGTGATCAGATCCAACAATATATGAGAAGTGGTCGTATGGTGTGTAGCCTGAAGAGGAAGTATCATCATATTACATGTATAAAGCATTGTCATCAGTTGTAACTTGTCAAATGTGTCCCATCCAAGTAAGTCTGTGTTAAAGTCCCCCATGACTGTAGGCCGTCATATGGCCCAGAAGAGCCTCCTCAAACTCAGACATGAAACCAATGTGTGGAGGTCGATAACACACCCCAACCAGAACCTTGCAATCATGCACAGATATCTCAAACAACATCAATTCTGGCCTGCTCGGTCTTGCAGTATCAGACTGAAAGAGAACATTAGGTTTTAGACCTTCCCTTACAAAAGCAGCAACACCCCCACCATTCTTATGAAGCCTGTCATTTCTAATAATTTTAAAGTTATCAATTTTAACAGCCACAGAAGAAATGGAAGGTTTCAACCAACTCTCAGAAACAAGAATCACATCGGAAAGTTGTGAGCTAAGTAAGTCACAGAACTCATCAATATGATACAGAGATTCGCAGAGATTGTGAATTCACGTGCGATATTTTCAAATATTGCTTGTAAGGAGAGAAAGCTTGCTGCAATAAATTGGTGTTTGGCGCGGCCGAAGTATCATCCAGAGCGCTCATTGCAAAACAATGACAGAGAGCTGGGGCACATAATGGCAAGTGTACAGAGCCCTAAACCAGAGCTAATTAAAAAACCATTATCATTTTCATATTCACACAAGCACACACATACTACACACACATCCATGAAAATAAGACCCATCATATTGCAAAACATATTGTGACAGATAGTTCGAGCAGAAACTTGTCAAAATTATTATTTATTATATATGTCAAAAGTTGGGGGCAACAATTATCATCTTCATGCTGAGAAACACATGAGATAATAACAATCATCCTTCAATGAAAGTCATTGAGCCTTATCATTAAACAAGTGAGAGATAAAAATGAGACCAAACAACAAAGATAATTCATCAAAATAGCATCAAAATGTCATTTTCATAAAAAAGTGGATTTACACAATTTTTGGGTTTCTCTGACGATATGGCGTTCGTTCTTTGTAACCAGACACGCTCTTTCTTATCTTGTTTGCACATGTTGAAAACGATTATTGGGAGACAGTAGACACTTAGCCTACACAGCTCGTTATTCTTCCATGAAAACGCATATTCTCCATTAAATTCAACATTCAACTTGTTGACACTTTCAACTAGTTTATCAACTAGTTAACGTTTATTCAAAACTAGTTGCGTTTTGTTGAAGAGAAAACCGTCAACAACCCAAGATTAAATTGGATTGCATGGATGATATTTGCAGATATTCTATATTTTCTCTTGCAATTCCATTTAGTGAAGACAGATATTTACTTGTGTAATTCTGGGTTGGGACAGTGTGCCTGTTTTCACAATGTTCATGAGATTGTTTGTGACTGCAGCTACCAGCCATTTGAATCGAAGGATTTGTATGCAAAAAAGGGCACCCCCCATCCAGAGGTTAAAATTGTTCAACAGATAGATAGATAGATAGAAAGATAAATTCATAAATAAATAAACAAATAATTAATTAAATAAATAAGTAAAACTTGATCTTCTACTAACGTGTCTTTTCACTTAGTGTGCTTGCACATTGGTGCATCCAATTTTCTACTCGACAAAAATCAAAATCAAACTCTTGCATGGTGTGTGACAGACTGGAGTAGCATGAGCATCACCATACCACAGCATGTGCTTGATTTTGCGATGGTTGTTATCGACAAGTATTTCAATTCTCCACTGTGCTAGAATCCAAGAGCGCCCAATAGTACTGAGATCTTTATATTTGATATATTGTAGAGTAATACATCTTATAATTAATGTAAGTTTGGGAACAATTTGATTTCTCTTATGAAACATAATTTATAAAAAATCTAAATTGTGTAAATTCTGACTCACAAGGGCACAGTTCCAGATTTCAATCTTAGTTTCTACAAAAAATTCTTTAACTGATTTTTCACGTCCAACATCATAAGCATAGAGTTTTGTTGCATAAAACAATTGACCAATTTCGTCTCTGCACCTTTTAACAACAATAAAATAAATAGTAAATAAATATTTCATTTAAAATCTAATTTACCTTACTAGTTCAGTCCTCACATAATATGTACTTGATATATATATGTTATATATATGATATACAAGTTATATGTTGGAAAAATACAAATTCAATATATTTTCATGTGAACCTTGCATATTTCTTGGAATTGTATAAGCATTAATTAAGCATTTCAGCACAACCTTGACCTTTGACCCCCCCGCACCCATCCGGACCCCTTCACCTCTTCACCCACACCCTCTCTCACTCTTCCCCCACCCTCTCTCTTGCTCACTCTCTTCCCCTCTCTTGCTCTCTCTTCCCCTCTATCCTGCTCACTCTCTTGTTCTCTCTTCCCCTCTCTCTTGCTCCCTAACTTCCCCAACCCTCTTTCTTGCTCTCTCTCTACCCTTCTCTCTCCTGCCCTCCCTCTTGCTCTCTCTCTTCCCCTCTTCATCCTCACTCTCTCCTGCTCCCACCTGCTCTCTCACTCTTGCTCTCTCTCTTCCGCTCTCTCTTGCTCTCTCTCTTCCCCCCACTCTCTCTTGCTCTCTCTTCGCCTCTCTTTTGCTCTCTCTCTTCCCCTCTCTTGCTCACTGTCTCTTGCTCTCTCTCTTCCAACACCCACTCTCTTACTTACTCTCTTCCCCTCTATCATGCCCTCTCACAGCCCCTCTATCACCCACTCTCTCTCTCTTTTTCCCCACCCCATCTCACTCTACCCTCTCTCACTCTTGCTCAATCTCTCTCTCTCTTCCCCTTTCTCTCCAGCTCACCCTTGCTCTCTCTTTTACCCCCTGGCCCCTCTTACCACCGATTCTCTTGGCCCTTACCCAATCTCACCCCTCCCTGCTCAACATCCCTTCCCCGAAGGTGACCCCCCTCCCCAAAAACAACCACCTTCCCAAAAATGGCACCCCTTCCCAAAAATGACCCCCCCCCCAAAAATGACCCCTCACCCCAAAAATGGCCACTTCTCCCCAAAAGTGACCCCCTCCTCAAAAATGACACCCCACCCTGAAAATGACTCCTTCACAAAAATTTCCCCCCCCCCACCATAAAAATGAGCCTCTACCCTAAAAATGACCACTCACCCTAAAAATGACCCCCCACCCAAAATATGACCACCCACCCTAAAAAAGGTCCCCTTTCCAAAAATGGCCTCCCCCCTAAAAAAAACCCTCCTCCACCCTAGAAATGACCCCCTCCCCAAAAAAGACCCCCTTCCAAAAAATAGTAACCTCTCACAAAAAAAGACATTTCCTCCTAAACCAAAGGCCCCTCTACCAAAAATGGCACCCGTCCCCAAAAATGACAACCCACCCTAAAATTAATCAAAAAATACTTTGTAATCTATTGCATTACATCTTAATCTGGAGTCAGCGTAAGCCAAAAATGAATAACCTATAAGGAATGGTCCAAGCCAATACTATGCAATCTACTGCATTAAATTAATCTAAAGTCAATATAACTTAAAAATGGATAACCCATAAGGAATGATCCAAGGCAATAGTACATAATCTATTGCATTAAATCTAAAGTCAACACAGCCCCAGAATGGATAACCTATAAGGAATGATCCAAGCCAATACTATGCAATATAAAGTCAATATAACTTAAAAATTGATAACCCATTAGGAATGATCCAAGCCAATACTATGCAATCTACTGCATTGAATCTAAAGTCAATATAACTTAAAAATGGATAACCCATAAGGAATGATCCAAGCCAATACTATGCAATCTATTGCATTAAATCTTACCTATAAATCTAGAGTCAACATAACATCACTTTAGATTTATAGGTAAGATTTAATGCAATAGATTGCATAGTATTGATTTGGATCATTCCTTATAGGTTATCCATTTTGGGGTTATGTTGACTCTAGATTTATAGGTAAGATTAAATGCAATAGATTGCATAGTATTGGCTTGGATCATTCCTTATATGGTATCCATTTTTAAGTTATGTTGACTTTAGATTTATAGGTTACATGTAATGCAATAGATTGCATAGTATTGGCTTGAACCATTCCTTATAGGTTATTCATTTTTGGCTTATGTTGACTTTAGATTAAGATGTAATGCAATGTATTACAAAGTATTTTTTGATAAATTTTAGGGTGGGTTGTCATTTTTGGGGAGGTGACCATTTTTTGGAAAAGGATCCTTTGGTTTAGGAGGGGATGTCTTTTTTTTGTGATAGTTTACTATTTCTTGGAAGAGGGGTCTTTTTTGGGGAGGGGGCCATTTCTAGGGAGGGGGGGCCATTTTTAGTGTGGACGGTCATTTTCAGGGAGGGGGGTCATTTTTGGGAAAGGGGTGTAATTTTTGTGGTGAGGACTCATTTTTGATGAGGGGGTACATTTTTGGGGTGAGGAGTCATTTTTGGGGTGGGGGTCATTATTGGGGAGGGGGGGGGCATTTTTGGGATGGGAGGTCATTTTTGGGGAGAGAGCCATGTTTAGGGTAAGGGGTCATTTTTGTTTAGAGGTGTCATTTTTAGGGTGAGGGGTCATTTTTAGGATGGAGGCTCATTTTTAGGGAGGGGGTCAATTTTGAGGAAGGGGTCATTTTTGAGGAGGGGGTCTTTTTTGGTGAGGGGGGTCTCTTTTGGGGTAGGGTTGTTGCGGGGGGAGGGTTAAGATTGGGAAGTGCCAAGAGGCTCAGGGGTAAGAGGGGGCAGGGGGCAAGATTGGGCAGGGGTCAAGATTGGCAGGGGGCATGGCTAAGAAGGGCAGGGGGCCAGATTGGGCAGGGGGCCAAGAATGACAGGGGGCATGGCTAAGAGGGCGGTGGGTGGGAGCAACAGGGTAAAAGAGAGAGCAAGGATGAGCTGGAGAGAGAGGGGAAGAGAGGGAGCAAGAATGAGAAAGGGTAGAGTGGGAGATGGTGTGGGAAAAGAGAGAGAGTTGGTGATAGAGGGGCTGAGAGAGGGCATGATAGAGGGGAAGAGAGAGGGGATGAGAGAGAGCAAGAAAGTTGGTGTTGGAAGAGAGAGAGCGAGAGAGAGGGTTGTGGAAGAGAGAGAGCTAGAGAGGGGAAGAGAGAGAGGGAGCAAGAGAGAGGCAAAGTTAGAGCAAGAGAGTGAGAGAGGGGAAGAGAGAGTGGAAAAGAGAGAGAGAGAGAGAGAGAGCGCAAGAGAGAGAGCAAGAGGGAGCAGGCGAGAGAGAGGATGAAGAGGGGAAGAGAGAGAGAGCAAGAGAGAGGGTGCGAGAGAGAAGGGAAGAGAGAGAGAGAGAGCAAGAGAGAGGGCAAGAGAGAGCAAGATAGAGGACAAGAGAGAGCAAGATAGAGGGAAGATAGAGCAAGAGAGAGGGTTGGGGAAGAGAGAGCGCAAGAGAGAGAGCAAGGGAGAAGGAGAAGAGAGTGAGAGAGGGGAAGAGAGTGAGCAAGAGAGTGGGTGGGGGAAGAGAGAGAGTGGGTGGTGGTAGAGTGGAAGGGGTCCGGAAGTGGGCAGGGGGGTCAAATGTCGAAGGTCAAGGTTTTGCTGAAATGCTTATTTTCATACTACTCATATAGTTCTCATGCCTCAGCTCATGCCAGAGCATTCGTAGTCAGTCTGAGACTCGTTAGTGGAGAGTGAACATCTCCTTGATCATATTAATTATATTATTATTGTACTTTTTACTCACTCTCAATATTTTGTAACTTGTATTGAGAATAAAAATTGCTTTTAAAAACACAAAAGTGTTTTCCTGAAATTTAACTGGCGCAGTTGGTAGGACCGCATTGAGAACACAAAATCGGTTCTTCCGTTTCAACCATTAACAAAGTGGACTTTCCAAAGTTTTGTGAGTGCGAGTTTAGTCACCTAATATTGGGACTTTGAACAATACAAAATAAACTTTTCCAACATTCGGATATTCCATTACAAAAGTCATCATTATTTGAACTCTATTCATCTTATATTGCTATAAGGCAATCAATCGTGATCATCAAGTCAAGTGACCCTAAAAAAAAGTGCAGTGTGCAGTTTTGGATTATTCTGACGAACTTATCACCAAAATGAGTAAAATGGTTCCTCAACACTTCCCAAAACCAAGTAATCCGAATTTTTTATTTGAAAGAAATTATTGTAGCAAATAGAGAGAAAGAAGGCACAGTGGTTCTTGGCGTTATCTGCTATGTAAACATTTACTTTTAAGCAATTAATTACTCTGCGTTTGAAACTTTTATAGTGTTTACTTGGTAATTTTTAGAATGTTCTAGTTTATTGTACAGTTATTATGCAATATTAGATCGGCCTTTTGACATTTAGTGATTGATTTTTGTACAGTTTATTGAAAACTCATTATCAGTTGAACAATATTGTTTTATCTGTTTCTGATTGCTTATTTTTCTGTAAGAAGTTACTGAACAGTGTGAGTTGAAGATTATTTGTGTTAATAAAGTGAAAGTGATAAATTTAAGTGTTGCCAGTGTTATTTTAGACATAGAACCCATAACAATTGGTGTCAGAAGTGGGATTTTTTATGTTTTATCAAAAATGGCTGGCAAAATTACATTGTGCGATTTAAAAGTGGCCGATCTCAAACATGAATTAGAGGACCGTAATCTAGAAACATCTGGAAAGAAGTCTACTTTACAAGACCGTCTTTGTGAGGCATTATTGGGAGAAGTAGAAGACCCAGCGACCTACCTCTTTGAGACTCCAGATACAAGATTAATTTCATCCATGGAGGGCAAGCTACAGGAAAATTTATCATCCATGGAGGGTAAACTACAGGAAAATTTAACATCCATGGAGGGAAAACTACAAGGGAATATTCAGGATATTCAGCAAAATGTAGCATCCATAGAGAGCAAATTGCAAGAAAATATTACTTCATTGCATGAAGTCAATAAGGTGAAGGAAAACTTGAAAACCATGAAGGATCGACTCCAGGAAGACTTGGGAATGGTGAAGGAGGATTTTAAGACAATAGAAAATCGACTTAAGCAGCTGGAGTGTGGTGCTGGAACTTCAAGCAGCAACCAAGAAGTAAGTAAAACTTCAAATTTTCCTGAAATAGTCATCTCAGAAAAATCAATGATGGATGCTAAGGAGGAAGATCTCCAGAAACAGTCAGTAGTTATACCTCAGCACACTGGACTGCCTACCTTCGATGGAAAGACACCTCTAGAAGACTACCAAACACTGTTTGAGACAGTAGCCGAGTTCCATGGCTGGTCGTCCATGACAAAGGCCTATGTCCTCAGAGGGGAGGCGCTAGCGATTCTTCATTCAATTCCTTCAGCTGCAAAGTGGAACTTCAATGAGCTGTGGAAACGTTTGGAGATGAGGTTTGGTAACAAGCACTTGGAGCAGTTATATCGATTCCAACTCAACACAAGAGTTCAAGGACAAGATGAATCACTGCAGGAGTTTGAGGCTGCTATTGCTAAACTTGTGAGGAATGCATATCCCTCTGTTGATGACAACATATATGAAAGTATAGCAGTAGAAAGGTTCCTTAGTGGATTGAGGACAACACAGACCCAGCTTTCAGTCAAATTAGCCAGACCAAAGACACTGAGAGATGCTCTTGCCCAAGCATTGGAGTTTGAAGCTGTTTTTCAGTCAGTGCCAGGAGACTGCGGTGAGGGCTATGGAAGCTGAGACTATTGGAGCAAGCACCATTCAAAAGGTTGTGGAATTAGTTCTGGAACAGTTGGGAGTGGCCAAAAAGGAGTTTCGATGCTGTACTTGTGAGAAGAAAAGGCAGACCAGGAGGAAGAGTATAGATAAAACCATCTATCAATCTGGAAACAGTGACAGGAAAGTGGGCAGTTTCTCAATGGAGTCCAATGCAGATAAGTCCCAGGAGGGTTTGCTGAGGAGGACTACAGTGATCTTTGGGTTGAATGAGAGAAGTCAGGTTGGGAAGAAACAGAAGGAAGGTCCTGGCCAGAAACATGTGAGGTCCCAGAAGCAATCAACACAAGGACAACCAACCTGGCAAGGAAATGTCAACAGTGCTGAGGAAGCAAACACTATAAATGAACCTAATCTAAAACATCTTCCTGAAATAAATGAAAAAATTAAAGAGATTGTGCCACTCAGCCAAAAAACTAATGTAATAATAAGTACAATTCCGTATAGGTTTGATAGGCCAGAGCTAAATGAAGCCATTAAGTCAACAAATAAATCAATTCATAATACAATCAACAGCCTAAAAAATAAGAATTCTAAGCAGTTGGGGATTTGTTTTCTAAATGAAAGGCTGAAAAAACAAAACTTCACTAATCATGGTATACATCTAAATCAATCTGGCAAAGTAATATTTTGTAATAGGCTGGCAGAGCTGATTGAAAGTCGTTTGCAATCTACTGTCAATAATTCTCCTAAACAATCATCTAACGAACCTTTTTTAGTAAAGTAGCTCAAAACCGGGAAGGGAAACTAGTTTCAAATGATAAATTCATATCTTCAATTGTATTAAAAGACGTTAATCGATCAAAAAATCTGGATAGCATTAGTGGAAGGAACTCTTGTAGCAACCTGATAGGCTCTCAAGATTCTAAGAGATTAAGTAAATCTACTTCAATATGCAAAAGCAACGATAAAGTAATAAGGGATGATAGGGAAGTACCGATACTCACTGTGTTCCATCAGAATATTCAATACATTCGTAACAAAATAGATAGAATCAAAGTATTTTTTAAAGAAGAGGCTCCTGATATAGCTATTTTCACAGAGCATGGTTTAAAAGAAGATGAATTGTCACAACTTAATATTCCAAACTATTCATTGAAAACGTCGTATTGCAGGACATCTCATCGAAGTGGGGGATTAGCTATCTTCACTAAAAATACTAAGAATATGCAAACATTTAATTTAGAATATGTAGAGAAATTTGCTGTGGAAATGGATTTAGAAGTTTCTGGGTTAAGAGTAAATATCGATGATAATTTCGAAGTAGCAGTGTTAGGTATTTATAGGTCACCAAATGGGGAATGGAACAATTTTTGTGAACTATTCAATAGGATTTTAGAGATTACTACTACTCGTTTTACAAACGTTATCGTAGCGGGAGATTTCAATACAGACTTTGCAACACAGAATAAAATGACAGAAGATTTAAGGGATATTATATACATGAATAACTTGTAAATAAAAGTTCATGAATATACCAGAGTAACAAGAACATCACAAACAATAATTGATAACATCCTTACTAATATAGATTACTCTAAAACAAGATTAGGCGGCTCGGAACTATCTGATCATGACTATCAAATCTTAGAGGTGGGGTGGTTGCAAGGTTATAAATCAATTAAAAAGAGTAGAGTAATGAAAGAAACTCATCAATGTGAACAGGGGAATATCGATTGTTTGAAGCAGAATCTGCTACAAGAAAACTGGAGTAGGGTTTACAATAGCAATAGTTTAAATAACAAATATGATAGTTTCATTAATATTTTAAGGTTTCATATTACTATGAGTTGTCCAGTTATAAAAGTTCCTGTAAAAAACAAATTAGACAAAATTGAAGAGTGGATAACTGATGATATCCTTGCAGAAAGAAATAGGGTTAAAGATGCATATGATGAATTCAAACTATCTAGAAATATGTTGAGTGAAGATAATTACAAAGCTCTAAGAAAAACTATATGAAAGAAGTGAAAAGAGCGAAATGTAAGAAAACAGCTGAAATATTGAATAATAGTGTGTACTTTAACACAGCAGTGTGGAATGTAATAAACAAAAATAGGCAAGTAGCTCATGTAGATGCTTATACTAGTGTCCCCAGAATAATTAACGAAAATGACAAATATATTGATGATAGTGTAGACATTTGTAATTTCTTTAACAGATATTATCAACTGGTTGCTAAGAATCTTCAAAAATCTCTTAATACAGGTATTAGTGACATTAGGAATACTGAGGGGATTCAGAACGAATTAAAATTCCACCCAGTATCCCAAGACGAATTGTCAAATATCATTAATAGTTTAAATAATAAAAAAACTGTAGGAATGGATGGGGTATCCAGTGAAATTCTGAAAGAATGTAAAGATCAATTGTTAGACCCTTTGATTCATCTGAACAATCATTCATTAGAACAAGGTTTTTTTCCAGATAATTTAAAAGGAGGGAAGATCTTGCCAATCTTCAAAAGTGGTGATAGAGAAAAGGTAGAAAACTATAGGCCCATTAGTATTTTAAATGTAATAAGTAAAATTTTTGAAAGAGTAGTTCTAAATAGGTTCTAATAGTTCTAAATATAATAGATTCAGGTGATAAAGCTACTTTAATCTTCTTAGATCTGTCAAAGGCATTTGATTGTGTTAATCATAGAACTTTATTGGAAATACTGCAAAATGTAGGTGTAAATGGGGTTGAACTGAAATGGTTTGAATCATATCTTATTGGGAGAAAACAATGTGTAGAACTAACTACAGTAGTTGGTAATAGTGTAGTAAAGAATAAATCTAATAAATTAGAGGTGCAAGCTGGAGTGCCTCAGGGGTCAATACTAGGTCCATTGCTTTTTTTGTTATATGTCAACCGTTTACCTAAAGAATTAATTAGTGGTAGAGCCCTCTTATTTGCTGACGATACATCACTCATTTTCAGCAATTCCATTCTAGATAATTTAGAAATAAGTGCCCATATAAGTGTGCAGTCCATTGTTCAATTTTTAAATCAGTTGAAATTAACTATAAATAGTAAAAAATGCCAATACCTTCAATTCAAAAACAAGCATAATTTAAATGAAGATAGGGCTATAAACGTGTTTATAAACGATAATCAATTAGACCGGGAAGAAAAAATTGCATTTCTAGGAGTTATGTTGGATAGACGATTGACCTGGATTCCATACATTGAGAAAATATGTAGTAAAATTTCATGTGGGGTATTTGTCCTGCGACAGCTCGCTAGATTGAATGACAAAAAGTTACTTTTTACAGCTTACCATGGGCTCTTACTGTCACATATTAGGTATGCTATCCTAGTATGGGGTAATTCATCACAACAAAATCTTGATAGGGTGTTTAAGATCCAAAAGAAAGCGGTTAGGTGTATAAAAAGAGTAAATAGATTAGATTCATGTAGGCCGTTGTTCAAGAGACTTGGTCTCCTAACTGTACCCTGCTTATATGTGTATGAAGCTACTCTATATGTAAAAACGAATGATATTAACCAAAATTTTGATGTACATGATTATAATAAAAGACGCCGAGGAGATTATCACTTGGTGAGTCACAATAGTAGCTTATTCAAACAAAAACCTAGTTATATTGGTAGGAAATTCTACAACAAGTTACCGCAGTTTTTGAAGAGTCTTGAAAATATAGAAATATTTAAAAAACAATTGAAGAAATATTTAGTTGATAAAGCTTTTTATAGTGTACAAGAGTTCCTTTCACATCCAAATTAAGCCTCACCTCAACTAATTATGGTATCTAGTGTATAATAATGTTGATCTGAGTTGTCTTATACTCCTTAACTGGAGTCTCCAAGACGTAATCTACAAAAAAAAAAAAAAAAAAAAAAAAAAAAAAACAGGAACAGGAAGAATAAGGAGAAGCACATCATCACAGCAGACCAAGGTGGCAGTAAGAACGCAAAGGAAAAACAAGCAGCTCAGGTTCAGCATACTCTGTCCCCAGAGAAGTCTACAGATGATCGCAGTTCAACAACAATTTGGAAAGTGATCCAGACAAGTGAAAGGGATCTGTTCACCCTGCCCAAGGAGTATGCACTGGCACATTGTGTCACCAGCAACTTAGTGGAATCTTGAGGCATTGCTACAGTCTTCAGGAAGAAGTTTGGTGGTCTTGGAGACCTGGAACAACAAGGACCCAAGGAAGGAAATGTTCTTCATCTGCAATGGCATGGTCAACATCTCTTCTACCTGGTGACTAAGGGACAGCCTGAGATGAAGGCATCATATGACACATTGTGGACTTGCTTGGTTCAGCTGAGAGACAGAATGCAACAACTTGGAGTAGGGAAACTTGGCATACCACGGCTTGGAAGTGGATATGATGGCCTGGATTGGACAATTGTGAAGCCAATGCTGGAGGAGGTATTCAAATCCACTGGTGTCCAGATTACCATCTGCATCTACAACCCTTGGGAGACCAATGAGGAACCAGCCAGAAACCAGACCTGATCCAAACTAACATAAGTGCTTTTGTTCTGGGACAGAACAATCTCTTAAGGTGGGGGTAGTGTAGCGAATATGAAATTGGAGTGAATAGAGAGAAAGAAGGCACAGTGGTTCTTGGCATTATCTGTTATGTAAACGTTTACTTTTAAGCAATTAATTACTCTGCTTTTGACACTTTTATAGTGTTTACTTGGTAATTTGTAGAATGTTCTAGTTGTTTGATTAGACATTAATGGAATCTTTTCGAATATTGTAGAAAGTGCTAGTTTCTTTATTTATTTATTTTGAAGATGATAAAAAAATCCAGAGATATCTCAATTATGGAAAATCATATAAATAGAGGGACACTTTTGTAAATTAGTTGAGTTGTCTTTGAAATTCGTCGTGATAAACAAGTGTGACAGTTAAGTAGTTCAGTTATTGTTTTACATTGATAAGTGGCAGTAGTGACAGTTCGTGTTAATACAGACAGTGAAATCCCGTTGGTGCTATTACAAACCATGCAGTGAACTTTCATTGTCTGTAGTGATAATTCTCTTGACAGTTCTATAGTGATAATTGTTTTATCTATTACTGTATTACGGACTTGTGCTATGTAAGTTTATTGTTCTTCCTTGACATTTCTTTTTGAATATTATTGAACAGTTTATTGTACAGTTCTTATTTAATATTAGATCGGCCTTTTGACATTTAGTGATTGATTTTTGTACAGTTTATTGAAAACTCATTATCAGTTGAACAATACTGTTTTATCTGTTTCCGATTGCTTATTTTTCTGTAAGAAATTACTGAACAGTGTGAGTTGAAGATTATTTGTGTTAATAAAGTGAAAGTGATAAATTTAAGTGTTGCCAGCGTTATTTTAGACATAGAACCCATAACATTATCAATCACCCAGGTATGTTCCAATCAACTCAAATCAAATGCCAAGAAAAATGTTCTATAGAGGCCCCAACATGCAACAATCTCCCAATTTTCCGAACAAATAGTGCAGCAATAAAATAATCAAAATCAAAATCATAATCAAAATTATCAGCCTAATCGACCATACAATCAGGGATTCGATAGGCCACAATTTCCTCAACAGCGAGTTGATCAACCAACCCCAATGAGCATCTCAACACGTAATTCTGGTCCACCTAGGAAAAACCCCCATTTGTTTCAAATGACAGGACAAAACTTGGATAATAATGAACAAACAGACTTTGGTTATTCCATATACAATGAAAATAGCAGTGAAAACGAGTTACAAGCTTTTGAAGGCTTATCACTACAGAACCAAGCTGAACAAGATCACACTGAACAATCTAACAAGACCGATAATTTTTTAGGAGAAGCTTGCCTCAACGAAAATTTCCCATCATGAACCTTCAGGATGAAAAGAACAAATTACCTTTCTTTATCGACCCAGTCACAAATCTCAGAGTTGTTATAGACACAGGGAGTACAAGATCTTTTGTAAAAAAAAGTATTCCTACCGAATGTTTCAAACAAGATTTGATCAAAGACCCATTTCAAGTAGTAACAGCACTTGGCTCATCAAATGAAAAATTCAGTACAAAAATTCCATTCATTAGTAAAAATAAAATGAAATTTTATTTGTTTAACTTTCATAAGGATTTTGATTTGCTTCTTGGCCTAGATAATATGAAAGCGTTGAAACTGCAGTTATACTTTGTTAATAATAAGATGTTTTATAAAAATAAAGAGATTCCCATACAATACTTTGATTCTGAAAAAAGTGGTGTGCATGATGAAAACAATAAACGTACCAGTACTGCTATAGCAACCTATACTATTCAAGTGTGCACTCAGCAGGTGATCAAAATTCCAGTTAATGTGAAGGAAGGTGAATGCCTGCTATAGTACCAGCGATCACATAAGACCAATAGATGGAGCACTAGGACTGATTGTTGAAGCCAGGCTCTGGCGCGCTGACCAAGTAAGATGGCGGCGGCCTTGGGATGAGTCACCCTAGTAGCGAGCGCTCAGACCTCAGACAGCGCAGTCTGTTAGTATGTTAATGTTTGCATTTAATTTTTCTCCCAGTTTTAAAAAATAATTATTTAATTAGGTAGTTATTTTGATAGCTTGTCAATGCTGTATGCAATATGTTTTTTCTTTTATTGTTCCCTTACTCTCTATGGTGTAGGATAAATTAAAATTGCAATATGAGACATTTTAAAACTACAGTAATTCTGGTTTTCATCAATGTCTTTCTTGTTTTTATAGTGTAAGTTTAATAGTACATCTACGATATTATACAAGTTACGTTTGTACATTAATGTTTTGTTTGAAATTATTTTTATAGTGTAATCTCCATTATATTAATTATTAAAGTCTTGTGTCCAATTTATTGTAGGTTTGTTATATTATTGCAATTCATCATTAAAAAAGCATTGCAAATACAGAATTATCAAGGAAGAACGTATCATTAGCCTAAAGAACTCTAATTAAAGTCATTACCTACATACTAAGTTAACCATGTTACTGTATGGAAGGTGGTTATAGTGATTCATGTGATTAGAAATAAGTTGTAAGCAAATCACTTTTTAGAAATGTAATAATTCTTTAAAAATGTAATAATAAATTTCCTATTTATTTGGGATTTTTATTTGAATCTCAACCACCTTCATTCTTTTATAACGTTCATATGAAGTTTTCGTCTCTCATTTTTTTACCTATAAGTTATATAGCCACTGCCTGGAGTATGATCATATCATGAATCACTTTTCTATTTCTTGATTCATTACGAATTGCAATATTACCAATAAGACGACTTGAAGAGATTATTATTACGTGAAACTTATATTAATTAACTTACTGACTGAAACAATGCTTTCGGACCACAGGGTCCGAATATATATCATTTTCACGTAATAATAAAGTCAGCAAGTCATCAATAATAGTGCTAGAACTTAATAGATCACTCTATCTGATTCCCTCTAAATAAAGACTCCATTGGAGATTTAATTTGAGAACTATTGAAAAATTAATTATAAGCATGAGTCAGTTATTCTGCTCAACACTGGAAAAGATAAAGGAATGTCATTAAAACCACAGTTAGGGAACATTCGAATATTATCAACAAAAAATTCAATTTTACATTTTATTGTATTTTTTTAACAAAAGTTGACTTCTTAGAAACGTATTTAAAAAAAATCAATCTCGATTATAAAGTCACATAAAAATAAATTATCTTGGTAAAGTCTTCATCAAATTAGAAAGAATCATCCGCAAATTTGTGGCTTGAATGGTACCTCAGAAAAAGGTAGCCTACATAAATACTGTATTAACATGGGGAAAGAGCCCAGAGCGGCCCAGCAGTTGAGACGCTCGTAACAGGCCGGGCGCTTCACTTGGTTTTTTCGCCTATGTTCTGCCGACGATATCAGGAGAACGACTGATCTTAGAGAAAAAAGCTTCGAATGAAAAATAAAATTCAACTCTTTATCTAAAACTTTCCCGATTACAAAACTTGCCTGTCTTAAAGATAAAAAATTTCCTCGCTTACCAACTTTTTCATGTCACGATTTCAAATTTGTATAAAACTCTCGACTTTTATTACTCATTAACATTGAATAGAACTCGAAATTGGTAATTTGAGTTACACCATTAGAATTGGTGTTTTATTTGGTATATGTACATCAAATTTCAAAATTTTAACTTGATCTGAAGGGTGTTGGACGACGATGTATTTGAAGCGCGTGCATTAATATTTTGAGCTTCTCTGCACCCGGTTTCGAGTTTCTATGTCCAACCAAGATGGCCGACTTGGCTTCACCTCCCGTAATGCTGTAGGTATAGGGGTGCTCCATCTATTGGTCTTATGTGATCGCTGTATAGTACACAGACCTTTCCGGCCTGGGAATACCGTCTTGTTTGATTAATGTAAAGAATAATAAAGCTATTTGTTCAATAACAAAGCCATCGACCAAAGTCGAACAGCTGACGATTCTAAAACCTTTTATAGTTGAGGATATTGCACACTATTCTATCACACCAACACAATGTAATGAATTTCAAGACAGTTATAATCTCAATCTAGTTCATCCTCCCAACGTTGACATAACAAAAATTAGAACAGACCACATGAATTGAGAAGAAAAACAGGCAATTTCAAAATTCATTCACGAATCCAATCAAATTAAACATGTAATTAAACATGTAATTAGAACAACTGATGAAATTCCTGTTTACGCATGTAGTTATTGCTACCCCAAAATCTATTGTTCAGAGGTAAATAGTCAAATACAAGACATGTTAAAACAAAAGATTATACAAGAATCTCATTCACCTTGGAACTCTCCAATATGGATTGTACCAAAGAAAAAAGATGCATCTGGTAAACAAAAATTTCGAATTGTGATTGACTTTAGAGGTCTCAACTCTAAAACGATTGATGATAAATTCCCACTACCAAATATTACTGATATACTTGACAGATTAGGGCGTTCTAAATATTTTTCAACATTAGATTTGGCAAGTGGATTCTACCAGGTAGAATTAGACCCAGGAAGCCACAAAAAAACGACATTTTCCACAGAAACAGGACATTTTGAGATGCACAAGCCAATGGGATTAAGTAATAGACCTCTCACGTTTCAAAGAGCTATGAATAGCATCCTTAGAGGCCTACAAAATGAAACTTGCCCAGTATATTATCTTGATGACATAATAATCTATTCAGCTAGCCTAGAAGAACATATCCAACGACTTCGAAATGTATTTGAAAGATTGCGAAAATCAAATTTTAAAATACAACTGAATTTTGAACTAAACTGAATTTTTGAGAAAAGAGGTTGCTTACCTAGGGCACATAGTAACAGCAGATGGCATTAAGTCAAATCCCGATAAGATCAAAGCAATCAAAGCTTATCCCATTCCAACAACAACAACAAAAGAAATCAAAGGATTTCTAGGCCTACTAGGATATTATCGAAAATTTATAAAGGATTTTGCAAACCTCACTAAACCACTCACAAAATGCAAAAATTGACATCAGTAACCCAGAATATATAGAATGTTTTGAGACTTGTAAAAATATTTTATCTAACAAACCTCTATCACAATACCCAGATTTTGATAAGGAATTTAATTTAACGTGTGATGCAAGTAACTTTGCAATCGGTGCTGTTCTCAGTCAGAATAAAAATGGTGGCGACCTTCCAATTGCATATACAAGTTGTACATTGAAATGAAAATGAAATCCGTTATTCTGTAATTGAAAAAGAATTGCAATAATCTGGGCAACCAAATATTTTTGGCCTTATCTATATGAAAAAAATTCAAAATATTCACTGATCATAAGCCCCTGCAAATCACTATCCTCTGTAAAAGAGCCCAACTCCAAATGCTGGCGACTTGAACTTGAAGAATTTAATTATGAGATAGCTTATAAACAAGGTAAAACCAATCAGAATGCTGACACTCTATCCCATGTACAACTTAATAACAACAACGCAAAGGTCACAACAAATAATGAGGTTGATGACATTATCAATGATGCAATAAGCGCACATTTTCCTGACTTGGAAAATCAATCTGTCATAGCTAACTTTGATGAAAGTGAAACTATTCATGCTGACCCTGACCCTGACAATGACAAAGATGACGACGATGACAACGACAGCCAAACAGTTCATTCAACTTATGAAGGAAATACCACTGTAGGAATTCCAATAGTAGACATACCAGTAAATTATGCCAGAAATCAAGTGATTCTCACACAAGTAAAATATAATCCAAGAAAAGTAAAAATACTTAAATTATTTGATAACAAAAAGAGATTAATTGTAGAGATATCAGAGAACAACTTTGATGAGGATGTAATCAAACTAGTAAAATAATTTTTTGTACCAAATGTCAAATACAATCTCTATTTTCAGGATGACTTCCATGAAATATTTGTAAATGTAAATTCGAAGTACTTCAAATCTTCTCAGTTAATATTAGTCAAATGTACAAAAAAGATACTTGATATAACCAGTGGAGAAGATAAATTAGAAATCATTGAAACTTATCATATGGAAAAAAAATAAACATCGCGGTATTCAAGAAACTTACAATCACATCAGATGAGAATACTATTGGCCTAATTTAAAACTTTACATTCAAAACTTTATCAATAACTGTGACATTTGTTTAAAAATTAAATATGAAAGAGTTCCATTAAATTTGGAAATGAATCTCACTCCAACAGCATCCATACCATATAATACACATAGACTGTGTCTCCCTTGAAAAAAGTAAATTTCTATCCATAGTAGACAGCTTTTCTCGATATGCACAAGTTTACAGACTAGCAGGATTGCAAGGTGTAGAGATAGCTAATGAAATGATTGATTATTTCGCACATCATGGCATCCCAAAAGTAATTGTTTCAGATAATGAAACTGAATTCAATAATAATGTAAAGGAGCTGCTTGGAATCTATGGCATAAAAATACACTTTACTAGCACCCAACACCCACCATCAAATAGAGTTGCGGAACGGTTTCACTCAACACCTATCAAACACATTAGGATTTTAAATAATAGGGATGAATTAAAAAAAGAATCAATGGAAAAGAAAGTAAAATTTTGTCATACAATAATAGCATCCACTCAATAACAGAATTAACACCTTTTGAAATTTTGTATGGACACATTAACACAAATAGCCTTTTCGATATTGATATTGACAAACAGGTAATGAATGATGATGTCAGTAAATCATAAAGAAAAAACGCAAAAACTGTACGAACACATAAAAGAAATATCTAAAACCAATAAAGAAAATATTTTAGCCACTAGAAACGCTGGTAAAATGCCATTGCCAGAAATCCCATCTGAAGTATAATATGTAAAAAATATTCAGAAACGGAGTAAAACAAAAAACAAGTATCAAAAGGAAACATTAAGCTCAGTTAATAAACAGCTGAAAACAGCAGAGATAGCACCCTGTCATTATAACACCAAGCAAAAGGTGCATATTTCTAAAATAAAACGACCAAGAAAATTTTATGAGATCAAAAATACGAATCCTAACTCACAAGAGAATACTGTTGACACTTCAAATCCTGTTCCAGGTCCCTCCTCGTCCTGCATGGAGCAACCCCAGGGACAACAGTAGAAATAAAAAGTGTGACCGTTTATTCAGGAATTGCACCAATTCATTTAGGTAGAGCAAAGCTACAATTCATGTCTCATGTTCTAGTTCATAATTTTGATTTAAATACTATGTTTTTACAGATTGAAAAACTTGATAACTATTATCAGAATGTTACTCATTATTTTTGTGAGCAATATTATTTTTAGTACAAAAATTGATTATGTAACTGAAAATAGTAGTAAGCTAAGAGAAGTAATGAACCATTTAAAATTTATTAATCACATAAAGCTCTCAACAAGAGAGGTCTGATTAATGGAGTAGGATCTGTAATTAAATTTATCACTGGTAACCTAGATGCTTATGATGGACAAAGATATGATAAATTGATTTCTGAATTACATAATAATCAGGATAATTTGATAAATCAAGTTGCTAATCATTATTCAATAAGGCATGATATAATTTTAGAATTTAACAGAACAATTAGCTTAGTCAATGAAAACTTTGAAGAAATCAAACAAAAAATTGTATTAGTGAAAAATGATTTGAATGTCTTTGTAGAGCTAGAAAAAATTAGAGATATTTTCAATCAACTACTTATTGCATACAATATAATGTTAAATGTTGTCCAAGACATTGGAAATTCCATAGCGTTTTGTAAAGTAGGTGTTCTTCACCCAAGTATTATATCAACAAGAGAATTGTTTAATGAACTTTTAAGAATATCTAAATATTATAACGGAAAACTTCCAGTAGAAATAATATTTGACAACATGTTAGAAATAGAAAAATTAGTTGATGTAGGTTGTAGATTAGTAAATAATGAAATCATTTATCTTCTCGAGTTTCCAATTATAGAAGAGGTAATATTTGATCTGTATAAATTGTTTTCAATTCAAAGTAAGATTAAATCAGGGTTTGCAACAATTCTACCAAGAAACGAATATTTCTTGAAGTCCTCTAATAAATCAGAAAATATTAACATTATAGGATTAAATAAAAATTGTAAACCACTTATAGACTCATCTATAAGTGGTATCTATGCTCATCTGAAGCCATCACACATCAGAAATTGAACTGCGAAACAGCGATCATCTCATCTGGTACAACAGATAACTGCAAGTACACTGCTCTTGAAGTAAACGAAAATCTTTTAAAGTGGATTCCTGATATGCAACAATATCTTGCAATTCTACCAAACAAAGAGACATTTAACATTGAAAGCAGCACCGAAACCGCTGTTAAAATATTGCAAGGTATCTACTTCATTGTAAGGTCTTTTCCTTCTACACGGAATATATCATGATATTCGTGAATTAATTTTGAAATTGCCTGTTTTTCTTCCCAATTCATGTGGTCTGTTCTAATTTTTGTTATGTCAACGTTGGGAGGATGAACTAGATTGATAACTGTCTTGAAATTCAGTACATTGTGTTGGTGTGATAGAATAGTGTGCAATATCCTCAACTATAAAAGGTTTTAGAATCGTTAGCTGTGTGACTTCGTTCGATGGATTTGTTATTGAACAAATAGCTTTATTATTCTTTACATTAAAGTAAATTCGTATGGCTTTTCGTGGTGGGGAGACCCTTACCGTTCCACCTCGCCGTTTTTTTTAACGACTGCTTTTTTTTATATGCAACTGGGACCGATGGCTTAACGTGTCCTCCGAAACACGGGAATTCTTACATTAATCAAACAAGACGGTATTCCCAGGCCGGAAAGGTCTGTGTACTGTAGCAGGCATTCACCTTCCTTCACATTAACTGGAATTTCAATCACCTGTTGAGTGCGTGCTTGAATAGTATAGGTTGCTATAGCAGTCGTTTATTGTTTTCATCATGCACATCACTTTTTTCAGATACAATTTCATCAAAATAGTTCCCAGAAAATACAATATATCCCATCTGAAGTTGTGAGGCCTGATCATCTGAAGACTGTTATGTTGGCAGTCTGCGTGTTTAAATGTTGGCTTTGGCCACAATAATATTGTATTTCTGTGTTGACTACTCTGCCAGCAAGTACCAAATTTGACCAAATTCAAAGTTGAGAGCCTGTCTACTTTGGATTTAGTCAAATTTGGTACTCGCTGGCAGAGTAGCCAACACCAAAATATCAGTTTAGAACTTAGAACAATTCTAGTTATACTGGACATAAATTCTAAAATGTAGTATGATTGTAAAAAAAATATTCCTCCTTACATTCATACATTACTATTACAGACAATATTTCAATTTTCTATTATAATATTATTTAAATCAATAATTCAAAAAGGTATTCAATCAAGTCTCAATATATTATGTGCATAGTGTCAACAGACTTTATTTTATTAATCATGGGTTATTCAAAACTTGATAAAGTTCACTCACCGTTTTCCAGTAATTATATATATTTTATGAGAATTAAAAAAAATGTTCAAATTACAGTAACAATAATTTACATTTCTTATTGAAATTTTTCATTATTTGATTTCAGAAGAGGTATTGCAGTCAACTCAGTGCACAAAAAAATAAAGCAACCCAATATTTTGAGAGATGAGTTGGAGGAAAAGGTTATTTTAAAAGGGCACGAACATTGAATCAACAAGAGAATGAACACACACTGATGAAGGAGAAGCTTGAGAATGGGATGAAGTAGGCCAGAATAAAAATGGAGGCGGTATAGCAAGAAATGCGACAATCAGAAGAATTCTTTCTCTTCGATATGTTGCAAAAAGACCAGGTGGCAAAGCAGTCTAAGGAAGCATCCTGTCTAGACCTCGCTTGCAAAAAATAAGACATGGAACAGTCAGAAAAAGCTTCCCTTGTTTAAATTGCCCACAAAGAGAGAAAATGGGAGCTTGAATTACAAATCATACAAAAACAATTGAAGTAATTTTTTATCAATAATTCCTTATTTCTTATTATTCAATAAATTCTTTTTGCCCTTATGTTTTCTCAGTGTTCTATATAATGTGATAGCTATTGTGAAACTATAAACTGTACGGTACCAGTCCGTTAAGTGATGATTCAAGTAAGCAATCTCTCTCAGTTGACTAAGTACAGTTTTCGCGTAACAATTGTAAGTGACACTTTGCTCAAAAGTGTCACTTTCGTTCAAGTGCGATTCGTAAATATGGATTTCACTCAAGTGTGGCTTTTCAAGTGTCACTTTCGGAAAGTAACCCTCAAGTAACGTTCATAAATACGGACCTAAGACTTCGCCGCTAAGTAAGACTTGGCAAAGTCTTTATTTGTTAAGAAACGTTCTTAAATATGGCCCAAGTTTTGGTCTGCCTCAATCATATTGAAAAATATACTGTATTATTTGTTCTGCTCCAACTCACGTAACAGTATCTGTTTTGGTTCCAACTTGTTTTTGCCAATGTCTTCCCAGTCTCACATTTATTTTTTCAGATTTATCTGTTTCGTCATTATTGATTTCAGATCCAAATATAGTTTTCTCATCCAATTGGTAATTGATTTCTCTTATTTCACCATACTTATTTTTGTCTACTGTATCTGGGAAACAATCTAATCCTCCCGGTAGTATACTGCAAGTGCTTGCATAAACTCTGGAATTCAAAATATTTTTTTGTTGTACTATTACAATCATTATGTACTATTGATATCAGTTATATATATATATATATATATATATATATATATATATATATATATATATATATACTCAGTGGCATAACTAGAGGGACAGTCTAGGAAGGGGGTTGACCAATGATGTAATGGGGATAGGCTCCAGACACTATAATAATTATAGTAAACCTTAAGAGGAGAAGAATTTTGTGATTTTTGAAATCACATTTTAAGTAATTCTAGACACGAATTCATCCATTCTAACATTATTCTAACCCAAATTGTGTGTCAAATTTAGTGATTTTCATTTATTTTTTGCATCATTGTCAGTGGGAGATCCCAGTGGCGGATCCAGAAAAAATTTTTGGGGGTGGCTGGTAGCTGCTGTTGATGGGCGGTGGGGGGTGGGGGGTTAGTAGAGGTGCACTGAATACAAGTAGTATAATTGTGAAAGCTTTTGAATTTTACATGATCAATCATACCCGAATTATAACTATTCATATTATTGGGAAATAAAAAATAGCTTTACTAGGGCTTTGAACCGTATCAGCGATACAATTAATTTGAATTTAAAGTAGATTGGAAAATTTTGATTGAATTATGGCCGAATGTGGTGTGTTCAGCAGTTTGTCAAGGAATATAATATTATTCCGGTATTACGGTCATATTATTCAATTTTTAAGAATGAACATTAACATGGGAGCTTTAATTAGTTACAAATTTTTCAATTAACTAATGTGTTAATGGATGAACTTTGTGTGAATTCCACACTGTAAAAAGATATGTTTTTCTAAAGTTTTTATCTGACGATTAGTTTTCCTCTTATAGAAATATGGGATCCGAAGTCACTCCCCCAGAAGATTTTTGTATAATCTCTTTGAGAAAGCAGTTAAAATGGAGTTAGATCCATATTATATATATAAGTGCAAGCGTTGTAGCTGGAATTTTTCCACGATATAACCTGTATCAGTAGCTGGTGATCACTGCTGGTTTGCCGACCACTGTGATAGAATGTTAAAAAAACATTGGTTGATATGTAGTTCCTCATTACTTTCCATTAAAAGAAAGTTGGTACTGTCGTGATTCAATTACTGCAATTTTATGTTGCACTACTTTTTATATTCAGCAAGTACTGTTTCTATTCAGCAAGTACAAAAATCTAAACACTGAGTTGAATGGTTACAGGCAATGTAAATGTAACTAAAACATTATACAGTATTAAAACGTTAACGGATTTCATACAATTGACGACTTAGTAGTGGAATTGGGTAATTCTTGCTAATGAATATTTTACAAGCTTCAAACTCATTATATTGGTAAAAAAATTACACTCTTCCAAAAAACTTTGTGAAGGTTTTGGGGGGGCTTCAGCCCTCCCCCCCCCCCCCGTAGATCCGCCACTGGGAGATCCAAACTCACATGCTAGAGATGTAGCAATTATACTAATTAATACAAATGTACTGAAATCACTAAATTAATACAAATGTACTTTTTTCACTCTGCTATTTTTGATCCCCCATCTCACCTGATTGGGGGGTACAGTTTAGTACCATGCCTAAACATGTCGTTTAGGCCGAGAAGGAGGCGCTTTCTAACAATAATTCAAGACTTTATATAGCTTGTTCATTCAAAAGGGGGGTCCAGAGTACTTTCCCAGAATTCATTTTCGAAAATATAAAATTGGTGGATTCTAGCCACCTGATCCTCCATAGTCACGCCACTATATATAATGAATAATAAGACTTGCAGTTGTCACTACCACATTTATTGAAAACAGTGAGATACTAGTTTCGGTTGTTACACCATTATCAATCTCAAACAAACTAAAACTAAAGTACAGAGTAGCTTAGTTTATACTAAATATGGAAGGATACTATTGGCTGAGGTTAAATGTGCATCAGATAGGCTAACCTTCATTGAAGGAAGATCTGTGATTGGCTGAAGGCCAAAACAAAACATGTCCACTTGTGGGAGGAGCAACAATAAAAAATAAGTGTCAAAATCAAGAACCAAAGCCATGAACACATATATACTACGAGATGAGTGACTCGGGATTCTGCTTTGAATTGGACAAAACCGTATTGCATTCATGGGAAAGAAACTTATGTTGCAAGATATTGCTTTTTTTAGTTTCTCGAGTGTAGCATATATTCTTTAGCACGAGTTACACATTACATTTTTTCTACATTTGCAACAAAGCAAAACAAGTAGCACAAAGTCAGCTGTTGTGTATCAAAAGAGTGCAGGAATAAGCTATTTTTCGTATTATAATAAGTTCATCATTGCCACTTTGTCAGGTAACTGTCAGAAATGAATGGTTGAGTTTGGTAACTGGTTGTAAACCTTTCCAGTGGCGTCTGATAGGTCTATTCAAATCCATAGACATTAAAAAATTTGAATAGACTAACCAGATGCCACTGATAGAATTTACCAGTTACCGGTAAGGCTACCATGAACTCAAAAATTATTACCAGTTTTAAAAATGGTGTATTGCTGCCAAGCTGTGACAGGACAATTTGCAGAACGATTGCAAGCAGAATTTTGAGTTGCTCAATAAAAATCACAAAAAGGAAAATGCTATAAACATTGAAAAAGTATACTAATATCTAATTCTTATCTGTTCCAAAGCTGATTTGGCATTTATCGATTAAATCAATCTACTCTGTGTGATCGTTTTGCAAAGTCTTCTATATAATTTATCTTTTTCTTTGTCCTCCTCCTCTTCTTCATCCTCCTTCTCCTTCACCAGCACCTCCTTCACCAGCTATTCTTTTTCTATTTTGTTCTTCTTCCATGATGCAACAGTATTTCAATTTTCTCTTCTTTCATTAATAGCTAGTGTACAAAAGCCGATGTTTTTTCTTATCCATTTTCGTTTATTATAACCTAGAATTATATTTCATTTACATATCAAATAATTTCCATTAAATATTAACAATTATTGTTAGTCCACTCACCCAGCACTTTTCAAAACGGTGAGCGTCAATAACATTAGAAGCAGATCCATTCTTGCTGTAAAACTAGCTTTGACAAAGAATCTACATAAATTCTGGCAGTAATAATTTCATAACTATTTGAAATTCAGTTGTATGTTTTGCGTCATATCTATGTGTTGACTTACAATTGGTTGTTTCAAGCCTATCAATACGTCAATACAAACTGGTGAGCTCTATCTTTCACGACTGAAAAATATGGGCCAACACGTTCCACGAGTTATCAATAATAATGCTATTCTGTACATACCCAATTCACTTAAGTCAATTGAAATATCTTTGACTTGAGTTCTAGTATGATAACATACACAATTTAGATATCTCTTCAATTTAAATCATCATTTTGAACGTCACAGGGAATTGCAACTTACAGTATTTTGGAAGAACTACCAATATTTTATTGGAAAGATTCACTGTATTATGATTTTTTTGTAGATTACATCTTGGAGACTCAAGTTAAGGAGTATAAGACCCTTATAATAACCCTTTATTAGAATGAGATCGAGAGACTAAGAAGAAAATATTTCTTTCTGTGTTGGTAACATTTGGAACTAGGTAATATGAATCTGGGTAACCTTATAAGCCAGGGGTGCCCAACCTACGGCCCGCGGGCCGCGTCCGGCCCGCGAGCCGATTTTATGTGGCCCGCCGTGTTGCCATAAAAACTAAGAATTTACAATCATTCAGAGAATTAAAAATATTCTAATTTCCTAATGCCGAACAGCCCAGCTGATTTTGCCCAGCAACATTGGAGAATGGGATTTATTTTTAACTACTGACACAACTTATTGTTGACAGTTTCAAAACTTGATACTTTGATTAATAACTTTGTAAAATGAAAGACTAAATTTTTTGTAATTCATACTGACATTATTGGGGGGGGGGGTATCCCAGACCCCCCGGTACACCACCGGCCCGGCCCGCCTTCCCTTTGACTGTTGACAACGTGGCCCTTGATTAAAAAAGGTAGGGCACCCCTGTTATAAGCTATTAGTATAGATCTAACTTATTGTCATGGAATATATACATGTTTATATATATATATATATATATGTTTGATCTATTGCTTCAGAAATTAACCTGTGCTACAGACAGAAGTACTCTAGTACTGTTTTTTTTTTTTTTTTTTAATTCATTTGTTTTTCAAGTTATTCTTCTCTTTAACTTTTTATGGTAAATTTAAAGACTTGCAGTCAATTTTTGTTTTAATTGAAAATGAATAATATGTGAATGAAAATGTATTTACTCACATAGGCTGAAACGTTATTGAATCGTGATGATTCATTTTCAACAGCATCGTCAGTGTCGGTTTTTGGTTAGAAGAATTATTGTGGTTTTTGTAGAATGTGATCAAGAACTCAGAACAAAAAACAAAAAAAAATTCCACTTGCATCCTGAACTCAAACAAATACGATCTCACATGGATCTACAAACTGAACTGTTTTTGCACTTGAGAAACTTTTCTCACTTGCCTTCATCTCCTGAAAAAAAAAACTGTTTCTCTCAGTGCAGAAATACCCCACTTTTCGCTCTAGTTACACAAATAGCTATTCTGGGGGTGGATACCAATTGAGAAAACGTTTTTGGGGGAAAAATGAACTCCAGGTAGAGATCTGTGCACTAGGGATTTCTTTATTTTGAAATTTGTAGTACAGGAGAATAACTGAATTTTGAATATTTGAAATAGATTTATAACCTAAAAAAGGTATTTATCGTCTTGAAAGACAAGTGAAGGTTGAGTGTTTCGGGGGGGGGGGGGGGGGTTATACACATCCTTTATACCCCACCCCTCTGGATTAGCTCCTGAGACTTGAGAGTATTTTGAGGTCATCCAAACGGCAAGAACTAGAGTGACACTCATTGCACAAATTAAGAGATTTTGACAGACTATTACAGTTTTATAGATCACAGCTATATAGATTACAGCTAGGATCCACCCTGGTCTACATGACTAAGTTCTCAAGTCTAGCTCTAGCTGTTTGAGCGGGTCAGGTATTCTTTTATGATACCACAAAATTGTACTCAATGATAAATTGGATGGACAAATTAAAAAATATTGGGAATTTATTGTATGGAGAAATTAAGAGACGAAATCCTCTGCCAATTAACATTGAAAAACATTATTTGCTTCCCAATTCACAAAAAAAAAAAAACAAATTGGCAATTTGAAAAAAGAGTTTTGTTTCTTCCTCTTGTTCACCAGATCTCATACTATATCATGCCTCAATATTTTCTATGTTTCTTTTTTCAATTCGACGTTTTAAAAATAGTTAAGAAAATATTTCAACACAATAAAAAATGATAATGTCAACGTTTTCACTGAAAAAATAAAGTGAATAATTGGGCTAAGCAGCATCTTTGATGAATATTCTTGAACTATTTTGTTTGTATCCCAAATTGGACCAGCTGTCCATGTTTTAATTTTTACTAGCCAAACTAATCTAGTTATGGAAATCTGTTTTATATCATAATTATTTATATTTTTGAATCCAAACTCCAAAATCAATAGCGATCTCACTTGGACTATTAGGAAGCTGTTTCAAGGGCCAAGTTTCAAGAGTCTAGAATCTTCCTTTCAAGTACTACAGCACAGACGGACGGACAGACAAATGCACGATTTCAATAAGGCCCAGTCGGGTCCTTAATAACGGATGAGGAGAATCAGGAACAATCCCAGCTGTGGAAAGTCCACACTTAATTTTTTATTTTGGGGGGTTGGCAGTGGTTCATGAACCTCCTTCCTGTGACCGCCCTTGAGATTATTGTAAAATATTGTGAATTATTGTTTTCACACTTTCTGCCAATTTTTCTTTTTAGAACTCTTTTTTTAATCATTGTTTCTAAATTTATTGAGTGATTCTTCTCAATATTCCTTCTTTGTCTCATAATAAATTGTTTTCTGTTTATTGAGTGATTCTATTATCAATTTCTTTGAGTGATTCTTCTCAATATTTCTTCTTTGTCTCATAATTGCTTTCTCTTTATTGAGTGATTCTATTATCAATTTCTTTGAGTGATTCTTCTCAATATTTCTTCTTTGTCTCATAATTGCTTTCTCTTTATTGAGTGATTCTATTATCAATTTCTTTGAGTGATTCTTCTCAATATTCCTTCTTCGTCTCATAATTGTTTTTTCTTTATTGAGTGATTCTATCATTAATTTCATTGAGTGATTCTTCTCAATATTTCTTCTTTGTCTCATAATTGTTTTCTCCTCATTAAGTGATTCTATTAATTATTTCTTTGAGTGATTCTTCTCAATATTCCTTCTTTGTCTCATAATTGGTTTCTCTTAATTTCTGTTCTTGCTCTTGCTAATTACATCTCTCTTATTCTTTCTATTCTATGTATCAGCATTTGCAAACATTAAACCAACATGTACTTACGGACCATGGATTTTGTCTGTCGAAAAATATATAATATATATTTATATATTCAGTGTAATTTTAAAATGATTTCTTATTTAAATTTCCAATAATTTATGTTCAATAATATATAAATTTATATCGTATTATAATAGTTTCTCAACATAGTAACAAACTACTGTCATTCTTTCAAAACGTATTGTGGTAAATTATTCATGCATCGCATGTGTCTTTAATTCTATTATTTTGGTAATGTTTATAAAAATACTATTTTTTATATTGCAGTATGAAATATTGTAGTATATTGTTCTATAAATACTAATTTAAATAGTACATTAATATACAATTAAACTAGTTATTATATTATCTTATTGTTTATTATAATCTATTTTATTAAGTTGGTGGAAAAATATCAATAAATATGATAAATATTATTAATATTATAAATATTATACATGCTATAAATATTATAAAAACTATAAAAATTATAAATATTAATAATCAAATATTTTGTGTTTTTTTTCTAAAAAAGGCAATACTTCATTCAACTTCAACCAAGCTTTTCACCAAATTGATTAAAAATTATTTTCTTTCTTCGTGTACATCTTATTGATTTTCTGCTTTCATTTATGAATTTACCTACTTGATAAGCCTATTTCTGGTGAAGAAATAAATGAAAATAATTGGGGTGTGTATTACAATCGAAACAATTCTCACACAGAATTTTCCCAAAGTGTCAGCACCAGTACAACGAAAAACAAATCCATTTTGCTAGTTGTTTAAAAGCACTTCAATGAACATATTATTATAATCGAATAATCAAATTGAAGAATTACGGAATAACATCTGATGAAGACTGTCTGCGTCACAGTATGCAAATTTCATTCGTTCATCCATTAGCACACACTATTCTATGATCAATAGGGTTTTGGGTTGAGAGATCGTGTATCATGTCACGTTTTTTAAACGACTAGCAGGTTTCCCGATTCAACGCCGTATATATGAATTGAATTGAATAACTGCCTTTATTTGAACCTGGGAGGGCGAAGTTAAGGCGCAGTCTGCCCTCTCCATCAATTAACCCTCCCATACAATTCTAATTCATCAATACATATCTTAGAAATAAAATAAAATTAAAACAAATACTTCTATAAAAAGGAAAACAAAACATGTGTTATCTCTTGAAAAAGTAAATATTCAAATAATTCTAAAAAAAAAATTAATGAGTAAAAAGAAAAAAAAGAGAGAAAGAAAGAAAGAAAGAAAAATAATAATAATGATAAACGTGCGAGTAAATACTACTGTATAAAGAGAATAGATAATATTGCCAACTGTAAAATAATAACATTTGCACTTAAAAAAAAAGAAATACAAAACAAATCTCCTGAACTATTATGATTGAAGAAAAATAATTACTCAAATTACTCGTATACACACACTCCCCCCCACTCATTCTCTCTCTCTCACACACACACACAAAAAAAAAATCAACCCATTTACACAACTTAAAACTTCACAGCTAAAAATATGCGTTCACAATACAATGAGAGAAGGGCTTCGGGATCTCTGGTGGGTCCACATATATTTTCTACCTGTAGTGGACAGGGCAACAGGTTGTTGGGTTGTGGAAAAGTACAGCTATTGTTCCTAAATCTATGAATGCCCATTGTTGGTTACTAGTACGAGAACTGGACCCAAAGCTGATTTGCCAGCTGAAGAGAGCACGATTTGGAGTAATATGGAATACTGGGCTACACATGCTGAGTGATAAATCTCAATAAAATGAAGAGTTGACCGGTACATTTTTAAAGAGAATGTTTTGTGGTAGTGACGGATTTCTTGATTTTATTCTTTATTTTATTCTCTTCAAACTCACTTTCTGCTATTTTATAACTTTCAGGGGACAATGCTTGTTCCTAAATGTGCGCTCTATAGTCAGCACCAACAAGGAAGGCTCAAAACTAACTAATTGGTCAAACTTTTCAACTATTATGGAACAATAGAAAAAGGATGAAGGAAGGAATATTTCCACCTTTACAAACAATAGGACAACCCTTTCCGATCCCATCAACCTGTTGATTTGTCTAACTCCAGGTAGAAAACACATGTGGACCCATCACAGATCCCGAAGCCGAGAGAAGTTTAGGAAATGAAAAAGTACGTTGATGTTGTTGATTACTATATTCGTTGATTATTGATTGTTCGATTATTATTGACTATTCAATTTGATGATTACGTTGATTATTATTCATTACTCTGTCTTTTTCTTTATTACACGATTATATTTTTCTGTCTCACTCACTCTCAAAAATGTCAGGTGCTCGGCTTGGCAACTATGCGTGTTCTCTATTACCCAATAGACTCGCTCTGATTAGCATTGAGCTTTTGTTTGTTATAGTAAGTTAAAGATGGGTCTCCACATCCTCACCCCTTTCAATCATCACTCTAACACACTCTCTCTGTCAGTTTTTCTCAGTCACACACTCTCTCTTTGTCTTTGTTACTAGTCCTCTAACTTCCATTTCATTTCAATTCACCTATCACTCCATCCTCTACCACATTTCCTTCAAATCTACATCCTCACCATTCTCATCTTCTCTCTTTCTTCCCTCCTCACTCATACTCTCTTACGCTCTCACTCCATCATTTTGTCTCTTTCTCTTTTACTAGTCCTCTGTCTCCTATCTCATTTCACTTCAACTGTCATTATATCTCCTTACTTTCTTTAACACACCTTTTCTTCAAATCAACATTCTACCATTTTCTTTCCATCTCTTTCACCCTCTCACTCTCTCTAGGTTAAGTGCTAGGTTAAGTGTAAAAGAGGGACATCCTTTTCATACAAATGTATCACCAAGCTTTTTTCCTTTTTTTTCTATATGTCATATTAATATAATTTTCAGTCATAATTTCATGTTTGTATATAGCTGAACAGTTTATGAAATAAGTAACTGATAATGTTTTGTGTAATAATACTTGGTGATGCCTATATATTGTATTTTATACTAGTAACTGTCCAACTATTATTTGTATGAATAAAGAAATCAATCAATCTCTCTGAATATATTAGTGATTGTATAGAGAACATGAATAGAAATCTCTCTTCTCTTCTCCTATGGGCTTCTGATCATCAGCTGGTTCTCAATCCCATGAAGACCAAAAGTGCTATCTTCGGCTTTTCAAGACTTCTCAATTGGATCGAGTTGAAAAATTCTGGGAGTTCTTCTTAACCAGACTTTGAGCTGGAAAAATCAAACTACTCTTGTATGCAATCGTGTTTCTGCAGGAATGCACCACTTCAATAAGCTCAAAAATTTCCTACCTAGGATCCTTCGAATTCTATTGGTAAGATTACTAATACAGCCTGTGATTGACTACTGCTGCTTAGCTCAATATATCACTGCTGAGCAGAATACAAGGTTGCAGAGGTCACTGAATTATGCAATCCGCTTCATTTTTGATGCTAGGCATGATGATCACTTCATTCCTGTCTTTGAGGAACTAATGTGGCTCAAGCTGATAGAGCGTAGAAAGTATTTTCTGCTTGGTTTTGCTCTACAAACTGATAGTGAGAAAAGAGGGACCTGACTATCTTCGTAACTCCTTCACTCTCCTTACTGACGTCCAGCCTAATCGAGGAACTAGGTCCCTTGAGCTTACCCTCCAAATACCACTTCATCGTACTGCAGTTTTCAATTTATCTTTTCTTGCATCTGCCTGCTGTTGCTGGAACTCCCTTTCTTACCGCCTAATACAATCCCATTCATTAGCTGGTTTCAAAAGAAATCTGTTCAAGTACCTACTTGAGGGTGACTAAGTGACTGTCATATTGGGTTTGCTTTGATCAGAATTCCCATTCATTTTCTTTATTTATTAATTATTCTCTTTTTTCTTCTTTATTTATCTATTTTTCTCCCTTTTTTAATTATTAAAAATTGTTTCTACGAATTTCATTTGACCACTTTCTACTAATTTAATTACTTGTTCCTTGCTATTGCGCTCCTTGATGCTTTTTATTCTCATCAACCTCTACTTCATATTCATTCTCATTTTTCTCTTCTATTTCATTAGTCCATTATATCAATTAGTAGTAGTAGTAGTAGTAATACAATCATTACATTATTTATGAACATCCTAAGCTTGGCTTTCGCCGTCAGCTAGAGTAGAGCAGTACTAATGAATAATAATAATAATAATAATAGAATAGAATAGAATAGAATAGAAAAATCTTTTATTCATTCAAAATTATATAACCTTAAGCAAACCTGCAAGGTTGCTTGACAAGGTTCAATACAACAAATCAAATTTCTTTTTACAAAAAAAATTTATGAAAAATTATTTTTACAATATTTAGAATTTAACAATCAAATTAATACTGCTTTAAAATTACAATTGTTGGCTCAGCTCTCAATTACAAAATAAAATAATAACTTCAATCAACCTGAATTAATTATTTCTCTATTAAATGAAATTCCTTAGGAACAACTAAACTAAACATTATCTAACGTATAATGATTAAGCCAGACCTTTAAATTTCGTTTCAACAATTTCATATTTACAAACTTAGTGCAGCACTCAGGTAAATCATTAAATATTTTTGGAACAATATATGATAAATTATTCTTTGCAATATTAGTATGTGCAAATGGAACAATATATCTCTCATTTCTCAAGCCATAACGGCTTTCTTTAAGAACTAAATACTTTTTACTAAAATAATTCTCCATTATTATTGTAAACAAAAATAAGCCTTTAATACTTAAAACATTACACCTATTCAAGAGGTTTTCATATGGAATTCTTCTAGGTGAATCACTAATCAAACATGAAATTTTTTTCTGAACACAAGTTATTCTTCTCAAATAAACATCACTGGCATAACCCCACCCTTGTAAACCATATCTCATGATAGACTCACCCAAAGCTATATACATCATCCTCTTTACTTTACTAGGAATCAAATCTTTCACATAATGCATTTTGGCTAAAACTTGTTTCAACCTGTTACAAACATTTTTAATGTGTATATCCCATCGAAAATAATTGTCTACTGTTACACCAAGATACTTGTATGAAGAACAGTTTAAGATAAATTGACAATCCCTAGTACAAACATATATTTATTCTCATCAACCATAATAATAATAATAATAATAATAATAATAATAATAATAATAATAATAATAATAATAATAATAATTCTTTTATTAAGGCGTTTTGCCATTTGACATGTACATGAGCATGAACTATTGGCTAAAACCACCTCCAAACCTAGAGACCGCCTGGAACTGTTTATCACATTACTAATAATTATAATAATAATAATAATAATAATAATAATAATAATAATAATAATAATAATAATAATAATAATAATAATAATAATAATAATAATAATAATAATAATAATAATAATAATAACAATAATAATAATAATAATTTTAATTTCTTTTATTAAGGCGTTTTGCCATTTGACATGAGCATGAACTATTGGCTAAAACCACCTCCAAACCTAGAGACCGCCTGGAACTGTTTATCACATTAATAATAATAATAATAATAGTAATAATAATTTTTTTTTTTTTTTTAATTTCTTTTATTAAGGCGTTTTGCCATTTGACATGAGCATCAACTATTGGCTAAAACCACCTCCAGACCCTGCATTGAATGTCATGGGTTGTCTCTTGCCCTTAGTAAGACTGAGATTGTGGTCCTAACAAAATAGTAATAATAATAGTAAAAATAATAATAATAACAATAAACTAATACTATTTTCCTTCTTTTTTTTGCTACATAAATTTCATGAGTTGTTTTATCAAAAGGAAATCTGTTTTTTCTTTCTTATTAATCTTCATACTTTATTTCAACTATAATTACATTTTATGTAATGTAGGCCTGATATATCGTATTGGTTTAATTTATTAGTGTTTGCTATAGGTCTTACTACACCTGGCAACATAAGATGTAATAGATAAATATCTCTCTTATATCACACTCATACTGTCGCTCGCTCCTATCCCTCACTCTTCCTGTCACTCTCTATTCTCTCTAACACACTCTTTCACACTCCCTTCCTCACAGTCTTATGCTCTCTTTCTCTCACTCTCACTCCCTCCAACTCTCTCTCACACACACACTCACTCCCTCTCTCACACACAATCCCTCCCTCATGCTCACTCAATCTCTCTCGCGCTCTCTCTCTTTTATTCTCTCTCTCAGGTGCTGCTCACACAATTACGTGCAGTAATAATCGTGAAATAGTTGCGCGAGTTGACAATGAATGATTTCCGCATGCTATTCGTGGAAATAACGGCTCGAAAGGAGCGGATTTAGGACATAATTATGACGTCATCGAGCCTAATTACACATCCCCAACACTTCATACTTGGCAAACAATAGGTGCCTCACTAGGGGGGCTTCTGAGCAGGGGTTTCAGACTCACATGAAGACTTCTAATGCTTCTGGAGGGTTTAGATGTACGGGGGAGGGGGGGAGGAATTTTAAGGAGAGTTTCATGGTGACTTGTATGAATACACAACTTCGTGTAGGTATTGTATATAGGCGAGAGTTTGGAGTAATGCTTGAGTGAGCACTGATCTGAGTGAATCCAAGCTCGAATGTTGGGATCCGCTAAGATTTCACAGTGCTTTGTTTCAAGAAGCTTTAAATGAGGAAGCTATTACTTGTATAATATACTACTGTATTACCCTGTATCACTCTGACTCATCACCGTTTCTCAACAACAAACCTTTGTGTGTTATAATGTTATAAGATTTACTATCACTTAGCCGGTGGTTCGGAACCGACCTAAAGTATTGGGTCCTCCATGTTCCCCATAACAAGGCGAGGTGGAACTACCTGTAAGGGTCTCCTCACCAATAAAAGCAATACACTTATTATTACTATTATTATTATTATTATTATTATTATTATTATTATTATTATTACTATTATTATTATTATTATTATTATTATTATTATTATTATTATTATTATTATTATTATTATTATTATTTTACAGTTCCAGGCGGTCTCTAGGTTTGGAGGTGGTTTTAGCCAATAGTTCATGCTCATGTACATGTCAAATGGCAAAACGCCTTAATAAAAGAAAAAAAAAAAAATTATTATTATTATTTTAACACAACAAATTAGTTATATATGAGCACCATAGCCGATTTCGACTTTAAGTCTACTTAGAATTCAACGTTATGTTTTGGTCAAGGATCGTACCGTACTACACAAACGAGGAGTGCGATAGGTTTCGTTTGCTTTCCTCAATGTGCTGATTTATCAATGCTGATTATGTGCTGATTTATCAATGCTTATTATGTGCTGATTTATCAAGTTTTATCAATGCCAAGCCCACCGAAACAAAGTCTGAAGCTGTTTGCTAAAAACAGTCAACTCACCTTTACACACGATCTGGCTGCACAGGTGAGTGTGTATACTAACTAGCACACCTCTGAGGAACTACCTGCGTCCAAGGCATCATTCGATTAGATTAAATTACTTTATTCATGGTAAATTTACAACTTTTTTTTAAATGTGCGCGTACATACAATATTTTAACATCACATAGAAAGTAGGCCTGGTTGATACTATTTACATTTTGTTGGAAATATTAAAAGTGATTTTTAAAGATCTTTAATATTAAAAGTTCCACAGAGAGATTTGGAAAACAACACAATCATAATTTTATAGATGTAGCCTTTCTGTATTTGAGATGAATAAAAGTCAACTCATCTCAAGCCACAATAAGAAAAAAGAGGTTACTTGTTAAAAAAATGGTCATAGGTTTGTCTGACTTCAACAATAAATAAAATAATTGGTTGAAACTGATAATATGGGGAAGTGATAGTGATAGCCGTGAACCGTAGCTGGTATCTGTTCCATCAGATACAGATAAGCTAACAACTACTTTGTAAGGGTGACCACTCGAATTGACCAGCAAAAATGACTATTCTCTGCTGTAAAATCACTTCCCGGTGGATCGGAACTCACCTAAAACAGTACGTCCACTTCATCAATCACCATCATCCAACTCATTACCCATGCACAGGTCTCAGACCAATGCGGGCTTCATCCTCAAGAAAAAAATTGATTTTATTTGATGTTGAATGCTGTAACTTATTGTCTTATTCGATATTTGTATCAGCATCCGGTGCCCCCGACCAATCATGACCAAAAAATACTTGGAAAAACATAAACTTAAATAAAGTGGCCTAATTTATTTCCTGCCCAGGAACTTACCCAATCTCACAGACTCCACTAAGCACAAGTGACCAAAAAATCGATTTCAAGAACCTTATTTGAAGTTGGACGTTATTTCTCCCCCCTGCCATCTCCAACAACTTTTTAAACTTTCCAACGTACATCAAACTATGGAAATAACCGTTTCAAATATTCATACAGCTGTAGGTGGAAGCACCAGTAGCTAGCTCTGGCTCTTTCCATCTTATCTTTCTACATGAGTAAGCAGGAAGGTATAACGTGTTGGGGAGTTGAAACGTGCTCTACTTGGAAAGTACTAGAAAAGAAAACTCATTTTCACAGAAATGGGAGAAAGCGGTGAAACGGAAGAGCAAGAAAAAGGAGAAGTTGAAGAAGCAGGAGAAGAAGTAGGAAGAACAAGAAGAAGTAGAAGAAGAGAAAGAAGAAGAAGAAGAAGAAGAGGAAAGAGAAGAAAAGAGACATAAGAAGAGAAACAGGAAGAAGAAGAGAAAAAAAGAGAAGAAGGAAAAGAAAAGAAGGATGTTGAAGAGGAGGAGGAGGAGTGAGAGAAGGAGAACGACGATGGTGTAGTGGTTAAAGAGGAGGAAGAGGAAGAGGAAGATGAGGAGGAGGGTTAGGAGGAGGAGGAGGAGGAGGAGGAGGAAGAGGAGGAGGAAGAGGAGGAGGAGGAGGAGGAGGAGGAGGAGGAGGAGGAGGAGGAGGAGGAGTAGGAGTAGGTGGAGGAGGAGGAAGAGGAGGAGGAGTGAGAGAAGGAGAACGACGATGGTGTAGTGGTTAAAGAGGAGGAAGAGGAAGATGAGGAGGAGGGTTAGGAGGAGGAGGAGGAGGAAGAGGAGGAGGAGGAGGAGTAGGAGTAGGTGGAGGAGGAGGAAGAGGAGGAGGAGGAGATGCTGGTGAAAATGGAAGAGCAGTAGGTGGTGAAGAAGAAGATGAAGAAGTGGAAGAGGAAGAAGATGAAGACGAAAAAAGTTGAGTGATGATATCGATCTCAAGATATTAGTCCGTCCGTTCAACTTGTATGAATTTCTCATGCACTTGCAAAACTTTCTTGTAGAGCAAAAAAAAAAAAAAGAAATAAGTAGAGAAAGAAAGACCGCAAATGTAAAGTTGAAGTCAAATTATTTATAGAGCAATCTAGAAACTTTCATGCAATCGCTCGAGAAAAAGGCGTGCAATTTATCTTAGTCAGAGGTCTGCTATGACTTTTTTGCTTGTTCAGGAAAGAAATAATTTTTTTTCAAGTATAAAACGAGCATGTTAATATTTTCCTTGAATGTTGAAAGTTGTGAGCATTATATTTCAAGATAGCATCGATATCAATCAAAATGTTCACCTAGAATTGGTGGGTTGGGGGGGGGGGGGGTGAGGGTTGATAGCATGGAATTAAATATATTACAAAGAACTCATGGTTTGTTTCGCTGTATGAGTGGTATAAAAAAGAATTCTATCATGCACAAACGGTAACAGCTCAGGCTGGTGATGCCCACATGATTCTTAGACTGAATGATTAAAAAAGTGAATCAAATGGGTGTTAGAAAGGTGGAAATTGCCAGCTGGAACGGGAATCGAACCCGTGACCGACGGAGTAGTAATCAGGCAACCACTATACTAAATAAATAAATGAGATTCTATTGTCATTAAGCTCCTTGAATAATAGACAACGTCAAATCACAAATAAAATAAATTTACAGCAATATTAACTGTATACACAAATACAAAACAAGTCCTAGAATATCATAGAGTCGATCCATTAGAATATGTATACTAAATTTATAAATACTATGCACACATAATACTATATATATATATACAAAATGATACTATTGGCTGAGGGAGAAAGTGCCTCTCATAGGCTGACCTTCGTTAAAGGTCTGCGATTGACTGAAGGCTCTAACAGGTCACGCCCATTGGTGGGAGGAGCAACCAGGAATAATCAGTTTACCATACCATGATTAGAACGGAGCTGTTATGATTGATGAAGTTATGTACTGAATTTAATTATTTCAAGTTTGACAATAAATTTTATGAACAAAAAGATGGGTTAGCGATGGGTTCACTACTGTCACCACTACTAGCTAAATTACCTATGAATAACCTCGAATGTAAAATTTTTGAAAATAATAATCAGTTCAAGAAAGGGTTGTTGATTGGTTTAGATATATAGTTGATATTATTTGTTTGTGGAAGGGTGGTAATAGGTAATTAGATAATTTCCTCTGGTATTTGAATAGTTTACACCGTAATATTAAATTTACCATAGAGTTTAAAGAGAATAGTGTGTTAAATTTTCTAGATTCAAGAATAGATCATAGCAAAAAAGCCCAGAATTTCTCTATTTTCAGAAAAGCAACTCATACTGATATAATAATACCTCATCACTCATGTCACCCTATATCCCACAAACTTCCAGCTTTCAATAGTATCATTTATAGAGCTTTAACTATTCCAATCAGCAAACATTACTTCGAATAAGAGATTAGTACTATTAAATAGATAGCTATTACAAAATAATGGATATGAGCAGATCATTGTTGGCAATATTTTAAATAAAATAAGTAGGAGACTAGCAATCAGTGCTAGCATTGCTGTAACTGATACTGGAGAAAGGGCATGAATAACAGCTCCTTATTTTGGCTCAGTATATGATAAATTAGCATAAGAATTGAAAAAAAAACGGGTTTGATATAACTTCTCAAATAAAACCATTTCAAAGAGTTTGTTTGGGAGTAGTGAAAATAAAATTGATATCTGGTATATGGAGTTTATAAATTGAATTGCGGTGATTGTAATGCCTGTTATGTGAGTCAGACTGGTAGATATAAATCAGTCTCGAATGTAGAATAAATGAACATAATTATCAGGAATTGGAAAACCCAAAAAAGAGAATAAAATTTTGCAGAGCATTTCATTCATACTGGACTACTCAAATCAGACATCCTATTAATTTTTCATCTTAAATGAAAAAATGGTTAATGTCTACAAACCACAAAGATATTGGTTCCCTTTACTTTATCTTAAGTATTTGATCGGGTTTAAGTTCAAGCCTGAAGAAAATTTTCTGTATTAATTTGATCGGCAAAGGCAGACAATTAAAAATTTTAGAAGTTTTTGAGATAACTAAGTTGATAAAAACACGATTCCAATACTGGTTTAAATGATCAAATTTATTTTAACTAATTCAATACAACTGACTTTGTTTTGTCATAATTCTGGTCTACATTTTAATAGCGGTACTTTCCTGCTTTTCTGGGTTGACATTTGACTGCATTCCAGTGAGCTTCAATTTATTAATTTTAAATTTATTTAATTCTAGCCTACTAACTTGTGTATTGTTCTTGTTTGTTGCTTTCTATGTGTTTGCGGTTTTTGGTTCTTGATTTTGACTTTTATTTTTCCTTGTTGCTCCTTTCTCTAGTGGGCGTGTCTTGTTTTGGTCTTCAACCAATCACAGACTTTCAATGAAGGTCAGCCTTTTAGAGACACTTTCTCCTCCAGCCAATAGTATTATTCCGTGTTTAGTATATTATATTAAGCTACTCTGTACTTTAGCTCTAGTTTGTTTGAGATTGATAATTGTGTAACAACCGAAACTAGTAGCTCACTATTATCAATGTGGTTGTTACAGCTTCATGTCTAATTATTTATAATGTAAAGTCACACTAGAGCTCAATTTTTTCAAGATAATCTTGTTTAAACGAAATTTGTCAGCAATAGAAAGCTACTAAACATTATATTGATTAAAGGTTTTCCTGATCAATTACTTGAAAATCGATTCTCATTACCTCCTTGAAACATTCGGTTCACTTAGCAGAGCTCTGCTCCAATTAAACAATCCCAATACATTCATCACCCCAGTAGTTAACTAGCAAACTCTCAGTAGGGAGAGAAGTCACCTAAGTAGGGAAATGATATCCATGAGTAGGGAATAAATTCATTAGAAGCTTGATTCCTATTTTGACTTGCATTGAAAAGGTAGAGGACACGGTAAGTGACTTAAACAACCATTAATTATAGCTGCTGATTGTCACTGGGTTGGCAGTAGGTTGAACATGGCGGGGGGGGGGGTATGCAGGGGAAGGATAATGAGGGGGAAATTGGCAGATTGGGGAAAGCAACTGATCAGCAAGGGTCTGCTCTCATTTCAGCCGGCAATTTATCCCCTTCTTGATCCCCTTGTTCCCTCACAACGACGATTTCCTTGGGCGCAAAAAATTGGGGAACGATGTCTGTCGGCTGGTCCCCTTCCCCCAAATTTCCCCCCCCCCCCACACAATTTCCAATCATTGGATTAATCTTCGCCGATCCGACCTGCTGTCGTTTTATCACCTTTGGAGCTGAAAGTAGAGGCGGGGTGTGATAAAATAAGGGAAAGAGACATGAATCGAGAAAAATGTCAGCGTCACCTTAATAGATATAAATCGTCACCGTTTTAAAGGATTTTCATCACCTTTGCCTTCTCCTTTTTTCATTCATTCTCTTGCTTCTTTCACTCATCTACCTCTACCTCACCCTTCCCTCCCAAATTAACAGAGAGGTTTTGGGAACAAAAAGTTAAAGTTATAGTCTTTTTTCTGAATTGAACTTTAAACCTTTCTTTGAAATCCACTTTTTCTGCTTAAAAGAATATGAGTATGGCTTTTATTGGTGGGGTCCTTTACGCAACACGTACTGTTCCACCTCGCCGTTTAAGCCATGTTATGGGGAACATGGTGGACCTACTATTTCAGGTAGGCTTGAAAACACCGGGTGAGTGATGAAGCTTGTCATTAATGCAAGGTCACCCATCCAAGCTCAGTCTTGAGCGCTCGTGACTGATAATCACGATCGTATAAGCACCACGCTCACTGTTGATCTATTTGCTGAAATCATTACTGGTTAATCAATAATAATTCCTCAATTTATATAATTCAAACTTTGAATAAATGTGTTTTATAACAATTTTTGTCTATTCTGTATTGTTTAATAAATAATAGTTTGTTTGTTAACATATACATACGGTCTCTTAAAAAGATCTGCTTACATGTTTTGGTCAAGAATCTGGTTCTTTTTCATAATTAAATCATAAAAAAATATATTTTCCACATAATAATAATAATAATAATAATAATAATAATAATAATAATAATAATAATAATAATAATAATAATAATAATAATAATAATAATAATAATAATAATAATAATAATAATAATAATAATAATAATAATAATAATAATAATAATAATAATAATAATAATAATAATAATAATAATAATAATAATAATAATAATAGTAATAATAATAATAATAATATCGTGTGACCTGGCTGGCTCAGATCTGGTGTCAGAGTTATCAGGTCGCACCTGAATAAGTTCAGGGCCTCTGACGTGACTTAACGACTGTTTTTAAGGCAGCCGGGACCGACAGCTTAACGTGTCCTCCGAAACACGGGAGTGGCCCGAGGTAAAACATTTTTGGTCAGAACTGGGATCGAACCCGGGACCTTTGGGCTAGCAAACCAGCAAGCACTTAACCCACTCGGCTACGGCCACTCCATTAAAAATCGCAAATGAATAAAAAGACTTGAAATTTTCACAACCACAGTTATTGAAAAAAGTGAGATACTGGTTTCGGTTGTTACACCATTATCAATCTCAAACAAACTGAAACTAAAGTAAAGAGTATCTTAATATATACTAAACACAGAATGATACTATTGGCTAAGGGAGAAAGTGCCCCTAATAGGTTGATCTTCATTGAAGGTATGTGATTGGCCGAAGGTCAAAACAAGACACGCCCACGGGTGGGAGGAACAACAAGCAAAAATAAGTGTCAAAATTAAGAACCAAAAACCAGGAAGGCATAGAAAGCAACTAACAAGAACAAAACACGAGTAGGCTAGAATCACAAAATTATAAAAATAAAAAATTGAAGCTCACTGTAATTCAGTCAAGGTCACCAAGAAAAAAACGAAAGTACCGTTATTAAAATGTAGACCAGAATCATGATGAAACCAAGTTAGTTGTATTGAATTGGTTGAAATAATTTGAACGTTCAAGTATAGAACTAGAACTAAGAACTAGTAAGTATATAAATGTGTTTGTGACAACTCCAAGTCTTATTATTCATTATGGATATCTTCCACAGTATCACCTTCACCACTATCATGGAAAAAACGCTACAAAATGTGATGAAACTTGTGATGAATATAATACGTGATATATCTTACAAATTTATTTTGAGGTGCTCAATCTATTCAACGACTTTTCCTGGTTTTATGCAGCTTTCAAATAATATCTTTCACAAAGTTTCCTTAGTAGATGGGACTCACACTCCTCTTTTATGAGGCTGATAGTTTAATATCGCAATAAATATTGTGGTAATTTCGGACTAGTAACGTGTTTTATTCAATTTTTGGTTCATTTCTCATGAAACCCACTAAATTTGACACCTATAAATGAAGTCCATAGAGATTTCTAAATGATTAAATTCATAGAATTCGCTGCAAGCTTCTGCCATCTTTATTCATGTAAAAATTGTTCTCTAACCTCGAAACAATGCTTGAATCCATGGGAGCCGTACTGTTCACAGATAAATAAAACTTTACCGGAAAGTAAGGCGTCTGATTGCTTTATTTAAATTTTTGAACGTCTATGAATTTAAATTGACCAATCAAATCATCTCAGACCCCTTGGTTTTTAGAGAAGTTATATATTCATAGGTAAACGGCAAGGCTCCCATAAAGTCAACCAGTATTATATGAACGATTTTTTCTATATTCGTAGAAGGAATAAGAGGGGTTCTAACATTTCTAGTACTTTAATTATATTATAAGAATATTTCAGTATTCAATAGAATAGAGTTAGCTTGTGTAGTGTGGCTGATACATCCTAAAACACTTTAAAATAGTGAAATTCATGAAGGAAAAGTTCAGTGAAAAGAATAAACCAAGATAGGAAAGTGATACATAGATTTAGAAAAATGCATTGATTTTTTTTGTTATATGTCAACCGTTTACCTGAAGAATTAATAAGTGGTAGATCCCTCTTATTTGCAGACGATACATCACTCATTTTCAGCAATTCTGTGCGAGATAATTTAGAAATAAATGTCCATATAGGTTTGCAGTCCATTATCCAATTCTTAAATCAGATATGCTCTTTGCATCAATCGAAGTTTGACTGGATCGAGCACCATAGTATAGCACAGCACCATAGACTTGCCATCTCGTTAGTAACGTGTTGTACTAATTGTTAGGTAGTCCGCGGAGCATTCGCCAAGCATCACAGGCGTCAAGCGTCAGAAATAAATGGTTTTTATTGCCTGAGCTGTCTCAGTCACACTCGACCAATGTCAGCCATTTATTCATGACACTTGACAAACGCTTCAAAAGTGAACAGTCTTAATACTTGTGTGTCAATCGATACTTGTAAATCAATCGTATGTAAGAACCAAAATTTATTTATTTATTAAAAATAAATAGTAAAAAATGCCAATACCTTCAATTCAAAAACAAACACTATTCAAATGAAGATAGGACTATAAACGTGTTTGTAAACGATAATCAGCTAGACCAGAAAGAATAAAATGCTTTTCTGGGAATTTTTTGGATAGAAGATTGACCTTGGCTCCATACATTGAGAAAATATGTTGTGAAATTTCATATGGGGTATTAATTTGCCCTGCGATTGCTTTCTAGATTGAATGACAAAAGGCTACTTTTTACAGCTTTCCATGGGCTCTTACTCACATATTATGTATGCTCTCTTAGTAATTCGTCAAAACTAAACCTTGATAGGCTGTTTTTAAGATCCAAAAGAAAGCTGTAGAAAGCTGTTAAGTGTATGGAAAGAGTAAATACATTAGATTCTTGTAGGCCGTTGTTCAAGAGGCTTGGTCGCCTAACTGTACCCTTCTTATATGTGTATGAAGTTACTTTCTATGTAAAAAAGAGTGATTTCAACCAAAATCTTGACCTACACGATTATAATACAAGGAGCCGAGGAGATTATCACTTGGTGAGTCACAATAGTAGCTTATTCAAACAAAAACCTAGTTATATTGGTAGAAAACTACAAAAAGCTACTGCAGTTTTTAAAATATAGAAATATTAAAAAACAATTGAAAAACTATTTATTTGAAGCTTTTAATAGTGTACAAGAGTTCCTTTCACATCAAAATTAGTAGTCAGTAATTAGTAATCAGTAATTATTATGGTACAGTGGCGGATCCAGAAAATGTTTTTGGGGGTGGCTGGTTTGCTACTGATGATAGAGTTGAACTGAAAACAAGTATTGTGAAAGCTTTTGAATTTTTCATAATCAATCATAACTGAACTATAACTATTCATATGATTGGGAAATAAGAAATAGCTTTACTAGTGCTTTGAACCATATCGGCGATAAAATTAACTTAAATTTAAAGTATATTGGAAAATTTTGATTGAATTATGGCTGAATCTGGTGTGTTCAACAGTTTGTCAAGGAACATAGACCTAGTATTATTCCGGTATTACGGTCATATTATTCAATTTTTAAGAATGGAAATCAATGTGGGTGCTTTAATAAGATACAAATTTTTCAATGAACTGATTTTTCATCTAGTTTTAATAGATAAACTTTGTGTGAATTCCACACTGTAAAAAGAGATGTTTTTTTAAAGTTTTTATATTAGTTTTCCTCTTATAGAAATATGGGATCTAATGTTACAATTGAAGACTTAGTAGTGGAATTAGGAATTCTTGCTATAATGAATACGAGCTTCAAACTGATTATATTGGAAAAAATTTACACTCTGGAGGTTTTTTGGGGGGGGGGGGGCTCCAGCCCGAAAGCCCCCCCCCCCCGTAAATCCGCCACTGTTATGGTATCTACTGTATGAGATTGTATAATTGTTCATCTGACTTGTCTTATACTCCTTAACTGGATTCTCCAAGACGTAATCTACAAAAAAAGAAGATTAAAGCCTATCCTAAGTAGGATATCCAAAATATTAGGCCTAGAGTGCCTAGAAATACTACACTGAACAATTGAACCACTGCTCTATCATTACAGATTTAGACAATATCAAACAAGTGATATCATTGACTCATATCATGAGACTTCTTATTTCAATCTGCTATTAAGAGCCTCAATTATAAGGTATAGTTCACGTTGGCAGGACAATACCTAGTATTTCACGGGAAAATAACCGGTTATTTTAGCAGTTACCCAACACAATCCATTAATTCCTTGTACCGAAACGCTTCGAAATCGTAAGTAAAGATGTAATAAGAGTTATTATTACAGTTAATTAACGATGTAGGAACTAGGTCGTACAGGTTAGGTTGGGTTAGGTGATGTGAATTCAACTTGCACTTGCTGTCATTCATGTGAAAAGTTGAACTTTTGTAATCAAGATTAGGTCGGAGTTAATTTTCAGAGAGCGATGAAGCAATAAGCCTACTTTAGGAAATATGATGGAACTAGCAGGCTTCTTGATTCAATTGAATCTGGATTTCTAGAATGTGTAATAACTAGAGCCCGGATGTTAGGTAAAATGCCTTGATTTCAGGCATCATGCCTATTTTGTTAGTTATTGGATGTTTCGCCTATTCTACTACAAGTTGCCTATTTATGCCTAAAACGCTGGTTTAAAAGGAATTTTCAACGACTTCTAGGAATAAAAATGATAATTTAATAGTGAAGATTGAAGGTTTTCAACTATATAGCATAGAGTAGGCACATAAATTTAGCTACCATGATGCTTATAGACATAATTATATAGATACATATGAATCGATTCAATCACGAGAATATTGAGAATATCCTCAATACAATAAAGACAAACTCAGTTCGTTTCCTGATGTAGATAAGTTGATTTCAAATATGAAGAAAGTTTTCCCTAAAGCTCCTCTCGAACTGTGAGGTTTAGACAAAATTAAAAAAAATTGTAAAATAATTGAAGGTGACACATCTATTGAACTTGAAATGAGCCCAATTTCAGTAGCATGCTACAAATACGCACCAATAATCAGTCGATGAGGAAAGATCGTTTTCCATTATGAAAAACATCCTCTCGGAAAGAAAATAAAGTTTAACTCAAGAGAACTTGAAAAATATATTGTAATTATGTGAACCAGTAAGATGTAAGTTATCCAATTATTATATTTGTATTTTCACAATGTTTATAAAATGCCTATTTTAATTCTTGACTGCCTATTTTCGTGTTTTTTACTGCCCAACATCCGGGCTCTAGTAATAACCTATCTAAAAATTCAATTTGATAGTCTCCTTTTTCTTATCACCCCTCTTCAATTTTTAGAAGAAGAAGAAAAAGAATATGTGAGTCAAATAGTGTTGGAAGAAATATGTTCTTGAACAAAGATAATGATAGTCATATGAAAATTTAAACCATGCATTCATAGTTTTGTTCAAGTTTATTCATGAGCCAAGTTTTGTTCAAGTTTATCCATTTTTGAAGCACTTGCCCAATTAACCAAAAATGAAAAAGAAAAAGAGAAGAAAATGAAGTGAAATAAAAAGTAGGAGAAGATGAGGATGAGGAGGAAGAGGAAAAGAAGAAGGAGAAGAATAAGAAGGTGAATGAGAAGAAGAAGAGTAAGGGGAAGAAAGGAAACAAGAAGAAGAAAAGGGAGAAGAAGTCGAGAGGAAGAAGAAGTAGAAGAAAAAGAAGATGAAGAAAAATAAGAAGAAAAGTATAAGACGTGAGGAAGAGGGATGAAAAAGCGAGACAAAAAGAAACAGAAAAGTATGTTCTTGAACAAGGATAATGATAGTCATATGAAAATTTAAACCATACATTCATATTAAAGAGCTAAGTTTTGTTCAAATTTATCCATTTTTGAAGCACTTTTAACCCAATTAACCAAGAATAAAAAAAAAGAGAAGAAAATGAAGAGAAATGAAAAGTAGGAGAAGATAAGGAGGAGGAGGATGAAGAAGAAGAGGAAAAGAAGAAGGAGAAGAATAAGAAGATGAATGAGAAGAAGAAGAGTAAGGAGAAGAAAGGAAACATGGAGAAGAAGGAGAAAAAGGAGAAGAAAAAGAAGAAAAGTATAAGACGAGAGGAAGGAGGATGAGAAAGAAAGAGAGATAAAAAGAAACAGAAACATGTACGTCAGTGAAAGAAAGGAAGAAGCCTGCCACAGCATTCGAAATACTCGTGCGAAAAAAATAGTGACAATTTATTATTGCGGACGTTTGTCAATAATAATAATAGTGCGCACGCGGAAAGTCGCGTGTGTGTGTGCAGGTGTGTGCGTGCACCCAACAGCGAATTGGGACGACACTCTTGTAGCAAGTGACCTACCTACCTGATGCAACACTCGTTTTTTTCAATGTTTGTGCTCGTGTGCTTGTGTGAAAAACACATATGCGTGTCAGACGGAGGCATTGTGAAGTGGGTGCACCACCCACAATGTATGGAAGGACAGGTGATGAAGAAGAAGAGGAAGAATAAGCTCCCGTGTATTTGGGAGCTACCGCAGATTATGCAAGCGTTTGATTGCATGCTGAGACATGTTGTATCACCTATGCATGTGAAATGTCCAAGTTTCCGTCACTCCTGCAAAGAGGGACAAAGAATGATGGGATATTTGAGAAGGTTAAGAAGTGGAAGGATATTTAGGTAGTGATATAAATATGGTGGCAAGTCTTATCAAGCATCAGAACATATCCAACAGTTGTAAGGATGAGGTTTCTAGTGGTTCTAGTGTTGTGTGTGGGGTTCACCCTGGGGGAAGATGTGAAAAAGGAAAAGGACAACACGGTAGAGAGTGATAACAACAACAAGAAGCAGGGGAAAAGGGAGCTGTATGACTTGGGAAACTACGGACATGGTTTTGGGTATGACAGTTTTGGGCTGGACCATTTCGGAGGGTTTGATCATGGACTACATCATCATTTCCCCCATCACGAAGTGCATAAAACTGTGACACTAACCAAGGAAGTTCCGGTTCCATACCCGGTACACATTGAGAAGAACATTCCAGTCCCCGTGGATCGTCCATACCCAGTTCATGTCCCCAAACCATACCCTGTTCATGTTGAAAAACCAGTTCCAGTTCCAGTGAAAGTTCCCGTTCCAGCGCCGTATCCAGTTGAGAAGCCAGTTCCATACCCTGTGAAAGTCCCAGTGGATCGTCCATACCCTGTTCATGTACCCAAACCTTACCCGGTGTACATCGACAAACCCTACCCAGTTCCAGTGGAGAAGAGGATTCCAGTTCCAGTGAAGGTTCCAGTCGATAGGCCCTACCCCGTACATGTTCCAGTGGAGAAGCCCGTTCCATACCCGGTGGAAAAACCAGTTCCATACCCTGTGAAAGTCCCCGTCGATCGCCCATACCCTGTCCATGTACCCAAACCATACCCAGTTCATGTGGAGAAACAGGTCGCTGTACCCTACCCCGTTCCCTACCCTGTTAAAGAGCACCATGGTCATGGACACTTTTACGAACATCATGGATTTTTGGGAGAACACCTGTGAGCCAACACCAAATACCTCAGCTGTCCCACCACGGAGATTTCAAAACGTAATGTACCGGTATTTATGATGTGAAATTAAATAATTTCTATTTTTCTAAACGCTTTTTTCAATTATTACTTAACCATATTCTTCTCAAAATTTTGCTTTATATATAATTCTTTTTTTGAATATTTATATTTTTTAAAGACTACTTCTAAAAATACTTCAGATGTCCAGGATGTGAGTTCCAAGTCAGTAGGAACAGTATTTGCATGTAATGCATTCATTCATTCATTACAAGAAACACGATCAAGTGAAGATACAACAGGCACAGCCCACTACTGCTTTCTTTACCAATTTTTAACTAAAAAATACATATTTTAGGTTGTATCCAAGTTCTACTAGATATTTCACTTTGAAGTACAATTACCAATTTTTTCTAAAACAAGAATATTAATTTAAAAGTAATGAGAGATTGGTTGAGTTCCTAGGAGCTCAACCGGTAACCGGTAAATGTTAACGATGGTGTCTAATTGGTCTATTTAAAGTTTTTAACGTCTATGAATTTGAATAGACCAATCAGATGCTACCGGTAACATTATACCGATTACCGATAAGGCTCCCATGAACTCAACCATAGATAACTCTCCTTGTACTGATAATTGAAGTTGAGATAAGTGGTCTAGTTTCTTATTGAAATTGGAATATCTTCTGGAATTCGAAAATCTTTTAATTGTAAATCTTCTAATCTTTGAATACCTAGAAATTAAAAAAATCTTGAATATATTGCTAAGAATAATTTTTGTGCAGAAAATTAGTAAAATTGTCAAATTCACAAATACGATCCTTCATTATCGTCTTCAATAAATTATTTTGGGGTAGTGTGGAGAAACAGGATTTTTCATCATACAGAACTGTATAATTGAAAAACCAAATCGATTAACATGCTAAAATTATCTTTCGTTCAAACTGACGATGTTTTTCTATTTATCGAGCGGTTTTTGTTCTTACTTATTTGAATATGTTCTGAATTCATTTCGTTCCTGAAGAGGAACTTCATCAGCCAATTTTTTATAGATTACGTCTTTGAGACTCCAGTTGAGGAGTATAAGACAAGTCAGAATAATTAGGCTGAGGCTTTTTAATTCAAATGAGTGAGTAAACACAAACTAATAAGAAATACAGTTTCAGTTTTAATAGAAGATTGTTCATTGGGTATAATATTTCCATCTCCATAAAAATCACAGAATAAAAATCTATTTTTAATATTATAGTAATCTGGTGTATTTTTCTGAATGAATAATATTGGAGATTTATATTATTCATTTTAACTCAACTAGAAAAACTAACTTGCTGATAAAGCTTTCGTTTCTCATAAACATACAAATAATGGAGTTGAGACTATTATATTAGAACGAAATAATATAGGTTCACCAATCTGTGATCGGCATAGCCGTGCTATGTAAAAATATCCCGTAACTATTTACTTGGAGCATTATTGTGCAGTAACTTGATAATAATGATAATAATAATAATAATAATAATAATAATTATAATAATAATAATAATAATAATAATAATAATAATAATAATAATAATAATAATAATATCAATAATAATGATGATAAGAACCATCATCATTATCATAATTTTATTTGCTCTTCTATTAACCATAAAAATGAGTTTAGTTCACGTAATGATATAAAATATAGTAAAACACAGCCAGCAATTGAATTAATAAGCATAACATTACATAATTATATTAAAATAAAAAACATGATAAATTTTCAAATACTAAAAACAACAAATACATTGTAACAAAGCTCACATATGCTGGGATAAGTAGCATACCTTTAGCATGCTGGAATAAGGCTAGACAGTATGGAGAAAATACAAAATATAAACATAAACATAGAAATATAAAAGACAAAATATAAAACAACACAAAATGGACAAAATATAACAAAAACCATGCAAAGAAGCAATATTATAGCCATGTAGATAACAGTAACAGGTAAAAATGAAATATTTTTTTATTATTTCTATGGTAACAATTATTATATTATTCGTCCTACATATCATTGAACTTTTGAGACATTAACTTGAATATGGTATAATCTATTAGTAGGAAAACATGAAGTTCAATCAATCAAATTTATTTACTAAATTTTCAAACATTGTCGGGTCCTGCTAAACAAGAAACAGATTCACTTATATAGTTCTAGGAGGAGGAGGAGGAGGAGGAGGAGGACGATGACGATGAGGAGGAGAAGGAGGTGTAAGATAAGAAAAATAAGAAGAAGAAAGAATAAAAAAAAAAATTAATCGATATTATTGAATTAAAATTGTTAATAGGTTATGTCATGTTCCAGATATTCATGCAGGGTACGTGAAATTAATATATATGATATAGACTATAGTAAAACCTGTCATATTTTACGTTCCAAAATCATAGTTATGTTTATGTAGTTATACCATGTATTTATTAATCAGAGGTTATGTTTTAATGCGTCCCATGAGTTCATGAAACACTGTTCTGACCCTGTAAAATAGGACTGCTAATAGGACGACATTTATTTGAGAAATCCTCACAATATACTGAGTGTCCCACGAGTAACCCGACAAACTTCTAAGGTGGTTTCCTCTCATCCAAATAATGAAAAAAGTTCATAAAAACATATGTCCGGAATGTGAAGTGGGTATGTGAAGTGAATCATTTCAACTTTATAATAAAGTATTTACTTTACACAGAGAAAATTTTTAATTTAATACAGGTAATCTTTTGTAGTCGGCGCCAAATTTCCTTTAAACTTCTAACATAACAGAGTATTTCTAAAATTAATATTTGGCTCCGACTTCTAAAGATTACTCGCATTAAATTTGAAAGATTCTCAGTATAAAGTAAATACTTCATTTTAAATTTTTTAGTAAATAGGTATTTAATGTTTGAGTATCATTTCATTGAATTTCTTTTTGTTTTAAAATGTGTTTTGTTTACGAGATTGTACTGAAAAAATGTGCATTATTTTATGTTATTTAGTAAAGGATGTTATCTACTAATAATAAATTGAATTCTCACATTTCTTGATCCATAACGATCTACGTTGTAAATATTAACTTTATACGGTAACGTCTGCAAGTCGTTAAATTTACTATAAAAAGTTAATAAATTTGAATTGAAAATTAAGAAGGACCTGTTCTTATTCAATCGTTCAAGTATGATAACTTAGCTTCTCCATTGTTCGTCATGTACTATGGTTAGATAAATAAGAAAAAAAATTAATACTTTTGGTTTCCTACTAATTTGAAAAAACACTTTGAATGCAGTTAATATGGATTTTTACTCAAAGGAATGCAGCATACATGTTTTAGCACTACAGCTCATACGTCAGTGTTGAGGCTCTAATCAATCAATCAATTTATTTACATTATCATTACAACAAAGGTCCTCCTAAACCAGAAGGTTTCTCAGGAGGTGCCATATATTGATTTAATACAAGTAAATTCCTGGATTTCTTGTTCAATGACGAACTGCGTTGTTAATATTAACTTTTCAAGTGAATTCAACGACTTGCAGTCAAATTTTTATTAAAAATAAGTAGTATTTCACTTACTTTAAGTGAAATACTACTTATCTTTAATAAAAATTTGACTGCAAGTCGTTGAATTCACTTGAAAAGTTAATAATACAAGTAAGTACTAATTTTGAATAGACTAAAAAGTCAGAATTTCCATATAACACAACCTTCAATCCACTTGACACAGTAGGCTACAACACTTTAGTACATTACACTTTAAAAAAGATCATTTGATTATAAAAACTATAAATTATAAATTTAGCACTGTTGGGAATGACCGAAAAAGAGCGGAAATATTAAATTTAGTTAAAAAAACTTGGAGGTCAAGAATGTTCATGTTTTCTGAACTACAACTGTCTTATAACAGTTATAGGTGTTTTGAAAATATTTTGAGTGAGGAGTTATAAGTACTGATATCTATATTTTTTATGTGTTTATGTATATTTTAGGTATTTTTATATGTTTCAACCTTGAGATCAAATTTCGAAAGTTATGCATGGGGGTGAATACTCTGTGCCCTAATCCATATTTGAAAAACATTCAATTCAATATCAACTATCTAGAAGGTACTAGTCGAGCATTAGTTTAGTCACAGCAATCGTTTCATCAAATTGAGTCAGATCTTTTTTTTCAAGATGAATCGATTCTTGAAATCCTTGGAACTTATCCTTTCTGAAGTTTTCCTATAGGGTCTTTGCACTACGAAGCAATTATAATCGATTACAATAAAATCGATTGATTCAAAACTCAAACAACATTCAAAAGATTATTTCAAGTAGATTGAGAAAGAAAATTTTAAGGAAATTTGCTACCAATGTGTTGAAATTAGTACCTACAAATCTATTATGAAGTTACAGGAAAACAAATCCAACATCTAACTTCATCTAGAAGATTGAATTATAGTCATGAGCTTGTTGAATATGCCATATACTACACCCCATGGGTTGCGTCATTTTTCACACAATCAATCAATCATTTATTTATTTACAAGTTCCAAATAAAGGTCCCGCTAAACCGTGTAGGTTTTCCAGCAGGTGCCAACATAATATAAACAAAATTACAAAATGGAAATCAATTATATAATACAAATTAAAAAAAAGAAGAAATTAGGGAAAATAAGAAATTAGGGAAAATAAGAAATTAGGGAAAAGGAGAAATTAGGGAAAGGAAGAATAGGGAAAATGAAGGTTATGGTGGAAATTTACTTTGTATATTGATGCATTTTCTGCATATTCAACAGAACAATCTCTGGAATTGATCGACTTGAACCCAGGTTTACCAAAACCTAGAACATAATACGATTTTTAAATCTTTTTGGGACATGAATTCAGAACTGAATCAGTTGAATAATGGTTCGCGAGTGTAATTCGCTGCTTAACATTTTTTCGATGTCAAAGTTTGGAGGTTTAAGAACATGAGGCAAAACAGAATTTGATAAATGGAGGAGCCGTGACGACGAAATATGCAGAAGAAAAATATTCGTAAAAATCAGTTATTGTGGTGAAGAAAAAGGAAGCGCGAAGAATAATTAATGGATAGAAAATGGAAAAAGATGAACGCTGGATGAAGATATCGCATGCAGGATGAGATAGAAGAAGAAAAAGAAGAAGACACAACTACAGGCCTAAACTCACTGGAACGTAACCGGCTGGTTAACCTGAACTTTCGAAATGGGAAATATAGCCGAACATTACTACTTATTCCCACTCATCCTTTTTCTTTTCTTCTTCTTATTACTCTCCTTCTTATTCTTTTCCAGAAACATAATAAATTATGCAGTATGATATATTCTTCAATCAAAAATTCTATCATTTAAAGCTTTCAATATAACTATTGTCACTTGTTGTGAAACCCTGAGTGCAACTGTTTTTAATATGAACATGAAGACGATGCTCTTGGATAACACTCTAGTTCAGGAATTGTTTGAATTGTCTCCCAGTATAATAAAGTTTATAGTTATTTCTAAGTGTATGTTACTGCTTATTGCATCATATCATTAAGTATTTTAGCGGGTTTAGTATTAATTTAGAATTTAATGTTTTCAGACTCTTTATCGCAATAGAAGTTTGGACAAGGCCCAATGTATTTGATGGTAAATAAATTGTTCTATTTCAATTATTATGATAATATTTCTATTTCTATTATGATAATATGCCATTCTTTTAAATTTCCATTTGGATTTCTCAACTTGTTTGTCCAACTAATGTGGAGTGACAGAGTGACCCGTATCTGTTCAATGAGATAGAGATAAGCTACGAAATCTTTGTAAGGGTGACCGATTGGATCGTCCAGCACAAAATACTCTGTTCTCTACTGTAACATCTCTTCCCGGAGGTTCGGAACCCACCCAAAAAACAGTAGGTCCAACTCATCATCCAATTCGTTGCAAACAAACAGGTCTCAGACCTATGTGGGCTTCATCTTCAAAAAAATAAAGGAAACACCGTTTTAAGACCGTCGTGCGTGATAAGACCAAGATAGATTAATAAAATTTTTAGGAACAGTCAACCAAAGAGACTGAATATGAAGAAGGAAGATGAGGAGGAGAAGGAGGAGAAGGAGGAGAAGGAGGAGAAGGAGGAGAAGGAGGAGAAGGAGGAGAAGGAGGAGAAGGAGGAGAAGGAGGAGAAGGAGGAGAAGGAGGAGAAGGAGGAGAAGGAGGAGAAGGAGGAGAAGGAGGAGAAGGAGGAGAAGGAGGAGAAGGAGGAGAAGGAGGAGAAGGAGGAGAAGGAGGAGAAGGAGGAGAAGGAGGAGAAGGAGGAGAAGGAGGAGAAGGAGGAGAAGGAGGAGAAGGAGGAGGAGAAGGAGGAGGAGAAGGAGGAGGAGGAGGAGAAGGAGGAGAAGAAGGAGGAGAAGGAGGAGAAGGAGGAGAAGGAGGAGAAGGAGGAGAAGGAGGAGAAGGAGGAGAAAAAGGAGAAAGAGGAGAAGGAGGAGAAGGAGGAGAAAGGGAGAAGGAGTAGAAGGAGGAAAAGAAGGAAAAGGAGGAAAAGGAGGAAAAGGAGGAAAAGGAGGAAAAGGAGGAAAAGGAGGAGAAGGAGGAAAAGGGGGAAAAGGAGGAAAAAGAGGAAAAAGAGGAAAAAGAGGAAAAGGAGGAAAAGGAGGAAAAGGAAGAGAAGGATTAGTTTCCTTCCTTGTAAATCTACAAATTGCGCATATGGGTGAATTAATGATCACATTTCAGGAGACCAATTCAGTGCAGAATTATTCAGTGTTTCTATCATTATATGGGTTTCCATAGTTTCTATATGGATTTTCATAGAGTTTCCTCGGATGGATTTCCCCGATCATGGTAAAACTTAGAATTTAATCTACTTTAAAATGTTTCCACTAATTTCCACTTCAGTTTTCCTGCTGCCAAGCTTTTTACTGTTTGGAACTACGATCCATGCTAAGTTTCAAGCGAAAGAAATAAATAATTCAATGCCTATCCTTCTGGCGTCACCTGAAGCTTGCACATTTGATGGAAAAGTAGCCGGCTTTGAATAAACAGGATTAAAAAAATTCATTTGTCCACCGGAGATGAAACTCCGGTTAATCCCGAATAAATGAATAATTACCAAATGAGAGAAAAAAACGAGAAAAGAAGGAATAAGTGATAGAAAGAAGGCGAGAGTGTGAGAGTGTGGAGAGAGAAAGTGGAAGAGTGAGGAAGTGATGATAGGGAGAGAAAGTGTGAGAGAGTTGGTGCGGAGGAGTGAGCGAGAGAGAGGAGGATGTTGAAAGAGAGTGAAAAACAGGGTGAGAGAGGATTTCGCGGGAAAATAACCGAATAAAAAAGCCCGGTAAAGGATTCGATTTAAGAATGCTTTTACCTTGGATTAGCGCAGTAAAGTGGGACGAAAGATGTTTTTTGTCCCTAACCAGGGAATGCTTTTCGACTTGGACGTCGGATACGGAAGGGAAAGGATTGCAGGGATGAAGGACTCAACTGCTAGGGAATAAAGTTAGAAGTCGCCCTGCTCTAAAACGATACTTATGTTTTCAATGAGTGCGGAATTTTATTAGCGTAAAGTGAAGGCATACTTTGGATTTATATCTAATCAGAGATGAACGTGAATCCGGGTGTACGCTGGGGTAAGAGGGAACCAAATAAAACATTTCAGATAGAAAAAACAATATTTTACTATCACACCAATATTACAAATATTAAAATACAACTTTTACACTGGTTACAATAATTACAACTAGTACACAAAATTATTATACATGTATTACGCGGCAAAATTTAACTTACGATGTGTTTTTTCCACAACATGAAAAAACTCTAAATTTTTATAACTGATTATTGATTTTTCAAGAAAAAAAATTCATTTATTAAATCGATAACAAGCTTATTGAACGCTCTTTGTACCAAAACATGATGTTGAGGTCTGTAGAGTCACTTACAGTCGAGATCGGGTATGGTACTATACATACTGGATGATTATGATTATGATGTTTTCCAATTAATTATTCTCTTAGAGGAATCCTTTTTTTAAATTTTTTTTATTGCTAATGATGCCCACATGAGTCTGAGACTTGTGCGTGGGTAATGAGGTGAACCGAACCCACGACCGCTTAAGCGACAGCAAGCTGAAGTTGCGACGGCCCATCCAACTGCGCTAAGCGGCCCGCTGAAATGAATTAGAATGATGTGAATGCCTGGAGGTGACGGGAAACGATGTTACAAAAGCATCGTTCTCTTGCAACAAGGAGAGAGGCATTGAGAGGAGAACAAAGAAGAAATGATAAGGAAGAAGGAAGGAATAAAGAAGTGGAATTGGTGAGCGGTCAGAACAAAAACAATCATTGGGTTGTTAGAAATTTAAGTTGCTCTGATTGACGTTTCCGTTTTCGTCTCCTCCTCCTTCTCCTCCTCCTTCTTCTTTTTCTTCTTCCTTTTAATTTCGTTCTTCTTCAATTAGCATTAATTCGGTACAAATTCCTATTCTGATCTTCCTTTTTCTCCTTCTTCCTCCCACCGATCCTTCCCATCACCATCCTCTTCCTACTCCTCCTCCTACTCCTCCTCCTTCTTCTATTCCTCCTCCTCCTCCTCTTTCTCCTCCTTCTCGTCATCATCCTCCTCCGTGTGTTCCTCCTCCTTCTCCTCCTCGTCATCCTCCTCCTCCTTATTGACGTTTCCTATTCTGCTCTTCCTTTTTCTTGTTTTACCTCCCACCCTTCCTCCTCCACCTCCTACTCCTTCAACACCTACTTCTCATCCTCCTTCACCTCCTCCTCCTCTTCCTCTTCTCCTTCAATCAGCATTCATTCTAGACAACGAGAGCAGAGCCCCTGCAGCCCCTCCCCTGGGGGCCACACGACTAACTGTCTGCCACCTCGACACACGAATCCTGACATGCACTAAAAAAGGACGATAATAAAGATGGGAAGAAAGAGAACAGAGTGAGTGCGAGAAGGATGGATAAAAGAAGGAGGAAGAATTCCCACAGCCACCCACGTAAAGGTCTTTCGAAATTGATTTGGAATTCATCAGAGGTGGTTGCAGGCAGAAAGATAGAGTTAAGTGAGGTGAGGTCACGAGAGCTCAGAGTCTCAGAAGAGTTTGGAGAATTAATTCAGGAGAAGAGTGT